>CM062618.1:28387045-28789545 GCA_025617555.3 Puccinia polysora
CCCCCTTACCCCCCTTACCCCCCCCCCCCCCCTGCGCAATCATGATTTTTTTTTTTTTTTTGGATCCTCCAATTGGACCCATTTTTTTTTTCAGCCTCCAGTCCGACCAATATCTCCCAGTTTGCCATCTACCCATCCATCCAAGGATTATTGATCAACCATTGCCAACACCATCATCCCATCAGTAAGTTTTCCATTCCTTGTTCTTCCTAATAAACCATCTCTTCAAGATATCCCCCAGTTTGCCATCCACCCATCCATCCAAGGATTATTGATCAACCATTGCCAACACCATCATCCCATCAGTTAGTTTTCCATTCCTTGTTCTTCCTAATAAACCATCTCTTCAAGTAACTGAATACTTTTTGGTTTCAGTTTTGTTTTGTTTTATTGGGGGGCAGGGGGGGGGGGGGATAGATATTCAAGGCCTCACAAAAGAACAAGAAAAAATAATTCATCAACACAGAATTTCACCAAGAATAAGATGAGGTCCAGAAAGGCAGAGTCAATGTTTTGAATTACTAAGGAAGTTTCCATTCCATTTTCCCAAACATGTTCAGGGTCAAATTTCATCTTGTTGTTTTTCTTGGCTTGAGCCATTGAACTGGCTGGAGAGCAATCCTTTGCCGTTGGATATCTGGTTGTGTGTCAATTATGTCTTTCTTTGGTGGTCCTGCCAAGATAAAACTCAGTAGGCATAGCACAGCTTACAACAGCCCCATCAAGGTTTCTATCTGACATTCCAATCTGTATTCAACTTGAGTCCATTGGTCATCTGTTTTATGATTTTGTCAGCCTATCATGCAAGACCTGTATCTAGATTGTTTCTCATCTTTAACTCATTGATATCATGGATTTGTTGAATGCCTTCAACCCTTCCCCCTCCAACACACAACAAATGATCAATGATCCTGTTTGATCATTCACTCACAACCTGGTTACAATCCTTTGTCCATGCTCAATATCACATACTCTTGTAACAATAATCAATCTTCTCTCTGTCTCTCTCTACTCTTTCTTCAAGAGAGAGAAACAGAATGTGAGATTGGGTCAAGACGATCTGATCAGTACATCCTAGCCAACACTATGCACCTGAGATCATCCATTTGGGCAGACCTTGGAGGAACATGGAGGGGTGGGGACAAGACACAGACACACTTTCAGATTGTTGTCCAGAGTTCCAAGATGGATGCTTCTTTTGTTGAAATTGAGGTTTAATACATGAACTAGGGATGATGCAAGCTTGGTGGAGTTACCTATTCCAAGGAAGTCAAAGTAAAAGAGAGGAATACATGCATAGGCAGAGAGAGAGAGAGAGAGAGAGAGGAGGATAAGGGCCTGGATGAGGATGATGGTCATTTTGTTTGTTGAAAAGAATCATGCTCATTCTGATCCTGAAGAGATTGGAAATCAAAAGGAATTGGTATTTCAAACAGAGGAGGAGGAAGTATGAATGGTATCATGAAATCATGAATCCCCCTCCCCCCCCCCAATCAAACAAAACAAAACTGAAACCAAAAAGTAATCAGTTACTTGAAGAGATGGTTTATTAGGAAGAACAAGGAATTGAAAACTTACTGATGGGATGATGGTGTTGGAAATGGTTGATCAATAATTGTTGGATGGATGGGTGGATGGCAAACTGGGGGATATTGGTTGGACTGGAGGCTGAAAAAAAAATGGGTTGGATTGGAGGATCCAAAAAAAAAATAAATAAATAAATAAATAAATAATGATTGAGGGGGGGGGGGTAAGGGGGGAAAAATCTGGGAGGGAGAATTGAAACAAAACTTGTTTCAAAACCCCAAGATTAAACTTGGAAGAAAATGGATCAAATTCAAAATCCAAACCAAAATTTTTGCAATGTGTCCAAGCTTAAGTACAAATACAGTACGTACCCATGCAAGCATGATTGCAACACCCTGAAGCATTGGGCCGGACTGGTCAAGTTCCCATCTCCTTCTCCTTCCTCTCCTGCTGCTGGTCTCACACCCTCCAACCCTTGCTTTGTTTGTTTGCTCAGACAGTGTGTTTGTAAGTTTGTTTGTGTTTGTGTGTGTGTGTGTGGGTGTATCTGGGTGTGTTTTTCTTTTTCTTTTTCTTTCTTTCTTTCTAATATAATAATAGGGTGACGTTAAATTCACAGCTCCAGTTGGTTCAAAGCTCCATACACAGCCCCACACGGCCAGTGGGAGTTGTGTAGGGCCCCTCAACCCGTGGGGCCCATACACTACTCCATATAATTTATAATTTATAATTTATAATTTATTATTATTTATTATTTATTATTTATTATTTATTATTTATTATTTATTATTTATTATTTATTATTTATTATTTATTATTTATTATTTATTATTTATTATTTATTATTTATTATTTATTATTTATTATTTATTATTTATTATTTATTATTTATTATTTATTATTTATTATTTATTATTTATTATTTATTATTTATTATTTATTATTTATTATTTATTATTTATTATTTATTATTTATTATTTATTATTTATTATTTATTATTTATTATTTATTATTTATTATTTATTATTTATTATTTATTATTTATTATTTATTATTTATTATTTATTATTTATTATTTATTATTTATTATTTATTATTTATTATTTATTATTTATTATTTATTATTTATTATTTATTATTTATTATTTATTATTTATTATTTATTATTTATTATTTATTATTTATTATTTATTATTTATTATTTATTATTTATTATTTATTATTTATTATTTATTATTTATTCTTTATTCTTTATTATTTATTATTTATTATTTATTATTTATTATTTATTATTTATTATTTATTATTTATTATTTATTATTTATTATTTATTATTTATTATTTATTATTTATTATTTATTATTTATTATTTATTATTTATTATTTATTATTTATTATTTATTATTTATTATTTATTATTTATTATTTATTATTTATTATTTATTATTTATTATTTATTATTTATTATTTATTATTTATTATTTATTATTTATTATTTATTATTTATTATTTATTATTTATTATTTATTATTTATTATTTATCATTTATCATTTATTATTTATTATTTATTATTTATTTATATTTATCATTTATTATTTATTATTTATTATTTATTATTTATTATTTATTATTTATTATTTATTATTTATTATTTATTATTTATTATTTATTATTTATTATTTATTATTTATTATTTATTATTTATTATTTATTATTTATTATTTATTATTTATTATTTATTATTTATTATTTATTATTTATTATTTATTATTTATTATTTATTATTTATAATTTATTATTTATAATTTATTATTTATAATTTATTATTTATGATTTAGTGGAGGCTACACCACTTGATTTTAGTTGTTTAGCGTGCCACACAGCTCATTTGAGTTGTGTAGGGTGCCACACGGCCCATTGAGCCGTGTACAGAGCCGTGTACACGGCTCAATGAGCCGTGAATCTAACATTACCCATAATAATAATAAAATGCAGAATCCAGGTTGTTCATTGGTATCCATCATCATCATCATCATCACCCTACCTAGCCGCGTGCTTGACCTCCTCCCTCCTACAACTCATCATCACTCCTCACGATCATCAGCAGGTCGGACTGGCCGATACCGGCATCAAGGGGTTCATCGGTTCCCTCTCCTTGTCGTCCTTTAGGGTTAGGGATCCAAGGCAGGAGGACGACGGATTATGGATATAATTCCTGAAACACTACATGTGCTTGTTTCTCCCCTTTTTTTGTGTGGAGGTAGGGGGATAAGTGAGAGTACATTATAAGAGCAAAAGACTTGAGCAGGCATGCTAGACACAAGAGGCAACTGTCAAGTAGCCTTCCCCCCTCCCCCTCCCAACAAAAAAAAAACGACAGAAAAAAAAAAACCGGCAAGACAAATACCGAACAAACAAACGGAAGGAGGAATCAAGTCTCATCCCAACACATGTGCATCTATCATCAACACGTATAGATCAACGGGGTAAGTTAGTAACTGAGTTGGGTTTGATTATTACTATTATTATCAATGTTATCATTATTATTCAAAAGTAAGGGATCAGGCATATAAGACGTGATATGATAAGATCGAAGGTCGTCCTTGGCAACAAAAATGATAGGTTATCCTGTGAGGCAGGGATCATTGAAGGTCGACGGGGGGTATATTTTATCTTTGCTTTTACACTTTTCTTGGTTGTTTTTGTTGGGATTGGAAGGCTTTTGCTCCCTGAACGAGTGAACGATCAGGATAGGGATGACTTCTTATCGCTCGAATAGACGTTCAACGAGCCGCTAGCGTCCCCGATCGAGATCATCATCCGATACCTAACATAGGCGTGGTGTTTTGGGTCTTAGTATAGATCGAGCGTATGGCGCACTCCCAAAGAAACGAAGGTGGAGGAGGAAGAGGAGGGAGGGAAGGGAAAGTAAAAAAAAAAAAAAAAAAAAAAAAAAAAAAAAAAAAAGAGAATCAGGACTGACGGATGAAAGCATAAACCCGTGATCGGGTGACCGATATCGGGATCAGCGTCGACGAGTTGAGTAGCGGGACTACTCCAGACCGGATTCATCGAACCAGTCTTGGTCGTCCACGAGGATGATCGGGGATTCGGAAGAGGGGATCGATCATGAACGAGATTCTTAAAGTTTATCAAAACTTCGGGTACTCTCTCGACTTGATCTCGATCACAATCGTGCGTCAGATCCCATAGTTTAACGTTTCCATTCATCGATCCACTAAACCAATCATCAGTCCCAGTCCCATCCGTAAGCACTCTCTCAGGTCAGTGATCAATAAGATGCTTGAATGCATTTAAGTTGACAAACAACACCAACGTGAAGTAGAAAAGTTGAGCGAGGGAGAGAGTCTGTGTAGCATGACAGGCGAGAGAGAAACTATCACAAACCTAGCGAGAATCGGGGCATGATCATGAAGATCAAGCACAGGCATACCCTCAGGATGAGAATGAAACGATCTTAGGGGAAAGTCCAAACGAAAGTCCCACTGAGAGATCGAACCGGTTGAATCACCTGAGACTAACTCACGACGGTTACCGTCTTGAAACTTGAGCTTGGTTAACCAGGAAGAGTGGAAGGATCGATAAACTTTGACCATTGAATTCTTGGTGGCTTTTCGTCGATCGTAGATTCGAATCGAGCCATCTCCGAATCCAGCGGAGATAATCCAACCTGAATGATGATCCGAACTGATCGTGGTCAGGGGACTATTCGATCGAGTCTTCAGATTCTCAATACAACTCTCCCGCCGGGAATTCCAAACTTTGATCTCTCGCGAATTCCCACCCACGATCAATAATCCCGTACTCTGTTGCCAGTCCGTCACGACCCCCGATTCGCCAAAACTACTAGGTTCATTATTCGGTAAGGCTTTGAAGGCCGTCACGACCTCGACTCGATCTGGTCGATCGTAATCTCGAAATATTCGGACGTTTCCATCCGCTGGTGAACCCAGCCATCCAATTAAAATTGACCGATTTGGAAGGTGTCCATAGATACAACCTAGGGGATATCACACTTACGCGTACTAGCTAGTAACAAACTAACGGTGTCTTGGTTGAGCAACTGTAGGCTACTAATGACACTGGGCCGATGATCAGAAACTCGGAATCGATTCAACCGAGTCTTGGACTTCCAGTCGTAAATTCTGTTATCAAACGGTGGATCGGATGTGAAAAAAAAAAAGTCAAGTCAAGCGTTAACCGATCGTCGCAAATCTGTCTCACGATAGGATCACAGTCCGTTAACGACAAGAGAAGGAGATTGAGAGAGTGCGTGTGTGTGTGGGAGGGAGTCAGATAAAGAGAGAGAGAGAGAGAGAGAGAGAGAGAGAGGAGAGAGGAGAGAGAGAGAGAGAGAGAGAGAGAGAGAGAGAGAGAGAGAGAGAGAGAGAGAGAGAGAGAGAGAGAGAGAGAGAGAGGAGAGAGAGAGAGAGAGAGAGAGAGAGAGACAAACGTGAGGAATCCGCTCAAATCGGAACTAATCAGTTGATTCTCGAATTGATGCATTAATAAACTGTTGACGATCGATCGCTGAGCGGTTGGTTCTCGAAAACTGACGAGTAGATTTTCCCAATCGTTCGAAACTAGGCAAACCAACGAAGGTAGGAGTCAAGTCCATCAGGATTTCTGAGCTACGTACGAAGGTTGGAGGGAGAAGGAGAAGGAAACCTGTGAGGGGAGTTGGATCCAAGGGGACGAGGGGGACGAACTGGGCTCTGGTTTCAGGATCGGACTGTCCAAGATCACTTTGAGGTTTCTCTGCTTCCTCCAAGAGTCCTTGATGTTATCCAGACTACCACCATCTTGAAGCTCGAGATGTTGAGGATGTAGAAGATGAGGGTAAAGTGATTGAAGGTTACTCTGGGAGAGAGGATGAGGTAGTGGAACGTGTTGATCACCAACTAACCCGAGCCCGAGTCCGGTCGGAGGATGATTGCCGGACGTTTTAGATGACTGTAGAACGTGATGGTGAGAATGATCCGATTGGTTCTGAGGATTCGATTCATCTTCTTCATTCTCCGGGTCTACGTTATTTGCAGAATCCGAATCGGATTCTGATTCCCCAACCGAGTTCGTCATCTTGGGTTTCAAAAAGATATGAGAGCTCAGTTCGTAATAATTTGAGCTTAACGGTAACATCCTCTTTTTACTACCTTCTCTTTCAGCACAAGACTTCGGGGAGGATGGACCATCATGGCCATTAATTCCAAGTTCTCTCTTCAACTCCTTACCCAACCTTTCAAGGTCTTGTAATCCCAAGTAATACAGACAATCTGTTTCTTCGGTTGGATCAGATTCGATGATGGGTGGGATCGCTTGGTGTTTGAGAGCTTGTGGTGGAATGGGGGAAGTAGTGGAGGCACAGGTAGTCGGAAACGACGGTTGGAGCGGGTAAGTACGGTCGGTCTGCCGGCGGATGTGATCGGAAGCGCGAGTATGAGCAATGATGGCTTCGATCGATTGATCGTTCACAAGTTTCCGTAGACGTTCGTCCCCATCCTTACCGAACTGAGTCTCAGACGACGCACTCGACAAACCATGAGAGAAGTTTGGATGTTTGAGAGGTGATGTGGTGAGTGGCTGAAGTTCATCGTGATGACGATCCAAACGTACTATCGGACTGAACGAAGCCGACTTTCTCAAACCATTGATCGCGTCAGTTTGTTGTGATGAGGAAGATTCGACCGGGACCTCTCGGTCAGTAGAGGGGAATACTGCTTGCTCCGGGGACCGACTCAGGTTATTAAAAGGAGTCCTCCAGCCGGATGACTTGACAAAGTTAGGTACTAGGTTATTAACAGTACTGAATGAATGAAATACAGACGTGGAGGAGCGGTTGGAGACGTTATTGGCACCGTCCGTGGTCAGTTTCCCATTAACATGAGACGGGTTAGAGTGCATCGACGTCAAGGACGAGGAGATTAGATTCGAATGACTATGGTTTCGGAACTTTCCAAACGAGGTTGAAGTAGGCGCGTCTAGAGAATGTTGGCCTTTCGTGCTGATGTTCTGGGTATCTTCCTCTGGAGAGACAAGTTCGTCGAACTCTAAACACCTCCTCCCCAATATACTATCCATCAATCTCGAATGAATATAATCGACCACCGTTCGGGCCGGTTGGGCAACTTGTTCCGAGGGATCCAAGCTCAAGTCGAGCAGGACGATATAGATACTCGTGTATTCCATCCACAGGTACGCTCTTAAGGTTTCTTTGGGGTGAACCTCTTCATCCGCTTTAAGTTTGTTGATTAACTTTTCGAGCTTGGTAGTCCGATCGGTCATCATGTTCTCGACCTCCTCCAGCTCATCATAACTCTCGAGTGTTGGTTCAGTCGATCGAGGATCGACGGAGAGTCGTCTTCGATCTGCTCGGTACTTTTGAATGAGATCACGAATTTTCGCCGACCTATCTCTCTCCTGCTGTTTGACGAATTCGAATGCAGCCACAATAAAATGACCAAGGTGTTGGTCTACCAGAGCACTGAGTACGACCACCAACTCCTGACGAAACATCGGTGATCCATCGGTCGAACAATGACAACAGGCCATGGCACTGCCTACCTCGATGGAAATTTGTTCTTGATATCCTAGCTCGGTAACGGCCGGATTACTCGAACTCAAGCTGTTCAACTTATTCGTCTGATAAACCGATAGGATGGGTGGCTTCTTGGTTGGTTGGATGGATGGGTCGGATGAGCTATGGGGGCCAGTGTCTTCAGCTTCTCCAGATTTTCGAACCGAAGGACGATTGGATGCATGTGGAAGTTGATCTTCGATGATCCGATGTTGATTTGGATTGGTCGATACACCAATCAGGGTCCCGAACGCGTACAGGGCGGCCGTCCTGACCTCGGGCACTTTATCGGTCAACAGATCGCTCAAGATCGTATTGATGCCCATCTTGATGGCTCGACCCTTGACCAGATCAGATTCCTCCCACATATGTGCTAAAAGGATCAAGTACCACTGTCTCTGCCAAGGTACTAACTCTTTGATTCGATGTACGATGATCTCTAGCACCCCTAACTGCATCAAACCTTGCGAATTCGATCGAGAGTTCTTACAACTGATCGAGAGGATAAAGGCGCACATGGCCTTGTGGTCGACCACGTTGACGATCGGCAGTTCCATACTATGAGGGGCCATGATCTTGATAAAGTACTCGATCGGTGCCTCCGCTCGAGCGAGTGGTCGCATGACGCACCTCATCAGGTCTTGCCTTCCCTCGGGATAGACGGTCAAGATTCTTGCCCAGATGAAGATCAACACTGGTTTCAACTCGGCGGCTGGAGCTTGCAGTAGTTTCAAGACGTATTGAAAGATTCCGATCGATAGGGAGAGGTGGACGGCCCAAGGTCCAAGGTCCATCAATCGACAGAGTAGGATCAACGCTCGTAAGCGATGCAGGGGAGAGAGAAGGACTTGGAGGACGATTGGTAGTTGAGGTGGAGAGGGGGGGTAGAGGTCATCTCCCTTACGTGAGTTTAGAGGGAAATGCTTTATGAACGATGGTAACTTGTATCGGATCGGCCTGGGTGGGATGCGTTCTTCGGGAGCTCGATCGGCTCCCGACGGAGATTCGGGGGTATTCGAACCGAGTCGGTTATGACTCTGATCTGAGGATGAGGCGTGTATGGGAGACTTGGCGAATGGATGATGAGAGTTGACGCTCAAGTTAATCGATGGGGATCTATCCTTCAAGTTCGAAGTGGATCTTGGATCCGAACAGGAGAAATCGGTTTCGTGAATCCTGTTCATGTTGACGGTAGACCAATCGTTACAACTCCACTGAAGAGTTTCTCGACGCCTCGAAAGATCTTCATCCCTGTCACCATTCTCTTCGGGGTTCTCGGCAACGACGGCTTTGAGCCAAACCTCGAAGGCGGTAAGTTGTTGAGAGAAGAACGTGGATGGTTTATAACTCGTGACTTGAGGAGGGAGTGTGTTGGGAGGGTAGTGATGCTTATTGGCTTCGAACTGAGCACGATTGGCCTCCGATTTCCAAATCTCGGTTAACTGGGATAGGCATAGATCGACCTCGAGATCCCAACATTGCCATAGTTCGGAGTGATGAGTGGCGGGTAGCTTGGGTCTGGACATGGGGGTACAACCGTAAGACTTCATGACTCTCTCGGCCAAGAGAAATCCACGAAAGGTACCGGCCAAGACCAGATCACCTCGAAAGATCTTGGTGAACGTTTGACGATCGAGATGATTCCAAGCGATCGCATCGGCGATCGAGGTGAATATCCAGGTGAGTTCACCGAGTGGAGTTCGACGCATCTCCATTCGACCGGGGACCTTATCGAGCTTACTAAGGTCATCGAAGAACTCGGAGGTCGAAGTCCAATCGGATCGTTGGGAGTTATTCCTGAGGACGTAAAACCTGAGGGCCATCTCGATGGGTGAGGTGAGACAGGAGGTGAAGACATCGGCGGGTAGTTTAGGATCTCGGGGTAACATCTCATCGGCTTGACAGGCGGCGAGTTGAATGGTCTCGGAGCTGAAGGAGAGCCTAGGGGCGTTGGTGGGAGGTGAATCGAGGGTTCTGGAGGAAGGATTGATGGAGTTCCTTGGGATCGTGGAGGGATGAGAGTTAGGGAATGAGGTCGATGAACTCGAGGGTTGATGGTTAAGGATGGGAGGATGGATGGGAGGGGGTTGGAGGTGATTGGCTCGATCGCGCTCTTGGAGGATGAGCTCGTCATCCTTCTGTTGGGCGACGAGGATGAGATGGTTGAGGATCTGACCGGCGTTATTACAATCCCAGATGAAGACGACCGGGGTTGCGACCCAGGTGAGGATATCGTAGAGACGGATGGGAATGTACTGAGTGTAGGCCTTGTTGAAGACCCAGATCTCACCGGTCGGGGTAGGTTTGGGGACACCGTGACCGTTATAGTAGACGAGACAACGATCGAACCTGGAGTACTTCCTAAGACCGAGTAAGGTCTTCTTGAACTCTTCGGCATAGACGTCGGGATAAGTCTTAAACTTGACCCTAGCGTGAGTTGGGACGAGGGATTCGAACTGTTCCTGGAGTCGTTTTGCGATCGAATCGAGTACGGTTTCCTTTGGTAAGGATTTAGGATCGATCCAAGCTTCTAACTTTGGAGCGGGGGATGCCTTGACGATATCGGGAGGGTCGAAACCTAAGCGGAGGCATAGGAATAGGGCGGCACAGGCGGTACGATGCTTGGGTGGTTGGGACCAGTTTGGGATCTGAGAAAAGGATGACAAGGGGGTTTTTTGTTTGTTTGTTTGTTTGTTTGTTTGTTTGTTTTTTTAGTGGTCATGAGAGAGATTGAGAGGGTGCTTGGGAGTGCGGACCTGTAGGAGATCGGATGGTTTGATGTACTTGTAGGGGGATTGATCCCAATAGGCTTGATAAGGTTTGGAGAGTGAGTCGAGATAGTCAGGATAGTCGGATGGATTATCGAAGCCATGCCTGATGAACGGTTGAGAGTTGAACTCGTTGAGTCTCAGGTTGGGTAATGGATCGAATGAGTAGATGAATCGATCGTACGAATCGTGGGTTGAGCTGGATGAGTTTGAATAGATGGAAGAGGATGAATGGGATCGATGAGGATGAGGATGAGGATGATGATGATGATGATGATGATGATGATGATGATGACGACGAGGGTGAGGATGGTTGGGATGATGATGATGGGAGTTGGAATGAGAGTGTGAGTTTGAGTGAGAGGAGGAGGAGGAGGAGGAAGAAGAAGAAGACGAAGAGGATGATGATGGGTGATGATGATGAGGTTGATGGTGGTGGTGAAGATGATGATGATGATGATGATGATGATGATGATGGATGTCGGATGAGTTGGAGGATGAGGATGAGCTTGGATGATTCCATAATCCTCGTCGATGTCGATCTCGATATCGATGTCGATGTCGATGTCGATGTGGTTCTTCTCGACTCTGATGAGTTTGGTTCTCCTGATCAGCTTCGATCGTTTGATTCTTCTGGGTCATCCTCTCCTTCTTTCTCTCTCTTCTCCTTTCTTCTTTCTCTCTCTTCTCCTTCTCCTTCTTTCTGACTATTCTCCTTTCTCCTTTCTGACTATTCTCCTTTCTTCTCCTTCTTCTCCTTCTTCTTCTCTCTCTTCTCTCTCTTCTCTCTTTCCTTCTTGACCCTCTTCCCCCTCCCCCCCCCCCCGCCCGGGCTGCAGCACCCCCCCCCCCGGGTGGATGGATGTCACCACCCCCGGGCCCGAAGTCACCCCAGCCCCCCCTGTCTCTCTCTCTCTCTCGTCGCAGTCGGTCCTCACTCCAACTTCACCACCCCGAATCGAGCTAGAAAGAAGGACCAAGTGACTCGAATATTCTCCCTACTCTTTAAAGTGCTATCGATTTTCACACATCATCGCACTATGAACTGTTCGATCAGAGCATAACGACCAAGAGTGGATGTGTGTATCTATCTACGCATATCGGGTAGGTGAATTGGGACTTAGATCGATGAGTATGTACGTACATGAATCAGTCTTGGGAGAGTAAATGCGCGATTTGGAAGGAGAAGGCGAAGAGGGAAAAGAAGGAGGAAGAGGAGAAAGAGAGAAGGAGTCTATGCCAAGTCAACGTACTCAATCATCTGGAGGCCATCATCCGTCTGAGTCGAGTTGACTACCGATGGAGTGATCGAAGGTGAATCGACTGGCTGGGTTTTATAACAACGAGTGCTTGGGTAGAGGACACCCACCGAAATCCATTTAGACAAACGTGTCAGGTGATCTTGTGAATCGATAGTAGGCTGAGCCAAGAGGAGGATTGCCTCATTCTATTCTAAAAGGCCTGCCTTCAAATGGCAAGCAGACTATCGTTCGCTAGACTCAGATAGAAGTCATAGATCAGGATGTGAGAGTAATAATGATGAGGAAGAGTAAGTAAGACGGTAATTAGAGGGAGAAAGATATGAGTATATGAGTTTGGTACGAAAGCGGATCAGTAGACCGATCGAGAGGAGAGGAATAGAACTAGTAAGACGAAATCCGGTTATCATGATCAGCGTTCATCTCGATCAAAAATCTGGTCATAAGAATGGATACGTTAAAATCAGTTAGACTCTACAAGAGAGTCTGCTAGAACTGTGAAGCATTCAAGACAATCTAAGATCAAGGAAGAACTAGAACGGTTTGGTTTAGATGGTAATTTGACTACTTTCTTCCTGAAATCAGTTTCTTGTCAATCGTACGGTTGTGGAGCAAGAAAGTCATGTACCGCTACTGCCATCCGCAGAAATCCCACTCCGTTCCGGAATTCAATCGATCCTCTTTGTTACGATAGCCCCCCCCCCCCCGGGTTTAAAGCTGCCTCTGCAAAGATGATAACGACAACCCACAAGGCTTGACCTAAAATTCCCTCCTGGTTGTTTGTGCTATAGCTCTGTGACCTTCAGACTCTTCCTCAACTACTATGCAATGAAATGACTAAACATAAGTGAAGAACTCTGCAATGAGCTCTGCACTTTAATATTCTCCTATCCCCTAAGCCTTTAGAAATTTAATTGCCCAATGTTCTGGTATTCTCCAATAAGTCATGATTCAATAAGACACTCTCCCTGATGGATAAGATACCGTAGGATCCACAAGATCTAGAAAGAACAACCCCATTTTATCTACAACACAAAACTTGAATCTGAAACAAGGAGAAACCAAAGAATGAATCTCTCCACACCACCTACCCCATGCATTCCACAATGATCCTGGTCAACCCATGAGTCATGATCCACTTAGACGATCCATCCACATGCATGAGTTGTTGTGATACCTGCAATCTCCAATAGCCCTACTAGTCAATTCTGCCCCAATATGCATGAGACTAACAACAGATCCCCAAAAATCTTCCTCAGTGGATCAATCCCCTTTGGTCCCACACATCACATAACCAAAAGATCCCCAACAATCTTCCTTATGGATCCCCTTCAACTTGCATGCTGATTCCTCAACGTTTGCAATCAATTGTCCCAGCAATGACATATCCTTCTGCAACCCCCACTGCATACCCCATAATGGACCTTCCAATACATATTCAATAGCTCCAATCACTTGCCTCTTCATTTATACAAATACATGTGAAGATTTAACTAAGTTGGTTTGGTTGAAAGATTAAAGAAGAAGGGAGTCAAAGTCTGGTGATGCTTAGACAAGCGGATCAGGGAGTCTAGAGGACAATCTCAGGGGGGACTTGGGTTCAAGGATTGAATGAACAGATGATTGTCAATTACTTGTGAGTTGGCTACTTCAAGTAGGCTAAGTGCGAGCAGGACCAATAAGTAGTTGAAAGGAGAATAACAAGAATGAATAAGTATTCAAAGCTGAACCTTGGAGTCCCCACAGATTGAAGGACAACATGGGACCAACTGAGGCTGGAGACCAACTAGGATTAGAGTCAGAGGTAGAACTGGAACTGTGACTCATACTAGAAATGGTATAGAGTGCACACTGGGCTGGGATACTGAAGAGCTTAACATGGTAAGGATGGTCAGAGCAAGAACGCACTAAAGATTCAGGCAATACACACAGATGACACTCATTCCAACCATAAAATCCTAAATCCATAGCTACAGGACACAACTGATTATCTTACCACACATATGATCCACCCCAAACGGCAAAATTCCTACTCAGATTTTCTATTGTGCTGCTGATTCAGAATCTGCCCACCTGCTGAGCCTTTGTCTTCCTCTGCTGGAGTAGGCCATAGGCCAAACCCCACTTCCACTCCCTATTTTCCTGCAGATCCCACATCCACCCACTGCTGAGCCTTCCAGTCAAATATGTCACTGATGAGCCTACTTGGGTTTGTGTTTATAAATAACCACCACACCATTGGAAGGAGACAAGAAAAGTGGTTGAAAGATTCAACTTGACTTCAGTAGGGGCAGAGATTTGTTGGGTAGAAACTGGTGTGATGAAGGTATTAATTTAGTGGGGCATGACCCAAGCAAAGTTGGTGGATTAGTGAAGCTGAGCCCTTCTCAATAGAATCTCAAGTTTGGAAAATTATTTTGTTATCAGATTTGAATTTGTATCTATTTGAAACTTGGCAAGATAATTTGTCTTGTCAAAAAAAGGAATGTTTTGTTGATTGTTTGAGCTTGGAGAGGCTTGAGATAGTAATTTTAGGATTGGAGAAAGTAGGATGATCAGATTTTTCTTTAGCTAAGGAATCTAACTTATTGTTGAATGAGATATAAGAGTACCCTGGGAACCAAGCCAGACTCATTGAGAATTTGGAGTTAAGGGCTGTAAACTTTTGATACATTCTTGTGTGGAGGTATTGGGAGCTTGATGGTTTGGATGGGTTGGAGCATTTACTAAGGGCTTGCTGATTTTTGAAGTAGAAAATGATCTTTTTCATAAAAAGATTCTGAAGGAGTTGTTTGTTAGTTTTGCGGGTGGCTTATTCAATACTTAATAAGATGCCATAGAGTTCAGCCTCAAAAAATAGTGAGGTATTTCTCAGAGTTTAAAAAGGAAGAAGAGTGGATAGATGAATTTTTGGCTAGCATGGAAGCTGATCCAACTCCTTCTTTTTTTTTTTTTTTTTTTGATGAGGGAGCCCTCTGAAAAAAGGATGATTGAGTTTTGAAAGATTTACAAATCAATCTTTTTGTTTATTGTTTCAGATGATTTATCTTTAGGTAAGTCTAGGTCAATGACTTTGATGGAGGGAGAGAACCAAGGGTCTAAGGGGATGGGGTAGATCAATTCAGGGGGAAAGGAGGAAGAATAAGAAGTAGAGAAATGAAGGAATGAATTGCACTGGGGTGTCTTCTAATGGTTTGGAAAACTTTCCAAAAGGATAATATTCTTGACAGGGTTTGTGTCTGGGATAGTAAAAGAGAAATGAAAATGGTTTTGAGTGATTTTTAAATTTTATTTGAAAAAATAAATTAAGCCAATATCTAGTTTGAGAAAAGGGGTAGGTGTTTGTTGGAACATTCTGGTAGCTAGTCAGGCTGATTGAAGGGACAAGGTCTCTAACAATTTCTTGACTGTAGATCAATTTTTATTAGTGAACCATAGGCCTCTACCAAAGAGAAGTCAAGATTGAATAACTTCTATAAAGAGTTGGCAGGTTTCTTTAGTGTTTATTGTGTAATAGTCCCAAAAATTTGGGAGAGTTGATTAAAGGAGTTATTAAAATTATTTCTAATGTTACTGATATGTTTCTTATAGGTTTGATTGGGGTCTAGATCAAACACCAAGCCATTTGAATTTGGAGGAAAACTGAATGAGGGTATTATTGAACTTAAAGGATGGGGGATTAAGATGAAAATGAGTGAAAGCCATAATGTTGGTCTTTTTCTGATTGAATATAGCACCATGCTTCAGCCCCCACAAGATTGAGAAGAAGGCAATACTATTCATATTTGAGATACAGGCATCAAGGGATGGATTGGCTGTGAGATGGGCTATATTTTCAACAAAGACCATAGGGATCTTATTTTCTGTTAACTTGAGTGTATTAGATAAAATTAAGTTACAATTGTAAATGATGTCAAGTTTAACCAGGAGAGGAGAGCCTTGGGGAAGACCATGGTTAATTTCAAATCTATTGAAAATGAAATTATCCAGTCTCATAAGCATAGAGCAAAGACTCAGGAAGGAAGGAATTATGTTGATTAAGTAAGAGGGGCAGTTCTTAGTGTGAAGGATTTGAATGAGGCGGTCTCTTTAGACAGATGGATAAGCTGATTTGATGTCTAAGAAGAGACCTAGGACAATCTTTGTTTCATGCGATTTATTTTTGATCCAAGATTCAAGTATCAAATGAGCATCAAAAATGTTACATCCTTTAGCTGCACCCATATTTCCTGTGGCTACAGTATTAGGGTATATCAGAGTTAACCCAACCCACCATTTTTTAATGGAAGTTTTCAACCCAAATCCACAATTAAAAATCAAAAAAAAAAAACCCACTTATTCCACATTAGACAAGTCAGAGTTACTTGAAAATAAATGAGTTTTTACAGAGAAAGTATTTAAAGGCTTTCACCGCCTCAACCACACATTGGTCCATGTCATAAACCCCTCATTTGCCACCTCCTTCTACCTCCAACCTAATTGGAAATATCTGATTCATCACCCCCATCACTTCCTCTCTCTCATCACTTTCTCACTCTCATCACTTTAACCCTCTCATCACTTATTTCTCTCATCACTTATTGCTCTCATCACTTCCTCACTCTCATCACTTCAACCCTCTCATTGCTTATTTCTCTCATCACTTATTGCTCTCATCACTCATTCATCTCATTGATTATTGCTCTCATCACTTCCTAAATCCCATCACTTATTGCTCTCATCACTTCCTAAATCTCATCACTTATTTCTCTCATCACCTCCTAACTCTCATTGCTTTATTGCTCTCATTGATTCATCCCTCCATCCCTCTTAATCTTTTCAATTTGCCACTTAGAAAACCTCCCCCTGCAAGTCCACACAAAAATCCAATGCACCAAATCAAACCTCCCCCAGGAACTCTACAACAAAAAAAAACTCCCCCATAAGCTTCCAAAGGCTCAAGTAAGCTCAAGAGAGCTGATCACATCATCCTGGTAAACTGGCTCAAAATTCCCTCCAACTATGATGCTTGCTTTGGATCCAACAATGAAACACAATTTGGCCAACCTCCATACTCTCAGGTTAATGGTTATCTCCTGATGGTCAACAAACTAAAGAATAAAACCAAAGATAGGCTGTATCTTTCACCCAAAAAGATAAGGGAGTGGTTCAAGAACTTTTGAGCCAAGTAAAAAAAGGCCCACTCAATGTCAATCTCCACTGGCATTGGTATCACCAACTCCAATAAAGCCAAGGGAATCAACTTGGTGGTTGATAAGTTGGACTCCATCTGTCCTTTTTATATTAATATGGATGAAATATTTGGAAAGAAGGCCAACATCACCCCCTTAGCTGATTTTGATGCCCAAAAATCTAACTCCGTTGATGCTGAGGACTTGGCTGTGGATGCTCAGTCTAGCAATGATGATCCTGAAAAAACCTTTGAGTGGCCCAAATCCAACCAGATATTACAGTATTTCCATTTCAATCAAAACCTGCTCAATTAAGGAAGCAAGTTCTTTCCTCTTCTGGTCAATCCTGACTTATTTAAAACTTAGAAAAATACCCTCATCCTTCCCTGAATGGCCAAAAACTCAATCCAATGGGGCCTCCCACATCAACTTCAATTAAGAGTGATGACATTCCCACAAAAACCTCCTCTGAAAAGGGAAAGAAAAAGGCCTCCAATTACATCAACATCAACCCCAATAGCCATCAAAGGAGGAGAAACACTTCCAATTTTTCTGGCTTTGAAGATATCATGGAGAAGAAATATTCAAGTAAGTGCATTGATTGAATCTCCTAGATTTCAAAATCAAGCTCATTCCTATTCCCCTTCAAAAAAAAAAGTGAAATTAAAAATTGAATCTGAAAAATTTCAATTTGAAAAGTAGAAGTTGGATTGTCAAATGGCTATTGATTTTCAAAATCAGAAAGCCAAGAGTTTTTCTTATCAAAAAACAATTGGATGCTGGGTGGAAATTGAAACAGGTGGAAAAGAGGAGAAGGAGAAGGTTTGACTGGAAGAGTGACTGGAAAAGGAAAGGGAAAAACTGGAAATGAAAAAAAAAGATAGGTTATTGGTAGCCATGGCATTTATTGGTAGCAGTAGAAAAGTTGAGGAAATACAGAAGATTACTTGATTTCTGGGCTTCTAGATATATTTACTCTGATAAAAATTGTAAAAAGAAAAACAAAAAGATTAATTTTTATTAAAAAATTGTTTGAGAATATTTTTAACTCCAAAACTAAATAAATCTTTTTTTAATTTTTATTTAATTTTTTTTTCTTAAGTATATTTTTCCACTGTTCAAGTCCTATCAAGTGTTCAAAGTTGTTTTATTGATTTGCATATACATCGCCATCCTTGTATGAGTGGCAGTCTCCACAGCAGGAAACATACAGTGCTTTTACTTATCTAGTCCCCATATTATGTAAAAAACACCTTTTTCTTTGAAATCAATACCAAAACTAAAGTCAGAAAAAAAAATTGGCCATCAGGTACTTGATATTTTTCCTCATTTTCAATCATTTGTCCATTTGATTTTTTTGGTTGGAACCACAAGTATAGAGGAATAGGAAGAGATGTTGCCTTTGTCAATGTGGGGACAATTGTAGAAGGAATCTGAAGTGAAGGTGATGTAGGGAGAAAAGTCAAAAGAAGTGAGGCGGGATCCAAATTCCAATCAATAGAAGGAGGGGATATTGTTTTCCATCATTGTTTCACAGTTGGAATCAAACAAAAGTCTGGCCAATTCTAGAAACATTTGGCCTAAAATTTGAGAGAACTTGTTGGAACTAAGGTAAAAAAAAAAAAAGAAAACTCTTGAGGGGAAGATTGAACAGCAGATTTCTTTAAATATTATCCAAATAGTTCAGAAGGGTGCATCAATTTTGCCATCCAATTGCCTTAATTTTTTCACCCCAAGATCTTGAGGGACCAACAGTGTTGACAAATGTTTTTGATTGGTGAAGGAAAGTGGTGACAGAGTTGATTTCCTTCTTCTCTTGCTTGAAGAGTTCATTCAAAGTGAAAAATTTGATCATTGCAACCAGAGACTCACAATTGGATCAATCAAGAACATATAATTTTAAAGATCTGAAGAAATGGAACCGTTTGATCTCCTGTTTGGCCTGTTCAAGCTCTTCAGGGGAGGGTTTTTGACTGTTCTTTTTTTTTGGAAAAAATGGAAGGATGCAGATCCAAAGGATTTAGTCTGTACAAAGACCTCACAACCTTCTCATTAATCCCTTGATTTGCTGATTCCAATGAGATTTCAGAATCCCTCATTTGAGCCCTCCTTTGCTGGAAAAGCATTTAATTCCCACCTCTCTATATGTTTGTCAAACCATCTCCTCTGGTGTTGTTCCCTTCCAACTGTATGCTTTTATTGGGGTGAGGATAAAGAGGTGATTCAATTTGTTGTATAAAATTTTGAGGGTAGCAGGAGAAGAATGCCCCACCTCTCTGCATGTTTGTCAAACCATATCCTCCCATCTTGTTACCTCCCAACCATATGCTTTGATTGTGGTGAGGAACAAGAAGGTATTCAATTTTTTGTTCAAAATTTTGAGTGTGGTGGGAGAAGAATGGGCAGTTTCAAAAAAGGGCAGGTTTCAAAATAACAAGGGGTTAAATAGGGGGTTTCATTGCATGAAATCAAAAAAAAAAACAAGCATAAAAAAAAAGTAAAATAAAAAAAAAACATTAGTAATTTTATAATCAAGGTAGATGATCAACAAACATAGAAAAAAAAGAAAACAGGTCAGTCCAATTTTTTAAAAATCAGGCTCATAGAATTAAGAGGAGGAGGAGGAGGGGGGGGGTGCTGACCTGGGGCAGAGTGCTGAGCCAGGAGGGGGGGGGGATTGTCTAAAGGGGCAGGAGGAGGGTGGAGGTCATCAAGATTGGTAATTTATTAATTAAAAATCAATCAATTAAAAATAAATGAGGAGGAGGGGTGGGGCATGCTTACCTGGGGTGGGGTGCTGAGCAAGGAACAAGTGAGGAGGGTGGTTTGGTGAGGAGGAAGGAGTGGACCAGTGAGTGAGTGTGGTGAGGTGGGTTGTTTTTTGAGTGGTGAGGTGGGTAGATTTTTGAGTGGTGAGGTATGAGGTGGAGTCTTTGTTTTATTTTGTCTAATTCCACCAAAAAAAAAAAGAGAAAAAAAAAACCAAGTCAGCCTAGGATTCTTGTTTGAACAAAAAAAAAACCAAAATTAATGTGATCTGATTGTTTAACTATTTCAAAAACAAATTTTATTCATCCAATTGAGAAAGTGTGAGGGGTAGAATTCACCCTCTCATGGAAGAAGATGAGGGAAAAGATGAGACAGGGATGAATTTAGGAGGATCAGGAATATCTTCTTCAAAAATATTTTGCATTTGTCTTATATTTTGGACAGAAGTTTGTGAAGGATCAAAAAAATGGTAATCCAGTTGATGAGGATCTTCATGTCTTTGGGATTTTGAAGCTGGTTTCACATTTCCCTTAAGCCAGCCCACCTTCCTTTCAGCACACCTATTGCATGTTCAATTCAAACATGTGATTGAGCAAGATGAAAGTTGAAGTTGGTCTTTTGTAGATAATTGCAAGAAAAATTCCAATAAGCTGGAACAAGATATTTCCAGTTAGCATAAGCTGAATTGGCCAGAAGGTATTTATCCTGGTCAAAGTAGTTTCCTGGTTGTTGGGAAATCCAAATCCAATTGAAAAAATATGAATCATGACAAGAGCCTGGAAGGCCAGCATGGAGAAATATTAACTTCTTGTTTTTATCAAGAAAAAGTTGTAGTTCCCCAGAGTATTTACATAAACAGATAAAAAAATTTTTTTCATTGTCTTATCAAAGCCTTTGGAAAAGAGATGAATCAATTGCCTTTTTTCCTGATCAAAATAGTGGTTGCCATCTAGCTTGGGCTTTTGAATCAAGGGGATAGTGGTTCCATCAACAAAACCAATGAAAAAGGAAAAGCCTTCAGTCTCCATTACTTGAGATAAATCCTTGCTTTCTTCTTTGGTTGGCCAACAAAGGACTGATCAACAGAAAGATATCATAGCAATCATGACTCTTTTGATGTATAAGTCAACGGTTCCATAACCAACTGAGAATAGATTTTCTGATTCATGAATTGCTGATACATTTCCATTTGATCCCAATCTATAAAGAGCAAAGGACAGTTGGATATCTAGATTTTTTTGAGGATTCTACAAATTTTTCTGGAATATGTGGTGTTCTTCAATCATCTCCAAAAGTTTTATGAATGAAGGCAATAAAGTTTGGAACAGTTTCTGCAAGCCAACATTAGGGAGGAGATGAAGCTTTTGCCTTTCATAAATAGGGTTGTGGAGATTCCATATTCTTGAAACCATGTATTTCTTTTCCAATAGAGAATTCAAAGCTAAACAAGTTGATTCCAAATTGGAGTCTGAATCAGATTCAAATGATAAAGAAAGTTCAGTCAGCTTTTTTGTGTTTTCAACTTGCTTCCAGGAAGTTTGATTGGAAATGTTGAGAAAGATGGTGATTTGATATGGGGTGATAAGATGATGATGGGATTTGTGTCAAGGTATGGAGATGTGAAGCAATGAAGATGTGAAGCAACAGAGAAAAGATGGGTGTGGAGGGATGGAGATGGGATTGGAATGGATTTGCTGAGGTGGAGGTGTGGATGGGTGCTTTGCATGCAATGGATGGTGGATGGATGATGATGCATAAATGGAGTATTTGATTTTTGAAATCTGCCATTTCCATGGAACACACCATTTTTAAATACACCAGTTAGGGTGTATGTGTATTTCAGAAAACCTCCATTAAAAATGTCAGGTTGGGTCAAAAGAAAGGAAGGTTTTCTAAATTTGATATGCCCTATGAATGTCAATCAAATAGGCTAAGCAACTATTGATAACTTTTTCAAGAACTTTAATCAGAGTATTGAGTAAAGCAAAGGGCCCAGTAGGAGTTTGGATTAGAGTAGTCATCTTTTACAGAATTCTTAATGATTGTTATTATGGCTTTCCACCAAGAAAGAGGAAAGTGGCCTGAATATAAGATTCTGTTAAAAATAAGGGTAGAATTAGTTTTAGTTAATCTATGGGGATTTTAATGAATTTGTTTCACATATTATATTGCCCAGTGGATTTATTATCAGGGAGGATTCAAATAATTTTTTCTAATTAAAAAATAGAGACAGTATTAAAGGAAGAATTGTCTGATACACAGGAGTTTGGGATTTAAGAGAGATTTATATCTGAATTGATGACTGAGGTCTCTTGAAAGAGGATGTGTGCTTGGTCTGCTTTGCTAGCAGTAAGATAATTGTTAGAATTTCAAAGAGGTTCAATGATACTAGATGATTAATTTTTGGTGTAACAATGAGAATCATAAGTATTCTCAGGACCTTTCAGGGAAAGGAATCTCTTCCAATGACTTATTTTAAATGATTCAACTTAATGTTTGAATTCTGATTGCCAGGCATGGTAACATTGATAAGCAGGCAATGATCTAGTTAGCATCAGCCATTTTTTGCTTTGTTTTGGTTTTTGATGATGGGTTCAGGAATAAATTTATCCCACCAAGGTTTAAATTTGGATTGGTTGCGGTTAACTGCTTTTTTGGTTCATTGAGTCTTTTTTGGATTATTTTTGATAAATCTGTGGAGAAATCATCTATGTGATTATTCAAAGAAAGATTTTTGTGAAATAATAGATCAATAAAATCTAAATTGATTTTTTCTCTGAAAATCTTTTGATTGATTCTTTTGATAGAATGAAATATATGAGTAGGAGGGAAAAGGGGCTGTGAAAGGAATTTTAAAAAAAAGAATTTTCAGTTTTTTTGTTTTATTTTTCAATAGTTTCCCCTTGGTTTTGTATTGTTTGAAGCAAGGAGAAAGCCTTTCTATAAATTCAAACTAAACCTTGCCAGGTCTCCATTGTTCATGTGGACAGTGCTCTATTTATCTTCATTCTGTTCATCCCATTTTTCTTTGCCTCTGTTTGCCAAGTGCTTTTTCTTTTGAGTCTAACTACCTTTTCTAGTGCTGCATCTCTCAAGGTTCCATTGTTACTCACTGTTTGGGTTAAAATCAATCACTCCTCACTCTATAAAATTGCAACCGTATGCAATCTACATTTTCATCATTGCAAATGTATTTGTTCAGTTCAGTTACCGTTTATTTCTTTCTTTGTTTTTTCTCTTCAGGCGCATCCAATTTTCCCCTTTCTTTATGTCATCCTCTTTCTTTTTTTGCTTAAAAAATTCTGTTAATTGAACTTATAACTCAACTGTTCATGCCATTGTAATTGCTTAGGTTAACCTAACATTCTCTTGCCTTTTTTTTTCTGAAAGCCAAATTGATCAGCATCTAACGTCATAAAAATATAATTGTGTTATTTCTCTTTCTGCATGGTTGTCAACGTATATCTGCAATGGATCTGTATCATTAGCCGTCCTACTGCTTCATTTTTTCTGGCCGTTTGTTGGTTCCTATTGTCCATCTTTGTTTTTCATGCTTAGTTAATACTATATTGAGCCACGCATATATGTTGGGATGTTTATCTTTTGTTTCAAAGCTATATGTCCTTTGTTGGTTTTATTGTGTAATCTTTGTCCTCTACTATTACCTAAAACATGCCAAGATGTGCATTTATGCTGGGTTTTTAATGGTTCAATTCAATCACAGGTGATTGCTGCACAATTGCAAATGTATTTTTTTGTTGTTTCAAGTAAGAAATTTTAGTTTTGGCTTTGGCCATACAGCATCTGCCAATTGAAGGTACCACATATGCAAGTTTTTTCACTTTTCCTGCCATGCTTTGCATCTCATCTTAACATTTTGAACCTTCTTTATATATTTCCACATTGAGGCTTTTGTTCACAAGTTCTGTTCTTGATTTTCTGGCACTGTTGTTGATTCCAGAAGCCAGTTTGTGATTGCTTAAGCAACAAGCAGATTTTTGGTTATTTCTCTTTATCTAAAAAGCTGCTTTCAAAAATTCAGAAAACTAAAACTCTCTTGCATAAGCACTCTTTTGCCCTCTTTTTTTGTGCAGATGCATCACACGCACAGTGATATTTTGCTGAAGTATTGTCCGTTAACTCCTACAACATCAATATGTTTGACTTCCTTTCATACACACGTAGTCTATAACCCCAGCTATTGTGCTTCATGTGATTTCTTCTTCTTCTTTCTGAGTCACAAACAATGCTTAGGATTGCATCACAAGAATATATAAATGCCCCCCTTGAAACCCAATACCTAACCTCAAACATTCCTTGGTATTTACAGCGTTGCCTTTGGATCCTATTATCACCCAGTGTTAAACCTTCCAATATCACAAGTATCAAATGAAAAGCACACGCACTGTCAGTCATCCTTTTCATCTTTGCGGGCTTTTTTGCATATTTGAGAAGTTAAATGTGTTTCAATTCTATGCTGGACAATGTGTTGTTGTATTCTGACTTTGTGTTTCTGCTTTTAACTAATTTTGAAAGCAATACTGCAATTGGGGCAAGCTATGGCATGTATAATTATGAGTCCACTATTACTTACCTTAACCCAGAAGACAAGATTGCTCAAGAGATTGTTATCAAGGCTTTGTCATACGCATCAAGTAATCAAGTGTTAACTCCAGGACAATTGTACTATTTAATGGTTGCCTTTTGCCTTTTAATGAAAACAAAACACCAAACTTCTATTTCAATTCAGATGCTATCTTACCTATGGGTGTCACCCCTGAAACTGCTAATTTACATGAAAATTTAGCATTATGTCATGGACTTGGAATTGTTAAAAGTGTCAAAGAGAATCCTTGCAAAACCAGTAATGGTACTGCTTACAAAGAGCTTTTTTTAGTTATCTGCCACATGGATTGGGATATTAGCGTACCTTTGAGTCATTCCCAATTCATTATTATTGAGCAATTCCCAATTTTATGCCTTTTTAAAATTTTTTAGGCCCAAAATGTTGTCAATTTTGACATCAATTATGAAGCCATTGGGTGGGGCCATTTGGCAAAAACATTGAATTTATTTCAAGTTGGTTGCAAACTTTTTTTATCTGGCGTGATTTTTAGTTTTTATTACAAGCATCTCATGTGGATTGTCAATGTTAGTCTTTTTCCTTGTTCTATTCCTCCCAATACTTACTGTTTCCTGTTTTATGCAGGTAAACTCTGTCAGTGTTACATCCAGTTCTGTTGCCGGGTCAGCTATCAACTCAAGTCCTAATAAACTTGAAGGAACCAGTAGGCACCAGTAAGTTAATTGTTGATGTAAAAAAGAATTTTTCTTATTTGTATTGTTGCAGCGTTGTCCTCAAGTCACAATCTACCATCATCCCACAGAGCAATCAATCTCTATCTTTGCCTCATGTTAATAATCAAAGCAGAGCCCTAGGACTTTCCAACTCTTCTGTCCAAACTCCAAGTGATGATTCATCCATGAAAGTTGATGAGAGTAGCATTAATCACAGCACTCTTCCCAGGGTTGTTGAAGAGGGCAAAGTATTTGAGAACACTTTCCCAAAAAAGAGAACTACTAAAGACATTATTTGAGATGCTCATAAACGCATCAGGCAACCTTGAATTTGCCAGTATTCAATTCCTATCTATATTATTTGCGCCTAAAATTATTTTTTTATCTTTGTGCACAAGCATCTATTTTAGTTGAAGCTCTTACACAACATTGTTGCGGAATTTGTCCTGTTAGTCCTCCTAACCATAAATTGCCAAGTTGTTTCCAAGACAAAATTTGACTCAAAAAGAATCCTGTCTGCTAAAAAAATAATTCCTATTGACTATGTTGACAACAATAAGACCATCCCTTGCCGTGCGTCAACCAACCAAAAATAATGAATCTCCTTTACTGTCTAGGTATTCCAGTTTATTACCACATAACCTTGGATCTTGCAACAATAAATGTGTATCTTGCCATGCCCTTCATGGGAAAAAAGAAAGAACCATTGATAATATAGATCAAATTGGCGCTCTATACAGTACTTGTTGTCAAAAGGGATATGTAACCCCCCTGTTGCTTTTCAAGAAAGAGACTTCCCATTGCACTTGAAATTCTTTTTTGAAGGTGACCAATTGCGTTAGTCTTTTCCTTTACCTTTTCCTCATATCAAATTATTGACAAGCACACTTCTCACCTTAACAAATCCATAGAAGATAAAGACTTCTAGAAATACATTTGCACTTACAATAACACCTTATTGTTCACCTCACTGGGTGAAAGGGTTGATACCTTGGTTCAAGGCCAACAAGGCTTATATACATTTTGCGTTTCTGGAACATTAACTAATGATATTGGAGCATTGTGGCCTGATTGTGGGGCACACCCTTTGTTTTCTCAAATACTTCTTTTTGGAGCAAATGACCTTGATGAAGTCAAAGGTACAATTCAACAAGCCTGCGTTGAGTTGAATCCTACAACTCTCCTAGCCTTTCAGAATTTTTCATCTGAAAACAATCCCTATAATCAAGCATATTGACAAGCTAAAGACTTGGTCAGAGCAATGGGTAATCAATCTTTGGTTCTGAGATCTGTTCCTATTGGAACTCAAAACCCCAAGACTTATAATGAACCCAGTTGCAATGGAATTTCCTATGTAATTGAAGACCATGACAACAGACTGGATCCACAAGATGTTGTGTTGCACAAGGTTGGTGGTGGTTTAACTCAAATTACTGATTTTCATTTGGCATTCTTCCCATTACGCTATCCTATTGTTTTCCCTTGGGGTGAGCAAGGATGGGTTCAAAATTATGCAGATTCAAATGGTTTTTGTAAGGGCTATTATATGTCTTGATCCAATCATGTTTTGAATGTTGTTTTTTGAATTCAGGAAACAATTTATCTTGACTCAAATGGTACACTTACTATTTATTTGATCACAAGCACATTTTTTCACCAATACTCAATGCCCACAATCTGTTTCAAGAAATCATTGTCAACATGTACATCTGTGTTGAACAAGATTGCTTAAATTTTATCAAAAGGAATCAAGTTACACTTTGAGCTGAAGTGTATTTAGGACTTTGCAGATCTATACATAATGAAATTGATTCTGTTGGCCAAAAAGTGATTCTGCCATCTTCCTTTTCATGTGGAACACGCGCCATGTCCCAGTTTTATCAAGATGCCATGGCGCTTATGCAAGTATATGGAAAACCTTCACTTTTTATCACCATGACTGCTAATCATACATGGATTGAGATTACAGGCAAGCTCAAAGGATCTCAAAGGTCTTCTGATTGTCCTGATTATGTTGCTTTTGTTTTCCAACTTAAACTTCAAGACCTTATTGAGGATTTAGTGATTGGAAAGAGATTAGGCAAAGTTGTGTCATATGTCTATACCGTTGAGTTTCAAAAGAGAGGCCTTCCCAATGCACAATTAATGTTTACATTGGCAAGAGCCAATATACCACAAAAGTGTGAAGCCATCAACTGTCTTATCAGTGCAAATATTCCTAATCCAGATTTAGAGCCAATATTGCATCAATTAGTCAAATCTTGCATGATCCATGGTCCTTGAAACTAATCCCAACCTTGTTGGAAAGAAAACCAATGTAAAATTGGATTTCCTAAACCATTTGGCAGAAAGAAATTTTTTGTTGAGAATGTTTATCCTTCATACCAATGCCCTGATGATGGAAAATTGATCATCAAGAATGGAAAAACCTTCACTAATGGTTCTGTCATTCCATACAATAAATATTTATCCCTCTGGTTTCAATGTCACGTCAATTTTGAGGTGCCATTTGGAATCTCTGCATTGAATTACTTATACAAGTACATTTGTAAAGGATCCAATCAATCCCTCCTCCAGATATGCAAGGTGATTAAGTTCAAGCATACATTGACAGTTGATACATTGGTGCTTGTGAAGGTGAGAATTATTTTGATTTAATGATTTAATCAGATAGTTAATATTAATTTTAGCTGCATGGAACATCTTTCAATTCAATAATCACAGCTGTAGTCCTTTGGTCCAACGCCTTGCATTGCACCTTCTAGATCAACAAATTGTATATCATCGTGATCTTCAAGCCATTCAAGATCAAATCCAACAGGGAAGGTTTGCAAGACACAGTTGTTAGACTTTTTTTGACTAAATGCTATTGATGCAATTGGATATGGTCAAAATTCTAGGGACTTACTTTATCAAGATATTCCTATGTATTTTTGGTGGTATTCAAAGAAGTTTTAGAGAGGTTGTTGCGTCTTGAACAAAGCAATTTTTGTATGTATTTTGCTTTTCCCACTGATGGAAAACAATATTTTTTGTGGTTGTTATTACTCCATATTTGTTTTGCTACTTCCTTTACCAGTTTGAAAACCATCAGTCCTGTTCAATATCAAACCTTTGAAGAAGCTGATAATTCAGCTGTTCTCCTAATGCCTTATTCGCATTATGAATACACTATTTGTGAGGCAAAAATTTGGATGACTGGCCATGCATTGCAATTGATTTTATCCATTATCTTAATACTTAGCCCACCCTCTTTGCCGCAAAGGTTGTACAAACTTTTTGAGGGTGATTTTTCAGATGATTGCCTCTATAAACTCACAAATTTCTACCCTAGTGTTGCATCTATCCAAGAAAATGCCAAGAGTCTTTGCAGTTACCTTCTATTGGTTGAGTTGAACTACAGTAACAAGATACTTCAAGATGTTGGGTTGACTCCTGTAAATCCCAATCTACCGTCTCATTTTTATTCTAATGAGACTAAAGGGTTGAACATTGTTGTCACCTCAATCAAACAATTTACTGCGCTCAAACAATCTATGAATCAAGACCAGAGAGCTATAACCAATTACATCAAAATTCCAACCAAGAAATCAATTCCTTATGAAATTTACCTCAATGGAACCAGTGGTACAGGAAAAACTTACGTTCTGAATTCAATCATCACTTATCTTCACAGCGTTCACAAAAAGACAGTGGTTTTTGCTTCAACTGGGTTAGCAGCCTTATTGCTGCAAGGAGGCAAGACCGTGCACTCTGATTTAGGTATCCCCATCAAGTTAGAACCTGATCACTCTTGCTTTTGGACATTGGTTACCAAGATGTTTCATAAACTTCTCAATGAAGATGTAATTGTCTGGGACAAAATCTCTGTTCAAAATCAAAATGCTGTTGAAGCTGTTGAAAGAAGTCTTCAAAATTTGCAGGAGAACAAATCAACCTATGCGGGTATGTCTGTCATATTTGCCGGCAACTTTTGACAAAAAATTCCTATTGTTAAACAAGGCAATATCTATGATCAGAGTCAAGCATGTATGAAATCCTCTGTTCTATGGGAACATGTTGTTAAATTTTGGTTGCATGTCAATATGTGACTTTCCTTACACAATCAATCAAGTCCCACCTCATGCAATAAAAGTCAATGGTTGCTAGATGTTGGCAAAGGCAAGTTACAACAAACTGATACCACAAGAATCAAGCTTCTCTATTTTCATGTCATTAAGTCCAATAAAAATCAAATATTACTTAAAAATATAGTCAAAACCATATATAATAATTTTCAAACAAATATTACCAGACATGAAACTCTGGAAAGACAGAAATATTTCAATGAGCGTTGTATAATTTGCCCATTGAATGTCAATGTCAAAGCAATTAATGAATATTTGTTGCAGATTTTTCCTTGCCAAATTCATCAGTCATACTGCCTCAATCTCAATGCTGATCAATGACAGGAAAACTTACGTGAGGAAGGTCTTAATTCTTTATCTATTCCAAATTTACCCAAACATCTTATCAAACTTAAAATTGGCTTTCCTGTCATTCTTTTACAAAATTTGAATTTAAAATCACATCTTTGTAAGGGCACCAGGCTTTTGATAACCAATATTCAACCTCATGCCTTAAATTGCTTTATTTTCACAGGATCAAAAAGTGGAAACAAAGTTGTTATCCCAAAGATCAGACTCATGTATTATGGCAAAGAGGGTATCTTAGCACAATTTTATCATTATAAATTTACAATCTCTCTTGCTTTCTCTATGACTATCAACAAAGCCCAAGGGCAATCTTTAAAACATGTCAGAGTCATGTTACCTAAATATGTTTTTGCCCATGGGAAGTTGTACATTGCATTATCACAAGTAATGTCTTTCAATCATTTAATGGTTGCATTAATTTATTCCAAAGCTGAAAGAAAAACTCTGAACATAGTAAATCAAGCTTTGTTGATAGATTAAATTATCAAAAAACAAATCACTAATTTTCTTAAATTCTGGAATGATTCCTTTGTCTTTTTTCCGAAATTCTCAAATTGAATCGTCCTCAAAACCTATTAATTTCCAAAAAACTGATGTTGCTGTCAACTTATCAAACTAATCTCTCTAGAATATTGTTTTTGTGTCTGATACAATACCATTATTCTGCCCTGATTATCAGATCAATTTCTTCTCATATTTATTCAATTTGTTCCAAGGAACGGGCGCGGCGTAGCCACCAATCCCCTAGTTTGAAAGAAGAAAGGATTTCTTGCTGATTGCAACCATGATTATTAAGGGGAATCTTGCTATTAATAATACATTTTCTAGAAATGTGATTTGCCCATGTGAGATTGATACAGGTGGGCTGTCTGGAAGAGCTGTGGAAGGCTGAGACATTTTGGTGGCAGTTTATAGACAAAAACTGGGAACTGTGTTGCAGGACGCACACTCAGCATGGGTTGCAAACTGGCTCAGAATTAGTCAAGAGTTGGATCAGTATTTGGGAGTGTGGTGGCTCAGCAGCAGCAGCTGAAAGCTCAGAAGCAGTGGCACAGTTGGCCTGGCAATCAAGCGTGGTGGGTTACACGGGGGAAGGGGGGGTACTTGCAAGCATAAGGAGGGACTGGTTTGCAAACTCCAGATATTTGAAGATGGAAAGTTGGGCAGATATGGACAGGTGCGGGGGGCTCCAAGTAGGGCGCAGCGCGCGCCATCAGAAGGAAAAACCAGATGAAAATTGGGGTGGAATTTTATAGACATGGATTGGTAGCTGGTTGCAGCGCGTGCACTCAGAAAGGAGCTCAAGCAGGCTCAGCATTTGGACAGCACACTCAGCAATGAGCGCGTGATGGCTCAGCAAGTTGGCAGCGCTGCAGGCTCAGCAGCAGCTGCTGTGTGAAAATTTGGGTCAGCATTGTGGATCAGTGACCAAAACATGGCTATGGAAGGCATGTTGGCTGGTTATGGTAAGCACAGGGGCTCCAAGTAGGGCGCACAGGGCATCACAAGAAGGACAAACCATGCAACGGGGGAAGTGACGGGCAAAGGGGGATTTGGGTGGCTATGTACAGGTGCAGGGGGCTCTGAGTAGGGTGTGGCACACGCCATGAGAAGGAAAAACCGGATGGAAATAGTGGCGCAAGGGTTGGGGTAGGAGGATAGGGTTTGGTTAAAGCTCTTTTCTGCTTGTTTTTGGGTTGTATTTGTGCTTGCAATTAGGTAAGGGTGTGGGAGAAGGGTACATTACCTTCCTCCACCGCTGTGCTGAGGAGGGGAGGGGATACCACCACTATTGAACAAAGGAATACATCTTTTTACTCTCTAATTCTCTCTCTATCTCTCTTTTAAGGGTGCATTCAAACCTTACAAATGCTGGGAACAATTAACTTCCCTATCTTGGGGGGGCTATAGGGGGTTCCACTCCCTTGTGTCCACATCTGGGGGTCTGGCCAGGAAACAATTTCCGTTTCTTGTCTTTTGAATTTAACCAAACACAATTCCCTATCAACACCTCCCAAAAATCACTATTTCTCCTTTTAATTCTTCCTCATTGGAATATATAGCCCCAAACCCATCTTTAACCCCTTGTCTTCCTCCCTCTTCACAGCCTGTTCTCATTGAGCTGCAGGATTACTCTCACATTTGATTCAACATTTCCAAAGTGGAGTGATTCATCTCACAATATGAAGTGATTGCAGAATATGAAGGCGCATTGAATTTGGACAAGGAAAACCTTTTTGTTCTTTTCATCATGGAAAAGGAAAATCTTTGGGACATGGAAGAGATGAAAGGCTATAAGAAACTTGACTGGCAGAAGCTGAAGGGAGAAATGTTGGAAAGATGGCAAATACACAAACTGTGGTTCCAGGGGAGCAACTTTGGGAGGGTGGCTTGGGGGGCAAGCATGCATGGCAGGGTCTGGTTGCAAGCAGAATTGATGGATTACATGGCGGAGCTTGCCCTGTCACCACCACCAGCAGTTGTCCCTTGGGCTAGCAAACTAGCAGATTTGGAAAGGGACCTCAAGATCTTTATGAGCCAGATGTTGCAGCACTGTTGCTGTGAGCCTCCTGGATGCCAAGACCCTTGCTATCCTTTAGCTACCAGAGGTGATATTGTAAATAATAAATATATTATTTAATAATTGCAGCAAAAATCCATAGAATACTTGGATTAAGCTTATTGCAAGGTTAAATGGTTTGGTTATTGTTTATTGTTTGGAATCAAAATTGATTATTAAATATTAATAGAGGGGCCACAATTATATTGGGGATCTTTAACAACTCTCTTCAGGGATTTCAGTATGAAAACACGTAGTCCTGGTTACTTTGGGTTCTTTAGTTTAAAGATTATTATACCCAAAGATAATATGTATATAAAATACACAATGGAGTGGTAGGGCCTTGTAGCCAAGCTAAAACGACAGAGAAAGGATAATAAGACTCACTGGTATATTATTAAATCCTTTGGGTATCTTTTTGGGATGTGTACTGATGGGTTAAACCTGTATACTGGGGTTATAAGGTTGTTCAGCAGTTTTAATTGATAAAAAGAGGTTTGAAGACGGATATTACTGATCAGACATTGCCATAAATCACTTACTTATCTCTTATAAGTATTTGATTACCTTGGCACGGCGTCTGGATATGAATATTACTGGGTCTCTGCCCATCAACATCCTCAAAAGAGCTCTGTATTTATAGTTTTTGGAGTCCCAATATGGTCCTTCTGAGGTTTGTAGGTGCTCAAAGGGACGGACACTAAGGCTAGCAGGGTAACCGGGGTTAGCCTGTCATGTGCTCTTGGTGCTATAGCCGGGGTAGCATCTAATTCCTTAGGGTATGGGAATTATTCTACCTTATAATGGAAATTAGGATGTGTGAATAACACTAATCTGTCCTATTTATGTATTATGTAATTAATTATCCTTGGTATATGTTCCCAGTAATCTAATAATTATATTATTAGACATTTCCACGGAAATTTTGATGTCAGGTAAGTTCTCATTATGTATCATATAAATGGAGTAAAAGTCATAATATTGATTTTACTCTTTATTTACAAGTTCCAGTTGATTTGTTAAGATAATTAATTAAAAATATAAGTCATGTTAATTCATGTAATATTATTATATCATTATCTTCCTTAGTATGTCACAAAGATGTTGATGTATGGCAATTCTCATAGAAGTATATTGAAGTATTTTAATATATTTTTTGAAGCTGTCATTGTCTTATTTTTGACATTCTTGATACTTTGCATTATATTAAATAAAAAATAAGTGTAAGGATTATTTAGGTATTTTATATGATATTATGTATATTTAGACGGTCTATTATCCACGGGAACCTTTATTACATATGTAGCAAGTTCCCGTGTATGTTGTAGCCTGTTTACGCGGTACCCCGGCTGCCTGTCACTATGTCAGCCCGTAGTCCCGCGGCTGCGTACTTTTCAGAGGCCTGGGGCTGCGTACACGACCTTGGCGGGTTGACACGGCTGTATCTCAGCTGCGCGCGGGTGCTGTGGCTGCCGCGGCTGCGTGCGGGAATTGTGACAAAACACATTTCCGCCCGTAACTCCTAAAATATACACAACACCTCAATTCTGACTGAATTTTAGGTGTGAAACCTATACATGACAATGTGTGTGAAATATTTAATTGGCCAAAAAGCTCAATACTGGAGCCGTAGTATTTTGGTTCTTTTTTCCTTAATTATTTAAAAATATAAGGAGTTGGATTTCAAGGGTGGGGTCAGTGAGTGACCATACCTAATTTTGGATGGAAAATCCATTTCTGTAATAATATTTATGGTTTTCCTACTCCTTCTTAGGTTAGTTGTATTATTATTATTATTTTGTTATTTTAGTTACTTTTGCAGCTTGCTCTGCAATAGTAGCAAGCTGACAGTTGCAGTTTGCCACCTCACATGGAGGAGGGTTTTCAGCCGCCCAGTGCACCTGTGCCTTGAGTGTGCATGTATGATGGCAAGAAAAGCTATTGGCGGTCAGGACAGGAGAACCTAGCAAGGGATCCAAAAATGGGATTGGTTTTTTCCGGCAGGGAAAGGATATGTGTCCCTGGCCCGCAAGCAGATTTTGACAGAATCTGGTCAGCCTGCCACCATGAAGGAAGGGAAAATGAAGTGACAGGAAGCAGGAGTGATGGCTCAAACGTCCCTTGGAATTGTCACCAGGTACAGATCAGGGCAGCCCCAGGGGGGAGGCCAAGGTGAGGGTGTTGGTAGCAGAGGAAAGGGGAGGTGCAGCAGATAGGATGGGAATGGATGTGGAGGAGCAACCGCTTCTGGCTTCTCCAAGACCTGTGGCGTGTGGTTTGGGAACCAATGGGCAGCGGATGAGTCTTGTGTAGAAGAAGGAAGCAGCAGATATCACACATGTTTTGGGAACTTATGGGCAGTGGATAGTTTTCACAGAGAGGAAAGGAGTGGTGGATGTTGTGCAGGGGGGGATGGGGAAAGGAATTCTGGAGTTGGTGGTGGTGGAAGGGACAGTTCAGGCATTGAAGGATTGCAACCAAGGTTGGACCCCTTTGACGGAAAGGAGAATGCATGTGGTGCAGAAGGGATTGCGGAGAAGATGGGTCAATGGCAGATGCCCCCAATCACAGCTAGCAAGGGATTCAGGATTGGAACAACAGACACAACGGACAGGTCTTCAGGTGCAGAATGGGAAGGGATTGGGCTTCAATAGTTTGGTTGGGAAAAGAGAGGATTGGGTTGCATGGGTTTTGGTGGGGGAAACTTTTGGAAGGCGGTTTCAGAAAAAAAATCTGCAAACTTTTTCCATGTAGGATTTGATGAAGCCATGCAAGTCTTTTCTTTGGATGGAGTGGAAGGTTGCTACTGGCTGGGGACAGAAGACAATTTGGGGGGAAGCTAGTGTGGATGGTGGTTTGGTGAGGGGAAAATGGGCCCAGCGCAAGCCAGGTCTGTAACCACAAGGAAAAGCCCCACAAGCAGAAGGCAGGACAAGGAGTAGTGTGATGGAACACAAAAAAAAAAAGAATAAAAATAAATTTATTCTCTTTTTATCTTTGGTCTGGGTCTGTTTCTTTTCTCTGCAGACAGAAATAATTGTGGTTAGACTGCAGTGCGGGATAATCTGGTCTTGGTAAGGGGGTGCTCTAGCCGGTTCACAGCTGGAATAACTAAGCACCCCAGAATGTTTCTTCTCTGCTGTCTCTCTCTTTCTCTGGTGTGATGTGCAGGCGCTGGCGGTGTGGTGTTTGTTTTGTTTTTACAGGAAGGTATGGGGAACTGTGTGGAAGTTCTTCTGGGGCGGTCCAGGTAACTCTCTGGAAAGATTGGGATGACAGATGCGCAAGGACTTACAAAGGTGCAGCAGACTTAGGACGCTTCACTTGGCACCCACAGACGCGCAATTGCGCACAGAGAGGGTCAAGACTGAGCCTTTCTCCTCATTATCTTTCATAAATCATGTTTTCCCTCACAGGATCACTCAATTCATAAAGGAACAGGCGCTCAAACATGTATTTCTCAAGATTCAAGGAGAGGCCCGGATACAAAGTGAATCAAAGGGAGGATTAGGAAGAAAGGGAAAGGGGGGTGATGCACCTAAGTCATATTCATCCTTTCCACCATCTGTGACCGCAACACTGCCAGTAGGGCCCAAAGTTTTTCCAGAAGCTTGTGTTGGGCTTCCAAGGATTGGGCGCCGGGAGTCAAGAGGAATTCCCAGAGAAGCGCATTTGACCAGTCTGCGTATTTGTCAAAGTTTGCCGCTGGGAGAGCCATAATGATTGGAATGTCTGGGATCTTGGGCGGGCTTGCTGACAGGCCGCATGGAGAGTCTGGTCCCGGCAGTGTGGTGTCATTATATAGACTTGTATTGGGAACTGCATTGCGGCATTCAAGCTCAGCATTAGGTAGGCCAGGCTCAGAAGTTGGGGTGCATGCTGTCTCAGCAGCTTCTGCTGCGGGCTCAGCAGTAGATGCTGTGGGACTCAGCACACCAGGTGCGGGTTGGGCGTAATCAGATGCGGCAGGCTCACAACCCGCTTGGATGTTACAGACCTAGGAATGGAGCCAGCCTGACCAAGTTTGCGGAACAGTTAGTTTGGGAAGGTAAGAGCAGGGCAATTGTGGTGGTTATACAAGTGGGGCAGATGGGCACAAGAGCAGGCCAACCTGTGGGACAGGGAACTCACAAAAGCATGTTGGGCAGATATGGGCAAGCCTGGGGGGCTCCAAGTAGGGTGCGGCAGAGGGCTGTGTCATGAGAAGGACAAAACGGATGTGCATAATGGCAGGAGGGCTTGAGGGATTGAGGTGGTACAGGTATGTGTTAGGGTTAGGCTAGGTTTCTGTTTTTAGCATTTTCTTCTTGTGTTTTGTTGGGCTGTCATTGCGCTTTTACCTAGGTTAGGGTTGAGAGGGAGGATATAAAGTCCGCTACTCTCAGCGCTGGGTTGAGGGGGAGCCTCAGGCCCCCCTGGATTACGGTTTTTGAGGAAGCAATTCATCTCTCTATCTCTCTCTAAGGGTGCATACCACTCCTTGCAGACGCTAGGACCAATAACTTCCAAACCTAAGGACAAATTTGGGGAGTACCTCCCTCTTGTTTCCACAGCAGTGGTAACAATGAGATGACCACCAGACTTGGGGCGCCGCCCTTGGTTTCCAGAGATGACTGGAGAGCCGGGGATTGTGAGGGTGGAGGGGGTTGGGGGGCCAGACCAGGGGCCAAAGCATGGCATCTGAAGATTTCCTTGGCTTGTGGGTCCACCGCTGAAAAATTGAGGCTAACACCGTTGGCCCAGAATCAAAGCGCTGCCTTCCATTCCATGGTGGTTGAAAAGTCCTCCTTTTGCAGTGGGAAAGCACAACAGAGGGGAAAGGAAGAGTCATGGTTCTTACATGAGGTTGGAGGTGGCAGAGCTCAAGGACAGCGGGATGATGGAGAGCCAGTCAGGGTTCACAAGTCCTCCAAGATAGTATTGTCATCCAATACCACAAACACATCATGGTGGGCCCTCTTGCGCAGTCAAGGGCAAGGACATGAGTGGGGAGTTTCCTGGGGAATCCCCTTGCTGAGGGAGCAGAAACAATGGCTGCAGCAGCAGGCAGTGCATGCTGTGGAATTCAAAAGAGGACTTCTCCTTTAATGGTTCCCAATTTCAAAAGTTATTGGTCCCTTGCGTCTGTAAACCCTGAGTGCAACTGTTCACCCTCCAACTGAGAGATAAAGAATTGAGAATTAAAGATCCTCTCCAAAAAACTCTGACAACCCAATGTCCTCCTCCTCCTCCAACCAGGTTGAGGGTGCGGTTTAAGTAACCTCCCCCTCAACCCTAACCTAAGTACAACCAGAAACAAGCAAGAATAATGAAATACAACCCCTAAGCACAGAACCCTAGCCTCAACCCTATCATTTCCATCCCATAATCTATATCCCATATCCCCTATCCGTCTGTATTGCCTGCCTGCCATTACGTCCACCCGGTTTGTCCTTCTCATGATGCGGCCTCACTCCGCACCCAACTTGGAGCCCCCAGGCATATCCGCGTCCGCCCAACGCGCCATTCCAGATATCCAAGATATATCTGTGTCTTGCAACGCGCAATACGCGCGCAATCTGTCCAATCTGATCCAATCCAATCCATCCTGCATCTCCAGATGCTGAGCCAAATGTGACTGCTGCTGAGCCCGCAGCATGACTTTCTGTGGCAAAGCCGCACCCATTGCTGAGCGCTCAGTGCGCAGCCTATTCCAACTTGCATCTATAAAAGACCACCACATCCCCCCCAACTTGAGTTCTGTCCCCAGAGATCCACCAATATCTCACCTAACTCCCACTATACCCAAGCTATACCACCTCCAACCGTACCCCTTCATCAGACCAAAGAAAGAAAAAGAAAAACCCCATCCAACACCCCACACCAAATATTTCCTGCACATACTGCAGCCAGAACGGCCTTTTGTGCCAAATCCTTCCAGGCTGGCGCGCCTGTGTCCTGTTCCAAGCCGGACACCACCGCTGCTCCCTATTGGAGGGAATGCTGCGCGACCGCCCTCAAGGTTGCCCACACAAGAGGACCCATTGCAACTCCTTTGTGATCTCAAGCAACAAGGAGATCTTGACAAATGAGTGGACCCCGTCTGGCTCACCTTGCAATTGTCTGCAAAGCGCCCTGCAAAATCCTCCATGGGGCAAGAGCCACAACTTGGGCTTGCTGTTCCGCCAGTCTGGATCTCTGAGGCGCCAGGATTTCCCAAACTTTGCAGCCTTCCAGAATGCCCCCCATGAGTGGGCCACACGGGTTTGGATGAATGTATCAGTGATGGACCCAAGGATTCAAAACCTTCCAGCCGCACCTCCTCCACCCCCACCAAGGCCAACTCCTCCTCCGCCACCACTGCTTCCTCCTACTCTTCCAAGACCAAATCCTCCTCCGGCGTCATCTCCACTGCCGCCATCACCATCACCCACTCCCAGGTCATCACCAGAGCCTGTGCGCGTGCTGTCTCCTGTGGTGATCAAGTTGTCACTGGAGCCTGCGGCTGCGCCAACCCCTCCGGCCGTGAATCTGGAGATCCTGGAAATCCCCCTAGTTCTGGCACTTCCCTTGGCAAGGTTTGACGCAATGGTGAACAACGCGGAAAAACTCCTCCAGCGGTTTCTAGCGGTTCCCTACGCACACACCGTCAATGCGCAACGCAAGGTCTTGGCCTCTTTCCAATCCCTAGCTGTGGCGGCTTGCGCAGAGGCAGAGGATGTGATGAGGACCTGGCCAGCTTAGGCAGATTTCCCCCCTTTCTCCTCAACCTTTTCCATCTATCTTTTTCCTTCCCCGCGCCTATGCAAAGATAAGGACTTTTGCCGCGCCATCCTGAGCAGCCTTTGGGCTTTGTGAGACCCCAGGGAAAAATAAGAGCCGCGCGCAAGATACGCAAGAGTGAGAAGGATCTGCGCCCCTGAGAGTATCCGGTGAGAGTAAGAACATCTGCGCTTTTGAGAGCAACCCGCAAGAGTGAGGAATCTGTGAGAGTGAGAAGTATCTGCTCAAGGTACCTGGACCACCCCAGACAAACTGCCACACAGTTCCCCATACCTATCTACAGAAGAGAGAGATTACAAAGAAAACCAGCCGCAAGCACACATTCATGAGAGATAGAAAAAAAGAATCCACCCAAACCCATCCGCACCTTCCATCTATAAGATAAACAAGAAAACTTAAAAATATTTTTTTTTTCAAAACGCAAACCCGTTGCCAAGCCCGCCCCTTCAATCTTTGACCCACATCCATTCTGCGCCACACTCCTTCCTGGTTCCATGAATCATCCGTCAGAATTTGTCCATGCATTTGCTTCCGGAATGTGGGGCTTGTCCTTGCTTTGTGGTGGTCTTTTATGGAGAAGTTGGAATAGGCTGAGCGCTGTGGGCTCAGGAGTAGCGGCAGGCTCAGCAGGGGAAGCCCTCTCAGCAATGGGTGCGGCTTTGCTGCAGCAAGTTGCGTTGCAGGCTCAGCATCTGGAGAAGCGGGATGGACAAATTGGATTGGATTGGACGGATTGTGCCTTGCAAGACATGGATCTGGGTCTCGCGGATATATCTTGGATATCTGGAATGGCACATTGGGCGGATACAGACATGCGCAGGGGGCTCCAAGTTGGGCGCGGCGCAAGGTTGCGCCATGAGAAGGACAAACCGGGTGGACTTAATGGCAGGTGGGTAATATGGATGGATATGGGATATGGGACATAGGATATGGGTTGTGGATTATGGGATGGGAAGGATAGGGTTGAGGCTAGGTTTCTGTGCTTAGGGGTTGTATTTCATTATTCTTGCTTTTTTATGGTTGTACTTAGGTTAGGGTTGAGGGGTAGGCTACTTGAGCCGCACCCTCAACCCGGATATCATGGAGGATTTCTACGGGAGGATCATTGGTAGTCATAGGTTTTTTGGAAGGATCTTAATTCTAAATTCTCTATCTCTCAGTAAAAGGGTGAACAGTTGCACTCAGGGTTTACAGACACAAGGGATAAATAAATTCCAAACTTGGAACTATTAAAGGAGAAGTACTCTTCTGTATTCCACAGCATTGGCAGACCCAGATTTGCACCGTGCCTGCACCTAAAAGAAACAATCCATAGCCAGCAATAATCCCAAAAGCCAATCCAGATAGAAGAAAATAGGAAAACAAACATTCTGGGGTGTCTAGTTATTCCGGCTGTGAACTGGCTAGAGCACCCCCTCACCAAATCCAATCATATCCCCTAATCATCCAACCTTCCCTCCCAACTTGGCTGCTGTCCCCAGTGGTCTGCAGCTGTTTACTTGGCCGGATGCAAAGGGCGCACGGGGGCTTTTCCTTGGAGGAAGGATCCGCGTTATTGTCTCCTTTGCTATCAAACCCAGCCATCTCATCAAATGAAGTTGAGCCTTGCGCAAAGAATAATTTCATGTGCAAAGCCGCGGCCTTCTGCTTGATCTGAGTTCCGTCCAATTCCTCCAACTGGTATTTACCTCCGGCAAACTTGGACATCATGCGGAAAGGCCCGTTCAATTGATTAGTAAACAGCTTCCCCCATTGAGTTTCCAGGCTCCGGTTGTAAAGTAGAACCAAGTCCCCCTTTGGAAACGGATCCTGGAGTTTATGCACGCGGTGCTTGTCCCAGTAACAGACAGACTCTGTGCGGGTTGCCTTCAGTCTTCCAGCCGCTTTCTCCAGCATCTTGTCCTGTTGCAGGAGTTGCTTGGCGCGGGCCTTGACTAGATCCAAAGCCATCTTAACCTTCCAAAAGTCAATACCCAGAAAGGTTTCCAGCTTGATGTCAACTGGCAGCATGGTTTGCTTCCCAAATAGCAGCTTGTAAGGCAAATAACCCGTGGACCTCTTCACCAAAATTGGATCTGCAAAAAGAACCACCGGAAGGGTTTCCTGCCACCGTTTTCCATCCTTGCAGCACATCTTTACCATTGTCTCCTTGATTGGCTGGTGGCTGTGCTCAATCATCCCCACGCCTTCCGGATAGTACTCCGTCACTCGCCCAAACTTTGCTCCGCAACTTTGCACCAACTTCACCAACCGTGTCGGAACTCCACACCTCCATCAACTGTTACCAGCCAAAGTGATCCGTAAGGCGCAAACCAATCTTCCTCCAGAAACTGACCAAATTTTTCAACCAAGAGCTTCACCAGAGGCCATGCTTCCACCCATCCCAACAGATCATCCTGTGCAACAAGGAGGTACGCGAAATTACCTGCCTTGATGTGCACAACATCCAGAGAAACCTGCCCAAACAAGGCGTCCTCCCCGGTGGGGATACCCACTTTGCAAGGCAAGGTTGCGCTCCGCTTCTGAAACGCTTTGCAAAATGGCACCCACTCCCGCACTGCGCAAACTAAACCCTGCCACCAGAACCTTGCCCTCACCCCCTTCCAAGTTTCAAGCTTGCCAAAACAACCAAGATTGTCCTGCACACTTCCCAGAATTACCTCCTGATCCTCCCTCAACATGCTGACCACAAGCAATACCGGCGCTCTCCGCCTCCACAGCTTTCCTTGCTGCAGGTAGAAATTTCCCACTCTCCACCAAACCCATCAAACAATCTTGGCTTGCATGACATCCAGAAACCAAAGATCCCACAAATACAAACTGAGGACCGCCTACCTCCCGGACTGCTGGAGCAGAAGTTGCACACCTACTTCCATCACCCCTACCTTAACTGTTGGGGCCTCCACATCCAGTGGTTCTGTGCCTTCCTACAGATCATTCCGCAGGTACCAAGACAGCCCGTCCGGCATTGTAAAGGCCTTCCCTGGAACATGCACACCTGTGAAAGAGAAAAACTGAAGGAATGCAACCCACCTGGTCATAGGCCCGTTTGGAAGCATTGGCAAATTAATCATCCGCACCAGCACCTCCGCATCCACCAGAAGCAAAAAAGTGAATCCCCCATAGCAAATGCTGCAACCTCTGCACAATCTTAGTGACCCCTCAAAGTTCCAGCTTTGGCTGCAAGTACCGGCTCTCCATTGGCGTAAAAGTAACAGACTTGTAAAGAACCAGACAATCTTTCCCCTCATCCTCCTGGGTCAGCACCGCCCCCGTGCCAAACTTGCTCAAATACACGGCCAACTTAATTCCTACGGAGTCATAATTTAAGTCCCGCAGTACAATATTGCACCCAACAATCTCCTTGAGTTTGTCAAAGGCAACATCAAAGTTCAAACCCCAGGTCCATTCTGGGCCCTTATGCGTCAATGCCCACAATGGGCTAGCAACATTGGCAAACTTCTCATAGCTACAAAATCCCAAGAACTGGAGAATGTGAAATACAGTCTTTGGTGTTGGCAACTCAAGGACTTTTTTGCGTTTCTTTGCAGCAATCTTTCTTCCGTTGGGAGCCACCACATGTCCCAGCATCTCCAGCCCGGGTATGCAGACTGCTAAGTTTTTCCCCGTCACTGTAAGTCCCGCTTCCTCAATACAGAACAAGATCCGTTCCAGTGTTTGCACGTACTCCCAGACAAATTGGGGGATCTCTGGAGCATCTGTAAGCGTTTCCCCTCCATGATCTGTCTTTGGGCCTTTGATGCCCGCGTCATTGATGAAAATCCGCACCCCCTCCAGAAGATTTTCCTTCAAAATAAAGGTCATCTGCGCTTGGTAAACCGCCACCAAGTTAGTTGCTCCTTGTTGCAGCCAAGTCAGTTCCATCCTGCCCAATCCAGGTTCAAAGGCAGTCATTGGAAGCAAACTCCAATAAAGTTTGCGCTGATTGTATCCACCCATCACATCCACCAACCCATAGCACACGCATCCTGCCATAGATTCTAGAAACTTGTCCACGCACAAAGTTTGTCCCACATCTTTTATTGTAAACAAATTGAGCCGCTGCAGATCATGAACAATCTGTAATGACTTCCCATCCTGCTAAACCACCACAAAGATCTGACTCAAGTAACTTGATTTTGACTGCTTGCAAAGACCTGTCCCCACACACTTGCGCACCAGCTCCAAGAAGGGCCCCCAAACTGCCCGCGGAATTGGAATTGGCTTGATCTGCCAAGGTTTGTGCGGAACCATTGGAATCACATAAGGGTTGCTTATCTTGCTGTTTAAAAGTCCCCGCTTTTCAGGTCTGAATCCAAGCGCTCTTTCCCAGAGGATGAGTACCAAATTGAGTAAATCCCGTTCCTCCGCGCTCAAACAGCCTTGCAGTCCAAAGTTAAGGGCCGCAATCCGCTCATCTGTAATCCACTCCAATTGGGTCACCCATCCTGACACCTTTAGTGGAGATTCCCAAGGGTCCCGCAACCAAGGGATTGGTTGCAGTGGTCCATTCAGATCCTGCGGCATTGCTTTGTTCTGGGGACAGACCTTTTGCGCGACTGGCTTATAATTTCCAACATTGGACCGCACCATCCGCACGCATCCATTACCATAGGTCCTAGTCAAAACCAAACTGTGGCTTTTGCTTTTGCTCACAAGTGTGGCACAATGATAGTGTTTTTGTGAAGTACCTCCCAGAAATGCACACTGAGGAAAGGAACTTACTTCTGGCGCTTGTGCATCCTGCGCTTCCTCCCTTCTCCCCACCTGCTACTCACTGGTCAACCGCCTGCACAAAGCCAGAGCTTTCTCCATGCGGTAACCTTGGCCAACTAGTCAAAATCCGCCTCCAGACCACCCTTGCAAACCAACTCCGCGCTGAGGCCCTCCTCCTCCTCTCTTGCCAAATCCCGCATCCACTTCCCCAATCCCTGATTGCAGATTGTGGTTTCAAATTGCCCGCCAGACAAATCTTCCACCGTTAACGCTTCTTTCCACGCCTCTGGATCAAACATCATTTGCGCTTGGAACCAAAACATGAATGGCCTTCCTAAAATAGCCTCCCTGCAATCAAACAATAGAGAAGAAAGTGGTTTACGGACCCTTGCAACCTCAACCTCTTTCTCCTCCACAACCCCATCCACACAACACTCCCCGTTGTTAAGGGCACAAAGCCCCATTGCGCATTTCCGCCAAACCAATCCCATTTCATCAACCAATCTAGACGGAAGGAGGTTCACCATAAAACTGCTATCTACCAGCGCCCACACCTTCCTTCCAGAAATCTTCATTGAAATGTAAGCCAGTGGAGTTGAAACCAATTTCATCCCTTCTAGCTTGCGCTCCGCGTCATCCCAAGCCAAATTCACCCGCTGCACCGTTGGAGGGATCCTATTGTGCCCGCAATCCCTCAGCGCTTGAACCATCTCATCTACCACCACTGGCAACACTGCCACCAACTCCTTCAGGGTCAAGGGAATGGTTGTTTCATTCCCCATTACCCTGCACACAATTTCCACTGCCTTCTTCTTCCCCTCCAGATTCTCCAGCTGTCCATCCATTTCCTGAACGCGCGCAATTGGCTTGGGAGCTGCCAGCGGTACCCGTTCCTTGGCATCCACATCCATCCTTTCCACCACCGCCAATTCCTCTTTTGCTAGCAACCTCACTTCTGCTTCCATGTGCGGTGGTTTCCATACCCCAGGTCCAGTGACAATCCCCAGCAAAGCTTGAGCAGTTAACTCCAATTCCTGTCCTTGTGCGCGCACTTGCTCCATGACAGTTGCATTCCCCGGTTTGGAGGAGATCCGCTTTCCCGTTGGGAACATGAATCCCATTCCCACCGGTTGAACCAATCCCGCCTTGAGGTAATTTTTCATGTTATTGCACCCTGAATGCCAATGCCCCTTGTCCCCGCAGTAATTGCATAACCGCAAAGTGGGCGGATTTGACAGCGGAAACGCTCCCCCAAGGTGAGGAGGCGGATTGCACAACCGGGACAACATTCAACTCAGAAAGATCCGTAAATACTTCATCAATTCTGTCATTTTTCTAACCTCCGGGCTTGTTGTCAGTGATGTGGCCTGAGAGTGTTCTGTTTTAGAGGGGCCCCCAACCAGAGCTTGTGTTGGTGCTGCTGGAGTGTGGTAAGCGGACTTCTTTGGCCCTGTTGAGAACAACCTTGCCAGGTCCTCCATCAGTTCCTCTAAGTCCAGCTTGCTTTCCACCGCGCAATGAATGACAAGGATGTCTGGGAGAAGCGCAATACTCCCATCCAGAAACCTCTTCACCAAGTTTTTGTTGTACAGGTGCCGCTGCACCCGCCTGCGGAGTGGGGGACTTAGCCCTCCCAAAAAGGCCCTCTTCATTGCGCCTGTCTTCCCTAATATCACCTTGTTCTTTGAAAGGTAGCAATAGATCCAATTGAACATTGCTACATAATCCCCCAATCGCACCCGCATCCAGACTCTGCCATTTGCGCTTGCTTCCTCCGTGGCTTGCTCAAAGTTGCTTTCCCAAAACCAAGGTTTGCGCCTTCTTCACCGCGCCAAGATTTCCGGCTTGAGTTTTGGCCAATGAATTTCCTCATACCCTTCCATCTCCTCCACATCCCAAAGCTTCTCTTTGTCTGTGATGAAGAGGACAACAAGCCAAGCCTTATCCAAACCCATTGCACCTTCTGTATTGGAAATTCCTTTGTATTGCGCAAGGAATCGCTCAATGTCCTCAGTGTAGAACCGGATTTGAGGATAGTCCCACAGCCTGATGCAAACTGGCTTGTGGTTGGCGCCATTGTTGGAAAAAGGGAAAACATATCCTGCCCCTGATGAGGGTTGCTTCTGAGAAGCCAGAGGAGGGGGAGGAAGAGGAGTGGGGGTAACGTTAGATGACCCCGCAACGGTTGATGGGTGGTACTGGGACATTGCGCTTGTTAGTTTCAAAAGACAAGGAACAAAAGATCACTTCCCGGCCAGACCCCCAGATGTGGAATTCAAAAGAGGACTTCTCCTTTAATGGTTCACAAGTTTGGAATTTATTGGTCCCTTGCATCTGTAAACCCTGAGTGAAACTGTTCACCCTCCAACTGAGAGATAGAGAATTGAGAATTAAAGATCCTCTCCAAAAACATCTGACAACCCAATTTCCTCCTCCTCCTCCAACCAGGTTGAGGGTGTGGTTTAAGTAACCTCCCCCTCAACCCTAACCTAAGTACAACCAGAAACAAGCAAGAATAATAAAATAAAACCCCTAAGCAAAGCACCCTAGCCTCAACCCTATCCTTCCCATCCCATAATCCATATCTCATATCCCACATCCCATATCCCATATCCGTCTTTATTGCCCGCCTGCCATTATGTCCACCCGGTTTGTCGTTCTCATGAAGCGGCCTTGCACTGTGCCCAACTTGGAGCCCCCCACGCATGTCCGCATCTGCCTGCACGCCATTCCAGATATCCAAGATATATCTGCACGTTCCAATCCGCGTCTTGCAATGCATGATCCGCGGGAAATCTGTCCAATCCAATCCAATCCAATCCATCCCGCATCTCCAGATGCTGAGCCCAATTTGACTGCTTCTGAGCCCGCAGCGCGACTTGCTGCGGCAAAGCCGCACCCATTGCTGAGCACGCTTTCCCTGCTGAGCGCGCCGCTACTGCTGAGCGCGCTGCTACTGCTGAGCACGCAGTGCGCAGCCTATTCCAACTTGTTTCTATAAAAGACCACCACAACGCGCAATGGCCAAAGACTTGAAAAACCTTGTGCCTGTTGCAAGCTCCAAAGGTATACGGCATCATCTTGAGAGAAGCAGAGATGGATGGGTGTTTAAGGCGGAAGAGAAAGGGGCGGGGTTGGTATGAGGTGGGGGTGTGGGGTAGGCTCAAGGTAACAATGAAGAGACCTCTGGGGAAAGAACTCAACTTGGGGGGAGGATGTGGTGGAATTTTATAGACACGGATTGGTAACTGGTCACAGCCTGTGCACTCAGCAATGAGCAAAAGCAGACTCAGAATTTGGGCAGTGTGCTCAGAAATGAGCGCAAGATGGTTCAGCATGTTGGAAGCGCTGCAGGCTCAGCAGCAGCAGCTGCACGCGCAGTTGGATAAGCATTGTGGATCAGTGACCAAAACATGGCAACAGAAGGCACATTGGGTGGTTATGGTAAGTGCAGGGGGCTCCAGGTAGGGCGCGGAGGGCGTCATGAGAAGGACCAAATGCGCAACAGGAAAAGGGTGATTTGGGTGGCTATGGACAGGTGCGGGGTGCTCCAAGTAGGGCGTGGAATGCACCATGAAAAGGAAAAACCAAATGGATGTAGTGGCCCAAGGATTGGGCTAGGAGGATAGGGTTTGGTTAGGGTTTCTTTTTCTTAGGGTTCTATTTGTTAAATTGACGAATCGATTATACTAAAAACTGGGAACTGGAGCCAATGACAACAATCAACAAGAGCACGAAACAAGAATAATCAAGGATAAACAGACATTGGGCACATGGCAGTTGAGTGGTTGAGGCGTTGAGATCAAGGTTCCAGTTGAGGATTTGAGGTTTCAGGAGGAAGGACAGTGGTGACGATATAGAGACAAGGCTGAAGGAGTCATGAGAAGAACAAAAGAGTTCAATACGGGGAAAGAAATGAGAGCTGATGGAAAATTGCAAATGTCTCACCGGGCACGCAGACAGGGCTTGATGAGTTACTCGAGGCGAAAGGGCAAGAAGCAGGATGAGAGGATAGAGATGGAAGAAGAGATTGTGAGGACAATGGTGTTTATGACAATCATGATGCGGGAGTGAGGTGTTGGGAGGTGAGAGAAAGATTTTATGAGGTGGAGTCGATGAGCTAACTCCCACCTCTCCCGATTAAGACATCTACTAGACAACTGCGTGAAAGTTGGAGTAGTTTGAAGCAAAGGTAGATTGGGAGTATCCACACAGGTCTGATTGAGACCCGCGCCTGCATGCCAAGTGAAATGACCCCACAACTTAACACCCCACCATGCCCGGAGAGATATTACCCTAGCAATTACAACCCGAGGCTGCAGCAAAGATAGAAAAAAAAAATCACGAAAAAAAAAGAAAACATCACAAGTGGCCTGAGTGAATGAAAGGAAAAAGAAGTGCAATACTTTGGACTGAGGCTGCCTTAGTTAGGGCGTCAGCTAGCATTTGAGATGATTTTACGAGGTTGATTTTGATCCGCTGAGCTTGAAGTTCGTCCCTCATTCCTTTTGTCTTTAAGTCCAAGTGCCTGGTCTTTGAGTTCGAGCCGAACTCGCGAATTTTGTCGTCCAGTCCGCTGTTGTCAATGTTGAGGGGGATAACTGTTAATGAGAAGCCAAAGATGTCATTCACTAGTGCCTTGATCCATGTAGCCTCGTGATAGGAGTCCACTAGTGCGTTTAATTCAGCGTCAGTGGATGACCAGGTGATGTTCCTTTGCTTGCAACTGTTCCAGGACACTAAGCTGCCAAATACCGTGCACAAGTAGCCTGTTTGTGACTTTCAAGTACTGGGGTCATCAGCCCAGGATTCATCTGAGAAAACTTCCAGAGGATTAGCGTTAGGAGCATGCTTGAGTTCAAGTTTGTAATGCTGAGTTGTTTTTAGATATTTCCAGGTTTTCTTCAAATCGTTCCAGTGCGTGATTTCGGGTTTGACGTTGAACCGAGCCAGACTTGAGACCGCAAAACTAACGTCGGGCCTGGTGTAACAGGCTATGTGGTTTAATAGTCCAATCGCCAATTGATAGTTGATGTTCAATGCCCAAAATTTTGAGTGCTCTTCATCGGTAGCCGGTTTGAGTTGGAGATTGCGCGTGAGAGGTGTCAAGGAGTCTTTGGCTTCAATTAGTCCTAATTCTTCAAGCCCGTGTTGGATGTGATTTGGTTGGCTGAGGAGAATCCTGTCCCCCTCCACTTCTATCTTCATCCCGAGGATAGTATTTGGATCCTGGCTCGTCGACCCCTTGAACTTTTCTTTGAACTTCCGCTCAAAGTCTTGACCATCCCCAACCAGGATCAAGTCATCTACATGGAAGAATAGTCGTGACTTACTGTCTTCTGACAGGTAGAGGCAGGGATCGCAGGCTGACTCATAGAATCCGATCTCCTTGAACCACTCTGTCAAGGTTCCATACCAGTTCTTGGGTGATTGTTTCAATCTGTACAGCAACTTTTTGAGTTTGAGGAATTTTGATGGCCGGTTGGAACCTTTGGGAGTTCTGATAATTACTTCTTTGTCTATTGGCGAGTGCAGGAATGCGCTTTTGACATCAAACTGACGAATCTTCTGTGAGGATTTCAGAGCATACACCAGTAGTAGGCGAAGTGTTGACGGTTTGCCTGTTGGAGCGAAGGTTTCAAAGTAGTCAATCCCTTCTATTTGATTGAAGCCCTGTACGCACAATCTTGCCTTATACTTCACCGGATCTCCATGACAGTTTTCTTTGATTTTGAAGATCCAAGTCTTCCGCAAGGGGTTTAGTGGCTCAGGTCCGTCATATTCTTCCCATACATTGTAAGATTTGATAGAAGCCAGCTCTCCGTCCAGCGCCTTGATCCATTTTTGGCTTTCCTTGCAGCAGACAGCATCTTTGTAGCTCTTTGGTTTGTAATAGTGGAAGAATCCGTAACATTGAGGAGGCTTGAGAGCAGCTCGATCTCTGAGAGTTCTTGTTGGTCGCGTTGCTGAGGTCACCGCTGGAGGCTGAGGCCGTGCTACGTTGGTCGGGGCCTTGACGTGAGGAGTGGGCTCCGTATCCTTGGAGTCAGAAGATTGTCCATCTGATAAAGAGTTGGCGTCTGGGCCTGAGCTTGAGTCATCTTCTGACTCATCTCTGTACTCCGTGAACGCCGGAGTGTTCCTACGATGGTTATTCTCCTGGGGAGTTTCTCAATGGTGATCTTCTCCCGTATCCTTGGACTGAGGTTCTCCTATCCAGTTGTCCGTGGCCACTGTCAGATCAGAATTTTGAGGAGTTGGCATTTTTAAGAATCGTACGTGCTTTGAGCAAATGATAGAGTGTGATTTAGTAAGGATAAGATAGGAACGGAAGATTGGGTTGAAGCCTACTAAGATTCCCTCGTCTCCTTTTTCCTTGAACTTGAGTCCTTGTACTCGTTGTGTTAACAGGTAGACGCACAGACTTCCGATTGGCCTGAGGTAGGATGAAGGTAGGGCGTACCCATGTATTTGAGACCACGGGGAATCTGGTTGGTCGTCCCTAGGTATTTGGTTGAGCATCAGAGCGCTAGATTTGATTACCTTGTGCCACAGGTTCTCCGGCATGCGAGCGTCCTTAAGGATAGTCCTAGTGGACTCTACAATGGTTCTGTTTGCTCTTTCTGCTCTGCCGTTGTGCTTGGGGTGGTACGGTTTGGAGACAACTTGGGCTATGTGGTTTTTATCGTACAATGCCTGTAGTTTTTGGTTGACGAATTCCGACCCACCATAGGAGCAAACTTGCAATGGATAGTATCCTCGGCGTCTGTGTTCTTTTTTGATCACGTCGATGATGATTTTGGCTGTTTCTTCCTTGGAGTGTAAGGGAAAAGCTCCAATATACCCCGTTGCTTTGTCCACTAGCGTAAGTATGAACCGGTGACCACTCTTGGATTGAGGTTTGAGCGGTCCCATGAGGTCGAGATGAATGCGTTTGAATGCTCTCGTTGCTTTGGGAGATGTCCCTTTGAACGGCAATTTCGTTATTTTGCTTTTGACGCAGTGGATGCACTCGAAGTTGTCCCTTACGTTGGCTGAAATGTGTTTTGTGACATTTTTCAACCTTGAGATGGAGGCATGACCGTAGTTGCGGTGGATTTCCATTAGTTCCTCTTCTGCTGTCCAAGTAACATTTGCTGAATGACCCTTGAGAAGTCCTTGATCAAACTTGGGAGTCTCCAAGGTGTACAGGTTGTCCACAATTGAGCCGCCAAAGACCTTGCGTCCATCCTTAGAGACGTCAAATTGGTTTTTGCTTGCTTGTAGCTCACATCCTGATTGATTCAGTGCTCCTGCGCTTAGCAGGTTGATGACCAGGTTTGGCACATAGAACACGTTAGACAGTTTGAGGGTGAAGCCATCCCAAACAAGCCGGACCGTGCCTCTGCCATTGATCTCGAGTTCAGCCCCCTCCTTGCCAGTTTTGATGGATTTGCTATTACACAGAGCCATATCCAAGAAGTATTGGCTTTCGTTGATCATATGAGTGGAAGCTCCGCTGTCAAGAATGAACCTTGACTTGGGATCTGCGTGGTCAATTCACATAGAGAGTAATGCGATATAGTGGGCAACTGGATTCAATTTGGAGTGGGTCTTCTGCGATTTCCACTTGGCCTGTTCTTCTTTCCACCACTTGGGAGCTACTTCAGGGTGTAAGTGCCAACAATTGTCTGCGGAGTGGTGCTTGTCTTGTCTGGGATTATGGAAGCCTTCAGTGCATCTCTGTCGTTCTCCCAATTTGTTGTGAGTACCAGAGGGGTTGGGTTTTGAATTGATCAAGGCCACTTCCGTCCGTGATGGTTGGTTTCCCCATGTAGTCTGAGCTCGAGATTTGTTATTTAGTTGAGTGAGATGGTTTAGTATGTATTCAACGGACAACTCTCTGTCTGTGTGCATTATTTGGCGTTTGATGTCTTTCATTGATTTGGGAAATTTGAATAGCAGATGGTAAGCCAGGATGTCGTTAGGTAGGATGATGCCGACTTCTGACATCTTCTTCAGACAGACTTTAGCCTTTGTTATGAATTCTTCAATCTGATCCAGGGCAAATGACAAGTAAAGAAAGTCGGTGAAGATCCTAGCCCGGTTTGACGCTTGCAGAGAGGCATATTTATTGATAATGGCCTTCCACAAGAGTTTAGCGGAGTTCTTGTTATTGGGAGTGACAATATTGTCGTGGGTTGAAGGTTCAAGTCGAGAAATGATGAGAAGTTTGATTTCATCGTTGACGTCTGACTCCAAAACAGAAGAGTCGTTGTTGATAGCAAGTGAACATCCGCGAACATCCAAGATGGCATTCATCTTGTCTTTCCACACGCCATAGTTGTCCTCGCTAAGTCTAGGAATTGTATTGAGAGCGGTTTTCAAAATTGCCTGCCTGAACCCTTCAGACATTGAGCCAGCCATTGTTTCCCAGTTATACGTCAATTTGAGGGATTTGAGGGGAAATGTTTGAGAGAGCCCCCTTTGGCTTTTAACCGTGTTAAATTGACGAATTGATTATACTAAAAACTGGGAACTGGAGCCAATGACAACAATCAACAAGAGCACAAAACAAGAATAATCAAGGATAAACAGACATTGGGCACATGGCAGTTGAGTGGTTGAGGCGTTGAGATCAAGGTTCCAGTCGAGGAGTTGAGGTTTCAGGAGGAAGGACAGTGGTGACGATATAGAGACAAGGCTGAAGGAGTCATGAGAAGAACAAAAGAGTTCAATACGGGGAAAGAAATGAGAGCTGATGGAAAGTTGCGAATGTCTCACCGGGCACGCAGACAGGGCTTGATGAGTTACTTGAGGCGAAAGGGCAAGAAGCAGGATGAGAGGATAGAGATGGAAGAAGAGATTGTGAGGACAATGGTGGTTATGACAATCATGATGCGGGAGTGAGGTGTTGGGAGGTGAGAGAAAGATGTTATGAGGTGGAGTCAATGAGCTAACTCCCACCTCTCCCGATTAAGAGATCTACTAGACAACTGCGTGAAAGTTGGAGTAGTTTGAAGCAAAGGTAGATTGGGAGTATCCACACAGGTCTGATTGAGACCCGTGCCTGCATGCCGAGTGAAATGACCCCACAACTTAACACCATTCCACTTGTTGCTGGGTTGTATTTGTGCTTGTACTTAGGTTAGGGTGTGGGAGAAGGGTACAATACCTTCCCCCCCCCCCCCCACCGTGCTGAGGAGGGGGGAGAATACCAACACCAATGAAGGAAGGATAGAAGGAAGGAATACATCTTTTTACTCTCTAATCCTCTCTCTCTCTATCAAGGGCGTGCTCCAACCTTACAAATGCTGGGAACCATTAACTTCCAAATCTTGGGGTGACTATAGGGGGTTCTGCTCTCTTGTTTCCACAATGTAATGGCAGCCAAGCATTGAGGGATGGCATAGGGTTTGGTTAGGGTTTTATGTTGTGGAGTTTTCTTCTTGTGGTTTTTGGGTCATAGTTGCACTTTTATCTAGGTTATGGTTGAGAGGGAGGACTTAAAACCTTGCTATAAACTCTGAGGTTTTGAGGGGAGCATCCTACCTCAGACCACCATGTTTGGAAGGATTGAAGGAACTCATTCTAATTCTCTTTCTCTCTCTCTCTCTCTCTCTCTCATTGTTGGTTGAAGGCACACTCTACTCTTTACAGACACTTGCAACAAATAACTTTCAAATCTCATGACAACTTGTGGGGGTATCCACCTCTTGCTTCCACAACATGAGTGGGGGAGACAATGAAAAAACCTCTAGATGCAGAAATGTGGATGAGAGAAATTGATTGGGAGTGTGATTGATAGTAATTTGGGGGGTTCAAATGTTGTTAATGTAGATTACAGTCCATGGGGATAATAATTGGGCAAGGTCTGGTGGAGTGAGAGGAAAGCCATGATTCTAGGATGGGTAATCCCAAGAAGGAAGTGGGAGGGTTATAGAAAGAGACAAAGGTTATTTTTTCAAATTAGGTGGAAGGGAAGTTGATTGTAACAAAATTGAGGAGCTTATTGGAGTAGTTATATGTGTGTATAAACTTAGAAGGGATGCTTTTCAAAACATATATGACTGTTCTGGGGTTCTCCAAAAAATTGCAGGGATTTTGGACCAAGAAAATCCTGTGCCAGTTCTGATGTATGGGTGGGAGAAGGTTATGAGCATAGACCCAAGGCTCTTGAAGCAGAAGAACAAAACTTTCTTGCTTGTAATTGAGAATGCTAAGAGTAGTTTATTTTTTGTTAAAGCAATTTAAATGGAAATAAGAGAAGGAGGGAAAATAGTTTCTTTCAAATGGGGGAAAAAGATAGTCAGAGTCAAAAAAAGAAGATAATTGATCAATATTATTGAGGATATGAGTTTCTTCACTCATTAGTGTGACTATTTTTAAACTTGAGGAATTCCTCATACTTTATGGGGCATTTCAAGGTAAAAGGAGTGTGGTAAAATTCATTTTCTTCAAGTTTAATGGTTTCTTTACTAAGTTTGTGTTTGTTGAAACATATTTGAAAAATGTCCCTAGGATCTTTGAGTTGGAAATCATAGGAGTTGTGGGATTTGCTGCATTTATAACAGAGGGCTTTGTTCTTTCAGGTGTTAGCTAAATGACCTACTTGTCAGCAGTTGAAACATTTTAGGGCTGGGGATATATTTGGTGGGTCTAAGGAAATCATAGTTGTAGGTAAGACCTCCATTTTATATTTCAGAGGCCAGTTTTTTGGTAGTAAGCTGGTTAATGATAAGGCTTCTGTGTGATTGGTTTTCAGTAGTAGGATTTTCAAGCCATTTGATAGAAAGAAGGTTGTCTTGATTAATATTGTTCTGAGTTCACAGGTCAGACCTATGTGAAGGACTGTCAGGAGAAAAGCTAGAGGCACAAGAGTGAACAATTATTGAAAAATGAGGGGGGTTAGTGACAAAGTTTGGGTCAGATAGGTGGGTCCACCTGTGTTTGTTTTTGAGTAACCATTTAGCTCCTAAAAAAGTTTGGGTGAAGAACTTAATATCACCGGAGGGGAATTTGGTGACAGCTCTGGTCTTGATGCTACAAGGGAGCTCTTTGAGGTTGAGTCCTTCTAAAACTTTATTGACTTTTTTTGCAATGTCTGAAGTGTTGAGATTGGGGAAAGGGTGAGGTAGGCCAAATTTGGCTCTTATGATGACTTGGCCTAATTTAAATTGATTAATAAAACTATTTTTGGGGATGAGGGGGAGTTTGTTGTAGTGGGGGGGGCAAGTTTTATTGTTGGGGTTGGGGTGAAAGCTAGCAATTGAGGCAAAAGTGCCAAGGTTTTGAGAAGTAGGTGTAGGGTTTGGTAGCGATGAAGTGAATGAGTGAGGTTGGTTGGAGGAAACAGGACCGTGATAAAAGTTACTAATAAAATCTTTGTTTTTCTTCTCAAGTGAGTCCCTACGGTTACATAAGTTTTCAATCTTGATGACTAGTCTGTTCATGGCATCTCGACTGAATTGGGCATGTTGGGTAGGAGCTACAGAATAGGGGGGATGGTCTTAGAGGAGAAATTGGAAAACCGTTTGTCTAGAGCAAGGATTTGTTGTTCTAGGCTGGATAACAAGTTGATGAAGGATTCATTGTAAAATGAGATGGGGTCATCTTCATGGCTATCCATGACATCAAAATTCGAACTAAATTGAGATGGGTTCATAGTGAGGGAGACATATGGTTCCGAGTTATGAGTCACTAGTTGTTTCCAACAACTACCCGGTGATCTCCACACCCTTCCCATCTCTCCTGTCATTCCGTAACTTATCGGCTGACCTTCCCAGCCTTCTTACGCGCCTTCCTCTTCTACACATGAGTTGATAATCCCTTGCCTCTTGGCCGGGGTCGGCACACTCATTCTTCTTGTGCATATGTACATACATATATAATTGGTTCTATAATGCGTGGTGCGTCAGAGCATCTCTGCTCTTATGTACTCTATCAAGACTTGAGAGGTGATGGTGACGACATTGTGGGGGGGGGTATTCCATCCACACTTCAGATCGTAAGTATCACCACCAAATCGAAAAAAAAAGTCAACCATGAGGCTGTGGTGATTGGTAATCCACAGTCTGAATCCAGTTGGGCTACCACCACCACCCCCCCTTCAAGCAATTGCTAGAGGTACGAGTCGTCAGGGATGATCCGATCCATCCAGTCCAATCTGTGCAGGGTCTGGATGAAATCCTACCTCCGAATATACACTCTTAGGATCATCGAGTCCTGTCTCAATCTTTCTTTGTACATACCTCTTTATCTCTCGATTTTCTTCCTGAGAGTACGCCTGTTTTCTTCCTTCCTTCCTAGAACTCCCCCCCACCCGCCCCACCCCCATCCCATCCACCTCTTAACCTGCCCGGTCGGATGCTTGATTTTACGAGTCCCGATCGTCGCATTCCTTTAGCTTTCATTCTTTTTTTTTTTCCCACCTTTCTCGAGTACTTTACAGGTTATCGTAGTAGAGTAGACGGATTGAAGAGTAATTAATTTAAATTGACCATCTCAGCCCTGCTACTGAATCAACCTTTCGGTGGTAAATCATGTATCCTCTAGGGAAGATGATCAGCAGCACCTTGCTTCTGATGTTATCAGCAAGCGCTGCTTCCAACAGGCTATCCCTAAACCCCAACAACTTAGAGCAGCTCCGGGAAGCGGCATCGATGGCGATGCATAACCTGATGTCCTACTACACCCCCAATCCAGTAACTCGTATCCCTTCGATCGTCATGTCCTCCATCCTCATCATCATCTCATTCGATATTCAGACCGAGGACTGACTGGTTTGATCGCTCTCTATCTGGGCTTCCAGAGAGGAACTTTTGACGAGCGTAACACTCCCTGGCATGAATCGGGTATGATTTGGGATATGAGTTTCGATTACGCAATGTGGACTGGTGATCGACAATTTTTAAAGATCGTCACTAGGGCTCTTGCTTCTCAAGCTCATCATAACTCATCCTAGTAAGTCATCAGTCACCCTTAAGCCCCGGCATCCTTGCCCAAGGCTTACCTTTTTTTTTTTTTTTTTTCGGGCGGTTAGCTCATTCATCATTCCTGGAGTAACCGGACAATGGAACGATGACCCATTATGGCCAGCTCTGGTGGGTGCCCTCACCAGCCAGGAATCTTTCTATCTCCATCAAGAGTCCTCTATAAGTCTGACCCAGCCGATTTTTTTCTCTTATTTCTGATCGGTCTAGGCCGGTAAGAGTTATAGGGAGTTCCATTACTAATGGGGCGCTCAACTGACTCACTTGCCTATGGTATGTCTAGCCATCGCAGCCGCGGAATATTTTGGTCCTTCCTCAACATTGCCAGGAAGCCTTCAGACTTGGTTGAACCTTGCCATGAAGACGCTGAAAGAAACTAGTACTCCAGATCAAATGGACCACAAGTGCGGGGGTGGAATCTTTTGGGTAATTCATCCACCATCCTAACCTAGGAGAGATTCGTCAGTTTTTCTGGGCTGACGTATGACTTCGTTGTTGAAGTATCGAGATAGATCGACTCCTAAAGGACACTACAAGGCCTTGATTACTCATCTGGAATTCATTTCACTAAGTGCTCGAGCATACATCATAACGAGAGATAAGAGAATCTTGAAGACGGCCAAAGTCTTACTCCACTGGCTCCAATCCTCAGGCCTTGCAAACCCTCGAACCGGAGTGCTACTAGACGGAGTTGGAATCGAAAACTGTAAACATCTCACCACTCTACAATGGAGCTACAATTACGGGATGATGTTAGGATCTCTAGCTTGGATGCATAGGGCAACCAAGGACGCCCGGTATCTTCAGTTGGCATCTCCCTTTTTGGATTATTCGCAAAGAACTTTCGCCAATACCAATACCTCAGGGGTTGTTACCGAGCACTGTGAATCGGACGACTCCTGCAACCGCGATCAACATGGTTTTAAGGCGATCTACGTAAGGAATCTAGCATACCTCTATCGTGAGACCAACAATAAGACCATGAAGGCAACGATCAGAAAAATCATTCATACCTCTTTAGAATCGATGGTCAGACGATCGTGCGATGCGCATTGGTCCTGTGGAAGCAAATGGACTCAAGCTGGAGGTCAGCTGAAATCTGCGCGCTCTCAGCATGTAAGTACAGCATTACTGGTAGCAGCCGTCGGTATCTTGGAGGATGCGGGCAGCGATAGATACGGTGGCTCAGAATCGCAGTCACGCGCATGAGCTCTGTTTTTTTTTTTCTAAAGATATTAACAACAATGAAGGGACAATTTTTTTTTTTCCAAGAACTAAAATCGACTCTATCGTTTGTATGAATTCGAAATGAAGATTTGTTTTTCTCAACTCGAAAGTCTTGTTACCCTTATTGCAAGCGGGGTTTCATATCAAGGAACCACCTCCAAATATATACACCACGGGGCCAACTCGCCGTTGAGCCCCCAGGTTGGCCGACGCGGGTTCGACAGCACTCCCTTAGTGGGAGTGCTCCCGTCGGAAAAACGTCGGCGTTCCAAAACGTCGAGGGGGGTCGAGGGCTTGCCGACAGCTCGACGCGGGATCCACCCTGGGCGCGGTTGGCCCCTCGTCGATTTGCTGTCAAGGTCGATTTGACAGCACTTTGACCCGAGGCTCAGAAGGGCCCCACGGGTTGAATCATCGTCATCCTCGACGATGATTCAACCTTTTTTTTATTTTTTATTTTTTTTTCTTTCTTGGGATCTATCGTGGGCCCAGCAGGTTCATCCAATTAATTAAATTATTTGTATTTAAATTAATCTTAATTACTTTTGCTATAATATTGTGCAATAAATAATATTACACCACTTGTCCCTTGTAGATGGGGAGAATTGTACATGATTCTTTTAATAATGAAGAAGAGAGAAAATTACAACAATTTATAAAAAAAAAATCATTCAAATTCAAGGCTCTCTGCTTCAGTTGGCATGATCAATGCCTCACTTGTCAGATCTTCAGCCATAGTGCTACCATCAAACAATTCTTCATCTTTCTTCAAGATGGCTTTGGCCCACCTGTTTCATATTTTGAAGATTAATTGTAAGCAATGCAATCATTTTAGGAAAACCATGATCCACCTCCCGCCAAAAAAAAAGAAATTTATTGCTTACACTGTGAAACTAGAGATTGGCTGTTGACGTAATTCTTGCAAGTCTTGATCAATTGCCTTCCAGTGCACGGTATCCCCACGTATTGGCCTGGCCATATCAATGGCAATTCAAAGGCATAAGAAGGCAAACCTGACCTTTGCTTGGAGAGGAGCCTTGCAGATGAAGTTGGTTGCCAAATCTTGTTTATTCTTTGGTCCAAACACTTGGTAGATCTGTAGTAATTTCATGATCAAATAGGGCCACAAATGAGAACTGAGATAACAAATGAAATAAGACATACCTTCACCAATAGGTTGGACAACATGGGTATTGATCCATTCCTAGTGTGAGAACTTGTATCTACAATATTATAGAGAAGCTTGTGATTGTGACAGCAAAAAATTAGCTAGAATCATCTGAAAGTGAAGTGGGAATGTAGAAGTTGAACTCACCACATTTCTTAAACTAGATTTTTTGTACTTGACCAGCTTCCCAACAAAAGATGCAACATCTTTTTGGGCCGTTGGATTGTTTGTGTTGTACCCCAGGGGGAGGTAGTGGTTTTTGATGGTGTCCAATTGTTTGGCAACAACTTCCTATGTGATAAATCTTCATTAATATGTATGTGAATCATGCTGATTTCTCTGTCTATCTTGCCTTGTCTCTTTTTCATGCTAAGTTTCCATTTGTCATCTACCTTTTTCCCACCATACTTGAACCCTGAACTTGATTGGGTAATCCCTACATTCTCACCATGTCTCCTACTGAGCCTACTCTCCCTAACCTCAATCTTCAACTACAACAAAGGAACCTGTTACAAGGCGCTATCCAAATCTCCTCAACCTTGACTCATCAATAACTTGATCAACTCTTGTCCGGATTCCTTGTAGGTATTCTAAAAATCTTTAACTCCACATCAAGGCTTATCTGGAACCTAAACCTTCTACTCCAGATTGAATCCCTACCAGGTCAGATCGGTTACTGGATGTTCAAGAGTTAAGAGCCAAAGCATCAGATCTTTGTAAATCTGTTCCTTCTCATAATCCACTATAACTACTCCTTTATTTATTCTTTCTTTTTTCTTATCAGCCTCAGTCCACTTGGTTCTGTACAAACATCATTGGCCATTTTGCTGCCTACAGAACCCATCTCCATGTTGGTATTTTTATCCTCTCTGATGTTCTATCAAGATTATTCTTCTTGTTTGCTCATTACTTTTGCAATCTATTGAAACCAGTCTGGTTCAGGTTTCTCAGTTAACTTAACCTTTTACACGGTTAAAAGCCAAAGCTCAAAAAGCTAAACCATCATGGTACCACCCTCTGAGAGACCTGGACCAGGCGGAGAAAGCAACTTCAAGGTGTTAGCTCTTAAATCCCTCATGGAATCAACTCCTTCACTCACTGACCTCAATTACTCAGTTTGGAAAAAGAAAATGGAAAGGTTGTTCAAAATGCGCAGCATTCTTCATCTCATCAACTCTGATAACCCTCTTGAGGAGATTCCTGAAGATGACAAAATGGCCAGCTACTTGATTTCCAAGATTGATCCTGCTACTCACACTAACATCATCACTTCTGATAACAAAGACTCATCTAAACTCATTTGGATGGCTGCAAAAAATCACTTTGCCTCCAGTCAGGATGCCAACAGGGCTTGCATTTTCTTCAACTTTTTGTACCTTGGATTTGACCAAAACAACATTGATGGATTCGTCACGTCTGTAAAGAAACACTTGGGTAAACTCAATGAAGTCGGCATAGATTTGCCCTCCGATATCCTCAGTTACCTAATACTCTTCAAGCTGCCCGACTCGCTCAAATCCATTTTCTCACAAACAATGCATTCTGGCGCCAATCTCACTGTCACTCTGGTTCTCAATCACCTAGTTCAACATCAAAATGAAGTCCAATCAAAAAATCAAGAGACCTTCAATACCTCCACCGTCCTCTACCATCAAAGCCATCAAGATTCAAATGTTCCTCATTTCAAAAACAGGAAACACAACCCTTTGGTTAAATCTCATCCTCCTTCCTCTTGTTGGGTTGAATTCCCTGATCTTTGTCTAGAACACCCTCTGAATAAAGCTAGAAGCAATGCTAAAAAGAAAGATGAAGCTCACTTTCTTTGATTCTTCTGCGCTCTCAACCACAATTGTCAACCTGGAAACAATTGTTTAATATTGGATAGTGGTTGCTCAATCCACATGTTCAGAGATAAGAGTCTCTTCAGCAATCTGATAATTCAATCCGGTCTCAACACAATTAAGACTGGTAAGAAGTGGAGCAATTTGACTATCATGGGATTAGGTACCACCAATCTTTCAGTCAAGAATTGTACCATCTCTCTCACAGACTCTGCTTGGGTTCCTGAAGCTACAGTAAACATTATATCCATGGGAGCCCTACTGAAGAAAGGGTTTATTCTGTCTGTGAACACCAATCCTACTATCCCTACTTTTTCAATCAAATTCAATGGGAAAATAATTCTAGACGGATCTATCCAGAACAACTTATTGGTCCTCAATCAAATGCCTTCTCTCAGCAACAAAAGCTGCTACTTAAATCAAACAGAACTGTACAAGCTTCATACTAAGCTTGGTCACGCCAGTCTGGATAGGATCAAAAAACACCTTGGCTACAGTCTTGAACAAGAGGCCAAGGAAAACTTCAAATGCGTGAGCTTCAAGAAATCTAAGATCTCAAGAACTCCGTTCTGCTTCAAACAGACATCCGCCAAACAAGCCTTTGACAGACTGCATCTCAACCTGATGGGGCCTCTGAATCCTATGAGCAAAGGAGGAATGAGATATACCCTTACGGTAGTAGACAACTTCTCCAGTTACTTGTTCAGTTTACCCTTACCATTGAAGGACGCAGCTACAGCCATGATCATGTTTATGATAGACAATGAAGCCAAGAAACAAGGCCACTATCCTATTGAAATTGTCTCTGATGGAGGCAGTGAATTTGTGAACAACTCCTTGTCTGCATATTTCAAATCTAAATCAATCCTCCATCTGACCAGTGAACCCTACCATCCACAGCATAACGGGAAAGCTGAACGTGCAAACAGGACTATCATGGAGTCCCTTAGAGCTGCTTTTAGTGAATCTCTCATTCAAAAAACTACTGCCATGCAGTCATCCAAAGCTGCTGCTTTGCCTTGAACCAAATCCCTGCAAATAAAGGTGAAGAAAGTCCATGGAAGCTACTGCAGAAGACCAACATTCCACCCAATTATCTCAAACCTCTTGGTTCAAGAGCAATTTACCTACTTAGCAACACAAAAATTCCCTCCAGAATGTCTGAAAAAGGCGCCAAAGGCATCCTAATTGGTTAAAACCCCAGGTTTTTATCCTATAAACTGATCTAAAAGTCGGGTAAGATAGTATATACTAAACACGTAGAGTTTCTGAAGTCCAAGGCCTCTCCTCTGGAATCTCCTAGTGACTTAGAACTCTCTCCTGCCAACTCCGCCTCAGCTAAAACCATTGAAAAGCCCTCAATTGCTGAGGACTCAATTGAAACCAATGACCAAAAACCTGCCATCTCTGACTTAACTTCTTCCTCTAGATCAGATTCCAACTCTAATGAAACCTCTCAGTCTATACAAACCTCTCTGCAACCTAACCTAAGGGATTGTAGATTGATAAACCCTCCAGTCAGATATGGTTACTTCAAGTCCAACAAGATCCCCTCAAACATTCACAAGGCCCTTGAGTGTCCCAAGTAGATCCCTTCCATCAACAAAGAGCTCAACACTGCAGAAGATCTCAAAGTCTGGGAAGATGCTGTAGACTCAGAGGTCTACAACCCTTTGGATACTACCTGGAAGTTTAGGCGCAAAGAAGACCTACACACAGGTGCTGTTATGCTCAAGTCCAGAGTTTGTGTCCAGGGTTTCAACCAAAGATTTGGCATCAACTACTTAGACACCTTTGCTACCACTGGTAAAATTGCCTCACTTCAAGCTCTGCTGGCTTACTCCATCGACAAAGATCTCCCCATTCTTCAATTTGAAGTCAAGGGGGCCTTCCTGCACGCTCCACTTGATGAAAAAGTATACATCAAAACACCAGTTGGATCAAAAAGAACCTGTAAATATCTCAAACTAAAAAAGTCCCTGTATGGCCTAAAAAAGTCCCTGTATGGCCTAAAACAGGCTCCCCTAAATTGGTATAAAACTCTAGTCAACTGGATCAAGAGTGAAGGCTTTAGAGAAAGTGACTCTGATCCTTGTCCATATCTACATGAAGACTCTTGCACCAGCCTATTTTTCCATGTGGATGACCTGGTTGTAGTTGGTAATGTTGAACTCTTCAAAGCTGCCGTCTTGAAGAAATTCAAGGATTCATCTGCACACAAGGTTGACACTCTCCTGGGAATGAAAGTGGATTGGGGAAAGAACTTCATCAGTCTATCACTTCCCAATCACATTAAAAAGGGCCTTGAAGAACTAAAACTAACCAATGCCAAACCTTTGAACAACCCCTGTACTCCGGGACTCCATCTCCTACTGGCCTCTGAAGAAGAAATTAAAGAGTTCAAAGAGCTCAATTTCAACTATTGCTCTCCCATTGGACAGCTCAATTTAATCGCCAATCTTTCCAGGCCCGACATCAGTTTTGCTATGACTAGGTTAGCTCAATTTTCAGAATGACCTGGTATAACCCACTGGAAAGAAGTTATACATGCCTGGCAATACTTTCTGAATACAATTGACTTCAAACTAGCAATCAGAAGCAAGTCTGACGCTCAAAATATGACAATCTATAGCAATGCCACCTGGGGGGACAATCCTGACACTTGTCTCTCCCAATTGGGTTTCTTATGTTGTTTCAAGGGAAGCCCTATTTATTGGACAAGTTGCAGGCAACGTTGCATTTCTCATTCCTCCACTGAAGCCGAGTGTAATTCTCTTTCTACAAGCCATCTTGAAGGGAAGTGGCTTCATCACTTATTGATTGAACTATGGCGCAAGCCTTTAAATCCTCCTGTTCATCTCATCAACAACAAAGGTCTGGACGATAAACTGAAAAAGTTTGGCTCAAAATCTCATGCTAAAAAAATTGATATAAATTTAAAAAGCTTGCGCAACAACTTGAACAAAGGAATCATTAAAATAATTCTGATCATCTCTCAAGATATTCTTGCAGACGCCTTAACCAAGGCTGCTAGCAATGCCTCTGTAAAACGGCTGGCTGAGTTTGTCAATTCTTAACTTCTCTTGATGTAGAGTTGTTCCGGCGTGTTGATTTCTCTGTCTATCTTGCCCTGTCTCTTTTTCCTGTTAAGTTTCCATTTGTCATCTACCTTTTTCCCACCGTACTTGAACCCCAAACTTGATTGGGTAATCCCTACATTCTCACCGTGTCTCCTACTGAGCCTACTCTCCCTAACCTCAATCTTCAACTACAACAAAGGAACCTGTTATGAGGTGCTATCCAAATCTCCTCAACCTTGAATCATCAATAACTTGATCACCTCTTGTCCGGATTCCTTGTAGGTATTCTAAAAATCTTCAACTCCACATCAAGGCTTATCTGGAACCTAAACCTTCTACTCCAGATTGAATCCCTACCAGGTTGGATTGGTTACTGGATGTTCAAGAGTTAAGAGTCAAAGCATCAGAGCTTTGTAAATCTGTTCCTTCTCATAATCCACTAGAACTACTCCTTTATTTATTCTTTCTTTTTTCTTATCAGCCTCAGTCCACTTGGTTCTGTACAAACATCATCGGCCATTGTGCTGCCTACAGAACCCATCTTTGTGTTGGTATTTTTATCCTCTCTGATGTTCTATCAAGATTATTCTTCTTGTTTGCTCATTAATTTTGCAATCTATTGAAACCAGTCTGGTTCAGGTTTCTCAGTTCACTTAACCTTTTAAAAATCAAAGGGAACAAAAGAGAAAATTTCTTGCCATACGCCTCAATATCAAATTGGAGGATCTTGGCTTGGATTTGGTCTTGGAACAAAGTCTGTTGGAATACTTGTTAGTTTACTACTGGATGATATTGATGAGCAAAAAGAAAATATTGCCCAAATGTAGTCATTGTATTGATAACACTTGATTTTGTTCACTTGTTTTAATTGCATATCTGATTTGTTGACCGCATTGGATGGTCCCAAGATGGAAGAGGTTCTTGGAGTGCCTTTATGCTGGAGGCTCATGTTCATATGCATGAGGACCATCATGAGTTGATGATCACTCATCTGGATAATTGAGTACAGAATGGAGATCAATCAAGATAAAATCAACATCTTTGACTCTGAGAGAGGTGAAATGGATGCCGCGGTTTCAGAGGAGGGTTGAACTTACATAATTGCATTTGTCCAGAACCGCTTTGATTTTGTTGGAAATGGGGAAAATTTCCATGAGTTTTCTCTGAAAAAAATTGGTCAAAAGGTCCTCCAAGGCACTGGTTGAATGATGGTGAGATTGATCATCTGAGTCAGGGCTTGTCTGGCAGATTGGTTGGGGGAGTCAATGTTTTCTTTGTTGGAATCATCAATATGTGTTTGTTTGACAGGAGTTGGTTGGGACAATTGAGGGATGGAAAATTGGGGCAATTGATTTGGGGTTTGAAATGGGTTATGGAAGGATGGGGGCATGGTGAGAGTGGGTTGGGGTGGGGTTAGAAAGGAACAAAGAAGCTCAAGGGAAACTAATAGGAGAGTAGAAATTGAGAAAATCAGTCTAAGATGAGCAGGAGATGTTGATGTGCAGAGCCAATTCAATTACTCAATGGTCATCTGCTCCCCAACGGTTGTGGCTGAAGTCATTGGATTTGACTTGCAGGGCTGGCCACTGGAGGAAACTTGCTTGCAAACCCTTGGGAATCTGTCGGTAACCTTTCCATCATTGTAACTTACCCATCAATGCATTTGGAACCTATTGGAGCAAGATCAATCAAAGAATGAATCAAGGTTAGTCAGGACTCATTAGCTCAAGGGAAAGCTTTCTGGGCCTGATTTTGTTTTGAACAATAGTTTTTGAGGGCTTTGACATTGCGCCTACCTCCAATGGTTTCAAGTATTGATTCCAAATCTGTCAAGGAAGGCCAATGAATAGAGAACATCAGTGAAAACACGTTAAAATGAATAGTCATAAACAAAAGCTTAGAAATATGGCAAAACATACTCACAAAGGGCCAATGTACATGGATTCAAACTGCAACTTGGCCAACCTTGATGTGAATGATGAGTCCTGGATTGATTTCAATGGTGAATGCTTTGATTTTCCGGTTGATCTTGATGATCTTGATGCAAAAATTGGAGATTTGAATGCAACTACTTTGGGGATTGGGGCCAATTAGATTGAAGACAAGGATGAATTCAAAATGGGTGATGGATGGGATCAATTCATCAATGCGGAGATGAATTGGGTACTTACGGATCCGTCCGCGTCAGGCAATGGGGATGTTGATCTTGACAAGGATGAAAAGGTCAAGCATTCAGGGGAGCGGGGGGATGATGAATGGTTTCCTTTTAGAAACAAGTAGGTACGTCCATTTTTTTGGAAAACAAAACAAAAAAATCAGAAACAATGATGAGGCAAATGGAAAAAAATGAATCAAAACTCACCTTTGGTCAGTTTGCTTGGTTGTAGGAATTGATTGGATCAATGATGGTGGGTTATACTCACCATATGGTTTCATGCGCCCTCTATGGGCAGATTTGGGGGGTCCTACACCTGTGTGGGGTTGATTTACCCAGAAGGACCTCCATCTAGCGGCCATGCGCATGCATCTGCAAATTCTTTGACTTCACCAAAGAATCCCTAATGTCTGTATTAGGGATTCCATGCTTCTTCCTCAAGTTGAAGTGAATAACACCCAGTGTAAGTTTTCTTTGATGATAACCATTTTTTGAGAAATTAAAATCATAATTGTTTTCCAAATTAAGAAATCAAATTTTTATTCAAGACTCCCAACATTTTTATACATTTCAACCTGCACAATTAATTTCCAAAGAAATTGTAGTACCTCTATTTATTTAATCTTTTGAATCATAAAATATACACCAAATGTGTCACAATGGAATGTTCCATGCTCAATTCAACCACAGTCAAGATCAACATTCCTGCTCAAGCAAATTTCATGGATTCAAATCTAATGGAAATTTGTAGTGATCAATTTCTGAAGGAGTGCTCCAAAATAGAACAAGATGGAGTTTTCTTGTCAGATATCTGTGAAAAAGAATTGTATGGTGAGTTAATTTATCAAAATGAAATGATTATGAGAATTAATTTCTGACCATTTTTCAAATTAAATTATGCCATTTTATTACATAGAAGTTGATGAAGACAGTGAAAATATGATCAGTCTCCCTAATCCTTGGCATGTTAAGGCACAGTGAAAGGTTATTACACATGTAAAAATAGAATTATATTCCAGTGATAATTCAGGAAATATATCAAAGCAATTCAAAAAACACCAATCCTTCTACTTGACAATCTCTGGTCTTTGTCCTCATTTATCCAATCAAGAATATAATTGTCATTTTTTGTCAAAATCCAACATAGCTGGAGTACTTGAAATGGAAGATCAAATAGTTCAAGAGATTAAGTTAGTCCCAAAATGAATCATCCTTTGAAATGATATTGACATTTGCGTTTGGAAAACAGTCAAATGGCCACCCAAGGATTTTCAGCTTTTGATATCACCCTTTCTGAACCAGTTTTAGTTATCACCACAGTTTTATGCTTTTTGGAAGATTCAAGAATGCATGCAGAAGTAACCAACACTCCAGTTCCTGGAATATCCCTTAAACCATGTTGTATTTGCACATTATCTGTCCACTAGAGACAAAATAAGAAAACAATTGGTTATCTTCAAAATTTTCTTCAAATTGATAGGAATGGCTTTGAGGTGAATTGTTTGATTATTTTTATGAAATTAATCATCATTGATAATATTTTTCAATATATTTCTAGGCCCCTAATCCCACCAGACTTTGGACTGAAACAATTGAACAGACCCATCAACTCTATGAGATTTCCAACACCAATGCAAAATCCTTTCAAATAATTTCTCCATCCTATGGTCTTGTGGATTCAATCAACAAGAAATTTATTGAAAAAACAAGAGAAACACCAATCCTTCAAAAAATCCAAGAACTAGAACAAAAAGACTACTCCAAACTCTGAAATTCATTTTTGAAGCTTGAAGGTGTTGTTCTCATTAAATTGATGAAATTTTCATGATAATCAGACATTGATTTTTTTTCCCAAATTTAACAGGATTTGATGGCTGCCTTGACACTCCAGTTGAAATTCTCCATTTGGTTTTTCTTGGTATTGTCAAATACTTATTTCAAGATTTTATTCAATCTTTGAAGAAATCTGAATTACCATTACTCAGTGGATACATCAAGTCTTTCAACACCAATTCACTCAACATAACCCCCCTTCAGCCAAACTATTTAATCAAACATTCCCTCAGCCTGGTTGGAAAAGATTTCAAGATATTACTTCAAGCTGCACCTTCAAATTTTTCAACTTTATGAAACCTGAACAAAGAATTCTGTGGACCTCCCTTTGTCAAATGTGCACCTTCATATTTCAGACTCACATCAAAGACATGAATGAATACCAAACTCAACTGAAGGCACAAATAAGAAACTTTTCATATCATTTGATCAAGATGTCTGGCCAATGGATCAACAAACCCAAGATTCACATGCTTCTTCACCTCCCAGTCTCAATCTTGCATTTTGGTCAAGCTAGTCTGTTTTCAACAGAAAAATTTGAAAGTTACCATGGAATTTTATGCCAAGCTTCAATTCATTCAAACAATATCAGTCCAGGACATGATTTGGCCATCAGCTTCAGTATTTATCAGTCTCTATGTTTTCTACTCTCTGATGGTGTGGTATACAATCAAGAGACTCAAAAAACTTTTCCAAGCAGTTCAACAATTACCAGCGTATTTGAAGATGATCCAGTTATTCAACATTCCATGGGTTATAATAGCCATATTTATCATCCCCTCAACCAATATCCCTTTGGTAAGAGAAAATCTGTTCCCACTGAAGAAAGAGTGCAAGTTCCTCAGATAATCAGAGAAAAATTCCCTTCAAGTGTTGAACAAATTACCCAAATTCAATTAAACAAGCATGACAGAATCCAGAAGAATTACAACTTCCTGGCAGGTTTTTGTCTTTACTTGAAATAAATAAATTCAAAACATTAACCATTTTTTCCTTTTTTTTTTTTTTAATTTGGCATCAGATTGAAACTCCCAACCCAGTGGACTTTATTGGCAAGATCACTTCATTATGGAAGACTAATGGAATTAGAACCACCTGATATTTTATCCAAGTCAACAAGCTTGCAATTATGGGAATAAATACATTTTACAACATGAGGGAATTTGTTGAAACAACCTCTGAATGCACAGTAAATTCTAAGGTTAGCAATTTCTTCATTTTTTTGTTTCAAATTAAAAAAAAATAAAACTTCATTTGTATTGAATACAGGCCATCAAAGCCTGCTTGAACATGCAGCACAATTGCCATGATGGGGGTTCAAATTGAGCCTCAAGATACCTCTCAAAGAACAATGGAATTTATCCATTCAAACTACAATCATTGGATCCTCAACTCAGGTGCATTGCATGCAGCTGAGGAGCACAGGTCAGTACCCAGGTTGATCACTCCACCCATTGAACCTGGCCAATGGGTGGAGTGTATGATTTCAGCCATAGCCAGGTGGGTTGAGCAAAGACAAAGACTTCCCTTGACTCCTCAAGCCAGCACTTCACAAGCAATGCTTTAAATGTTTTGTAATTTAAAAAGATAATCTCTTATAAGTAGAATCTCCAAAAAAATAATTATTAAAAAACTAACATTAAAAACTAAATCCCTTACAAGCAGAATGACAAAGAAAGATTAAAAAAGCAGTATCAAGTTTACCTGGAGTCAAAAAGTTAAAGAAAATCATGTTTTTTTTTTTTAAAAAAAAAAAACTGGTTTCAAATTTGCACTGAATTGCGGCTTTTTTTAAACATTTTTGGGAATTTTGAAATGATCTGATTTACTGCCATTGCAGAGTGAGAAATGGTGTATGAGAGCTTGGCGTCACATTTGATATGGATCCATAGGACAGTGCTGCAGGAACCAAGTGGGATGAAACCAGAGGTGCGGAAGCTTCTGGCCATTTGAGTGCCTGAGAAAGACAATGTCAAGCGGCTCCTGCGCCGCTGGTGATTTTACCGCCTGAGCATGAATACGCCGCAACAATGGCAATGGCGCATCACCAACATGCAGGCACCGCTGGTGAATCAACTGTGGGGGCAAGGAGAGTTTGTGCCAACCCTAACAGCCAGGCACTGACCAAACCAATGGTGAATCAACAAATGGTTTTATTTCCCAACACACAATGGTCAATTGACCATTGGCTGACCCTGTTGATGAAATCCCTGGTGGCCAACGCGCGGGCCGTCAAATTGACCTATGACTTTGGCTCCATGGTCCTCAACGGTCAAAAGTGGCCCCGTGGTATATATATATATATATATATTGGCATCAAACTGTTGATGATGACCACCCACCAATCTAATCTATCTATCAATCATCAAAAAGAGGTTAGATGTAGGATTTGAACTTAATTCTACCCAACAAGATCTTGGCCTATATTTTATAATCCTCTTCAAATTTTTTGCTTGGGATCTTGTTGGTTGTTGGTGCTGTTGGTGCTCTATGCACATTTCTTCTGCACTATCAACTTTCCAATGCTGCGGACAAGAAGGTCCCTTTTGTTCACCTATTCACTTTCATATTCAATTTCATTCCATCAGTCCTCCCCCTTATAACGCAAGCACGGGACAAACATTTTTGAGAAATATTTCAAATTCCTCACCCAATTGTAAATACATCAATACAACCTTCAAATCCAATACAACATTGAATGATGACACTTGCAAAAACACATACCCTAACCTATACTTGTTCAGATGTTATAAAGCTCTGGTTAGCGTTGTCATAGATTGAGTCCCTTGTTTCAATCATCTTGTTTTTGTTATTGTTTCATCTTTGTCTCAAAATTGGTGCTTCTCTTTTGATAATCCTCTTGCCGTAGGTTTGTGTCTTATCTCAAGTGCCCCAAGTCCTATTAGACCCCATTCTAAAAGGCGTGGAACGTGATTCAATAGGTCTGTTGGATGTCTCAATATTTTCCCATTCTGTTGGATTGATTGGAGTCCCTGGTTTCAATCATCTTGTTTTTGTTATTGTTTCATCTTTTTCTCACAATTGGTGCTGCTCTTTTGATAATCCTCTCGCCGTAGGTTTGTGTCTTATCTCAAGTGTCCCAAGTCCTATCAGACCCCATCCTAAAAGGCGTGGAACGTGATTCAATATGTTTGTGTCTTATCTCAAGTGTCCCAAGTCCTATTAGATCCTGTTCTAAAAGGCATGGAACGTGATTCAATAGATTCATCCGTTCAACTGGTTCTGAGCCCAGAGCTGCCACTCTGCAACCAGCCCTAGAAGAATCACAATGTCACTAGAACACACCTCTCAAAATCTTCCTGAACTCTCCAATGTTAATTACGCCAAATGGAGGATCCAAGTTGGTGCCCACATCATGGAGAGAGGACTAGCCAAATTCATCAGAGACTCAATCCTGGGTCTCTCTGACCTTCCTATAACCGACGCTGCCAAGCTCTGCATCCACTACTCAAGAAAACTTCAGGCAACAGGAATAATCTTGCGCTATATGGGGCAGTCCAACATTGATAGGCTAGTTAACGACGAGAAACGGACAAATCCCCTCAAGCTTTGGACAGACATTGAAAATCATTTCCAATCAAACTCGATTGAAAATCAGGCCAAAATCTTCCAAAGGTTCCTTAACATCTCGTTTGACAATAACATCAACAAGTTCCTCAAAGAACTCACGCACCATCAAAGAGCTATGCAGTCAGTAGGAATCAAAATCGGAATACCCCAAGACTTTCATCTTCATGAGAATCTGCTGGCTGAAGTAATCATTAGTCAAATACCAAAGCACCTTGAGAATATAAAAGATCAACTCACCAATCAGAGACCATTAACCCTGGACACCATACAACAATATCTGGGAAATAAATCCAGAGAAACCGTTGTGACAACAAGGAATCACTCCATCAAACAAGAATCTGCTTTACTTTTGAAAGGCAACAACAAATGTAAAAACGGGGAACATAATCCTAACGCCTGGCACCCAATTCACAAATGCTGGGAGCTTCATCCGGAACTCAGAAAAACTGCTAAAGAGCGATCAGACAATTAAAAATCCAAAAAAAATAAGAAGGCTCCTACTGCAAAGATGTCCCAACAAGAAGTCCCAACTAAAGATGCTGACAATGACTCCCAACCCTCCGTAGGGTCGGGATTCCATTGCGTGGCTCAGGCACTAGCCGCTCAAGGACAAACCAACGTGGCCTATCTTGACAGTGGTGCCTCACACCATATGATCTCTGATAGAGCCGCCTTTGCCTCCTACACCGTTGGTAAATCAAAGATTAAGTTGGCAGACGGCAAAACCATGACGTGCAAGGGACACGGAAAGGTTCTGGTGAGATCACCCTCTAGCAAACCAGCAGAATTCAGTTTTCTTCATGTTCCCGGACTAGTCGGTACTCTTATAAGCAATGGTAGAATGTACCGGAAGGGTGACTTTGTAACTCCTCCCAACGGTCAAAGCAATGAGTTCCGAGTTACCAACAACAAGTCTACTCTGTTTGATGGATTCCTCCAAGGCGACGTGTTTGTTGTCAATTTCCAAGTCATCCAAAGTGAGTCAAATCAAGCCTTGTCCTCACAATCGGCTCAAATGGCAACATCTGACGTAGATTCACTTCATTGCAAGGCCGGTCATCCAAGCAATGAATCCCTTGCCAAGATGTTTGGGATTAAAGACGTTTCAGTCACTTGTGAACCATTTTGGCTCTTGAAATCCACTCGCCTTCCGTTCTCCTCCTCATTACCGCTCCCAACTGAACCGCTAGAATATGTGCATATGAATCTGAGCGGCCGAATCAAACCAGCAACAAAAGACGGAGAAGAATACTACTTCAAACTGACAGATTCTTTTACCTCTTACAAAGTTGTGTACATACTTAAGAAGAACTCGGATGCATTTGAACATTTTAGATTATTTCATGCAATGGTAACCACATTGCACTCTAAAAAAATCAAACACATTGTCACCAACGGAGAGGAGAGTTTAACTCTTGCGAATTCAAAACATTCTTGGCAGAGAATGGAATAAGCGTGCATATATCTGCTCCCTACACTCCTCAACAGAATCCTGTGGCAGAGAGGGGGAACCGTACGACTACTGAGAAAGCCAGAGCACTCCTGAAAATGGCTAATCTACCTCACCACTTCTGGAATGAGGCTGTGCTAACAGCCATCTTCTATGAAAACATAACTCCCACAAGGAAACAGGACAGGAAAACTTCTCATGAACTCTGGTTTGGCAGGATCTATCCAGTCTCCCTACTACACCCCTTTGGTTGTTGTGCCTACATTCACACCCTCAAGTCCCATCAAAACTCCAAATTTGACGATACCGCCAAAAAAGGTATTCTCTTGGGTTATCAGGTGGGCATCCATAACTGGAGACTGCTCTTGGATGACGGGTCAATCTGAAACAGTCACAACGTGACCTTTGATGACTGTCTGTTACCAAGAATCACTGGCTTATCCAGGCTCACCAAATCTCCCCAACTCTCTGAGGATGAGGAGGAGCACATAATACCATGTGGCTATCCAGTGCCTCCACCCATCCATAGCAAGGAGGAATCCCAATATGAAAATCCCAATCCCTGTGGCAATCCTATCTCCTTGGCAAATGAGGAACAATCAACAGTTGACCAGCATGTGGTGACACAACCATCCAAATCCAAGAAACCAGGGTGGGACATGGTCTTAGAAACTGTCAATTGCCCGGCGCCCAAGAACATCGACTCATCCATAGGAAAACACAAGATTCTGCACGGTCCACATTGTCGGGCGCACGTGTCATTCTCCGAGACCTGTGATTTGTCGTCTCCAGCCATAGCTTTTATGGCAGGTGCGCAATACCTCGAGGAGTCAGCTGACGTGCCTCAAATGTTTGCTCAAGCTCGGCGGTCAAAAGACTGGGAAGAATGGCTTAAAGCCATCGAACTCAAGTTGGAGGCCATGAAAACGCTTAATGTATGGGAGATAGTGAAGATACCTCATGGGGCTCACCTTCTGGCCAGCGTCTGGGTATTCAGAAAGAAGTTTGACCAAAATGGGGTTCTCTCCAAGTTCAAACTCGGTTGTGCGCCGCTGGAAACTTCCAAGAAGAGGGCATTGACTACAACAATACGTATGCGCCAACTGGTTGGCCAGCTGCCCCCAAAACCGTTCTTCCTCTGGCGGTACAGGAAAATCTTGACATTCATCAGATGGACATGAAGAATATCTCAACGGAGACCTTGAGGAAGAGATCTACCTACAGGCACCTTCTGGCATGACATTACCCTCAGGATACTGTCTCCAATTGAAGAAGTCAATTTACGGCCTCAAGCAACCCCCTCAAGTTTGGTACGCTGCGCTAAAGCAGTTCTTCACCTCCATCTCTTTTGACCCCTTGCCCGCCGACCCCTGCTTGTTTGTTCCACGAGTTCCTGGCTGGGAGTGCTGGGTTCACGTCTACGTAGACGACATGGTTATCGCTAGTAAGGATGTTGGCAGGTTCAAGGATCTGATTAAGCATCACTTTCTTATGGAGGATCTTGGGCCGGTGCATCATCTCCTGGGAATGCGTATTGCCCATACGAGTGACGGGCTCCGTATCGCTCAGGATATGTACGCCTCTAAGATCTTGCAGACCTTTGGTATGGCGGGCGCAAGGGCTGTATCAACGCCTATGGTACCGCACACGAGGCTAGTAAGGGCCACAGAGGACGAACAAGCAGAATTCCTGGCACTGGGTTTCAACTACAGAAAAGCCGTAGGCCTGTTGAACTATCTGTTGATCACCACTCGCCCCGACATATCTTTTGCCGTGTCGCAACTGTTGCAACACCTGGAACACCCGGGGATTGCCCATTGGAAGGCTTGTCTTCACCTTCTCTGTTATCTAAGGGGGACTGTTGACTATGGTATCAGCATACAGAGGGGGCAGATCATCTGCTCAACTTTTACCAATGCTGACTTCGCGAATTGCCCCAACACAAGGCGGTTGTACACCGGATTTGTTCTCCGGATAGGATCTGCAATCATTTCATGGCGGTCTGCCAAACAGACAACGGTTTCTTCATCCACGACTGAGGCCGAGTATAAAGCACTCTACAAGGGTGTAAAAGAAGATACCTGGTTCTCAACGCTGCTGGCTTCAATGGGACGGCCCCTGCAGGGCCCCCTGCCAGTCTTTTGTGACAATCAGGCAACCATTGGCCTTGCCAAGAACCCCATGTACCAGAGACGGAGCAAGCATTTTGACACCACGTAACACTGGCTCCAAGAGAAGGTGGTGGACGGCACTGTGTCCGTTTCCTACACACCAACATCTCTGATGCAAGCTGACATTTTGACCAAATCACTCGCAAGAATTAAGCACAAATCATGTGTAGAGGCTTTGAGCATGAAATTGAGAAAATGAGGGGGGGTGTTGAGCAATATTTCAAATTCCTCACCCAATTGTAAATACATCAATACAACCTTCAAATCCAATACGACATTGAATGATGACACTCGCAAAAACACATACCCTAACCTATACTTGTTCAGCTGTTATAAAGCTCCGGTTAGCGTTGTAATAGATTGAGTCCCTTGTTTCAATCATCTTGTTTTTGTTATTGTTTCATCTTTGTCTCAAAATTGGTGCTGCTCTTTTGATAATCCTCTCGCCGTAGGTTTTTGTCTTATCTCAAGTGTCCCAAATCCTATTAGACCCCATTCTAAAAGGCGTGGAACGTGATTCAATAGGTCTGTTGGATGTCTCAATATTTTCCCATTTTGTTGGCTCGCTTGGAGTCCCTGGTTTCAATCATCTTGTTTTTGTTATTGTTTCATCTTCGTCTCACAATTGGTGCTGCTCTTTTGATAATCCTCTCGCCGTAGGTTTGTGTCTTATCTCAAGTGTCCCAAGTCCTATTAGACCCCATTCTAAAAGGCGTGGAACGTAATTCAATAGGTTCATGTCTTATCTCAAGTGTCCGAAGTCCTATTAGACCCCGTTCTAAAAGGCGCGGAACGTGATTCAATAGATTCATCCATTCAACTGAACAATGGGAGAATTTTTACCCACCGGACCTTTTCCTTCTCACTTACCACAAACAACAAACAACGAGTGATAGGAAGGTCATTGTTGAGGACTCAAGCATAATTCGGTGCGACCATCATCCATCTCCCAGTCCTCACCTGATTTTCTTTGATGTCTTGATCTCTGACAGTTTCTTATATAGTCCTTCCTTTGTCTTCATCTCCTCTCTGTTCATCTATTACCTCTACGTTGTGTCTCAGTCAGGAGCTCTTGTCATTTATTTGATTGGGTATGATGTTCTTTTGTTTCCTTACTTCCTTGCGGATCTCTGTTTCTTACATATTATTCAATGGGATAGTTTGGGGTCCATTTAAAAATCTCCTCAGGAAAGTAACTTGGAAGCCAAAGAGGCAACTCTTTTCTCATGATTAACAGTTGAAAACGGCCACCACCCGTTTGATTGCTTTTGAACACGCAAACCAACATGACCAACTTGCTGATGGCTACAATACTTAATACTGCCATTGAGGATATCCCACTTCTCACACCAGAAAATTTTTCCATTTGGCGTAACCATGTCATAAACATGATGGACTTTCAAGAAGAACTATATGACAAACTTACAAAAAAAAGAGTCGAAACTGTAGAAAAAAGGACAATCTGGTAGGCAATCACAGTTAGTGATGCAGTTGGGAAGGTGGCTCGGTGGTAGGCAGGCAGGCAGGCAGGCAGGCAGGCAGGCAGGCAGGCAGGAAGGGAGGAAACAGACCTGGCAGGCAGGCAGGCAGAAAGGGAGGAAACAGACCCGGTGGTCGAAGAAGAAGGAGAAGCAGATGAGGGGTGTTGTATTTCATGTTGAAGTCATGAGAAAGAGAAGATTTATCGAGATGAAATAAGTTGATAAATGATTGGGATAACTCCGTGTTGGTTACTGTACCTGGTAGGCAATCACAGTTAGTGATGCAGTTGGGAAGGTGGCTTGGTGGTAGGCAGGCAGGCAGGCAGGCAGGCAGGCAGGCAGGAAGGGAGGAAACAGACCTGGTGGTCAAAGAAGAAGGAGAAGCAGATGAGGAAAAGAAAAAGCAGAACACGTGGAGGGGCGAGTGAAGACTAAATACAACTTGTTGAAAGATGTCACATGTAGGTTTCACAGGATAGTTGCGCGCAGCTAGCTTTTCACTTATTTCATTTTCCACACTCCTCCTCAATCTTCAATTTTGAAGAACCCTGGCCCAGGATGCTCGTTGTGAGCTTGGCGGTCCTTCCTCCAGTAAGGTTCTTAGTGAGTAGGTCGGAAAGAAGTGATTTGAAGGGAGAGTATTTGAGGGAAATTTGACCAGATTGAATGAGATCGCGAATGAAATGATAGCAGAAGTTCATGTGGCGGGAGCCGTGATGATAAATTGGATTTTCCGCAATTGCCATCGCACTTTGGTTGTCGGTGTGGAGGATCAATTTGAAATTTGACGCGGTTATCTCTTGAAGGAGGTTGGAGACCCAGAGAAGGTCCTGGGAGCATTTGGTGATCGCGACGTATTCACCTTCAGCCAAGGAGAGGGCCACCACCTTTTGCTTGGAGCTCCTCCAGCCAACGGTGCTGTGGAAATAGACAATTGAACCGGAGTAAGAGTTCCAGGATTTTGACCCGTTCCAGTCAGAGTCGGAGAAACCCAGAACGGTGTCGCGCGGATGTCCCAGATCGTTCTGACCCAGAATGAGTTAAAGGCCTCGAGTGTTGGCGACATAACGAAGCGCGTGTTTGGCAGCTTGGTAGTGGCATGTGAGGGGATTTTGCAGGAATTGAGACAGAAAGCTGACGGTGAAGGCTAGGTCGGGACGGGTGCATTGAGACAGATATTGCAGAAGACCAATGACTCGTCGGTAGTTGAAAGGAGGAGCTGAGGGGGTTTCGGAAGGCAAAAGTTTGAGATGCTTCCAGTTGCTTGGTAGAGGGATTTTGGTGCCCCTGTTGTTTTCAATTTTGAACTCGTCCAGGATTTGGGATATGTATTTGTCCTGCAGGAGGCAAACCAAGCCCGGACGTTGAGTTACTCGGATGCCCAGAGCGTATTTGGCATGACCCAGGTTGTCCATGGCAAAAATCAATGAGATTTTAGATTTGAAATAGTCTGACCATGTTCCACCGAAGATTAGGTCATCAACGTGAACAAATAGAAAGAAAGGATTAGTAGGATCGCTTGAGTGGAAGAAGCAGGGATCAGAGTGACTGGGTTGCAATCCAAGACTCTTCAGAGCTGCCATGAGCGCCTTGTTCCAGCATCTGGGACTCTGCTTTAACACGTAAAGTGACTTGTTGAGCTTGAGAACCACGTTACCACTTGCATTCATCCCTTGAGGTATTTTGACAAATAGATCTTCCTCCGGGGTGCCATTGAGGAATGCACATTTGACGTCCATTTGATGCACAGTATACCCGTGCAGGGCGCAGATGGTGAGGAGAATGCGGAGTGAGGCTAGTCTCCCGGTTGGAGAAAAAACTTCAGAGTAGTCCTGTCCGTAGCGTTGAAGGAATCCCTGGACACATAGTCGGGCCTTGAACTTTGTAAGGTTTCCGTCTTGATCGGTTTTGCGCCGGAACACCCACATGGTGGATAAGGGATGCTGAGAGGGTTGAGCATTGACTATAGTGAAGACCCCATAGTTTGTCATGTTGAGGAGTTCCACTCTGATTGCCTCCAGCCACTCATCTCAATATGGGGAAGCCATCGCCTTGTCGAACAAGCGAGGGTTGGGGTTTAGTAGGGAGACAGCATGGGCGGAGGGATTTCTTCTGGAATTTGGCAGAATACTGGATTTGTCAATTTGGGATGAGATGTTCTTTGGTGCTGGTAGATCGGCTGGTACCCAGGTTTAGTGTTTGGAACTTGGTGGAGTGCAGCTGGTGGATGAATCATGCATTGATGAATTGGCAGGTGGTGGAGAGACAACAGGGCGATTTGGCTGGTCAGGAGAAGGGGGGGACTCTGTTAAAGGCATGGGAGAAACAGGGCGCCTGGGATCAGAAAGGGGGTTCCCTGGATTGTCAGGGCAAGTTTCCCCGTCTGTGTCAAGGGATATAGAGAATGAGCATGAGTCAGCAGGAGTGGGAGAAGGATAGGCAGGGAAAACGTTGTCGTGAAATTTCATGTGATGGGATTTGACAACGTTACCTGTCTCCACTTCTAAGATCCGGTAAGTTCGCTGCCCTTCCTCGTAGCCTAATAGGATGCCACTCCTGCCTCAATCCTCAAGTTTGCCTTTAATGCAATTGATCATATATATAGCCTCACAGCCAAAGGGGTGTAAGTGTGATAGGGTGGGAGTCCGTGAATATCACAGTGAGTAGGGAGATTTAAAACCAATAGATCGACAGGGGGTTCTGTTTTCCAAGTACACGGAGGTGTTTGCCGCCTCAGCCCAGAACTCATGGGACAAGTTTGAGTCCTTGAGTAGACATCAAATCTTGGATCCAGTAGTCCTATTGCCGCGTTCGGAGAAGGGATTCTCTTCTGGAGTATATGGAGCAGTGGTGAGATGTTGGATGCCTTTTTCAGAGTAGATGTTGGACAGGAAACGGTTCTTGAATTCCGTGCCATTATCAGTGACCAGGTGTGATATCTTTTCGCTGGATTCATTTTCTATCATGGTAAAGAGATTTGTTAAGACAGTTGGAACATTGCTTTTCTTTTCGACAAAGCGAATCCAAACAAAGTGAGAGAAACCGTCCATGACCCAAAGGAAGTATCTGGATCCGGAGATTGAGGCAGGTGAGATGGGCCCACAGAGGTCAACATGAAGGAAGTTGAGGCAACGGGATGCTTTAGGAAACAATCCAAGAAAAGGACTCTTGTGACTTTTGGAGATATTGCACGTGGTACAGATGATGGGGGACTTGGGAAGGGATGGAAACATTTTTAGCAGATATGGATGGGAAGGGTGACCGGCTGATTTGTTTTTAGTGAGTGCGGAGGTTGATGAAGACACAGAGGCACAAAGAGGTAAGGGAAGACAATTGATGATGAAATTTCCTCCGGAAAGGTTTCCAGATATGACCACCTTGCCGGATTTGTCTAGGAGAGCAAAACCGCCAGGACCGCTTGAGACAAGGGAGTAGTTCCTTTCAATGAAGCAGCATAGACTGATGAGATTGGACAAAAGTGATGGGATGTACAGGGAATCAGACAGTTTGAGTTTGGCATGTGGGAGATTGAGGTAGGCAGTTCCTTTTCCTTTAACTTTGGCAGTGGATCCATCAGCCAGATATACCACTTCATTGGTAGGAGTCAGATCAGAGAAGACCAAGCAAGAGTTGAACATGGAGTGAGAGGCACCCGAGTCCAGGATTGTTTCGGAAGAGAGTTGGGCATGAGAGGCATGGAAAGCCTTGGTGGGTTTTTCATCTTCTTGACTTGGTCTATTAATTTGGGAGCATTCCTTTATCGAGTGCTTGGTTTTGGGATTGTGATAACCGGGGGAACATCTCGGGCCATAGTAAGGAGTGGAGCGGCGGAAGGCGGCAAAGGCTTTGGATTGGTCTTGAGAGTCTGAATTTTGTTGTAAGAAAGACCTCATCTCCTCGACAACTTCTTTTATGGAGGGAGCTTTTTTCTTGATCTGAAATTTCTTTAGGAGTAGTTTGCCTGAGTTTTTGAATTATGGAGGAAGGTTGATAATGGACCACATGGCGATCACAGAGTCTAGAAGAATGGAGGGTTTGGTGTTATTGTTGTCGATCAGAGCGCACAGTTGCCGGGTGTTGTTGGCCAGTTCGTTGAGTGTTTCCTCCAAGTTGTGGGAAGCTAAGTTGGTGGAGAAAATGCGATTTAGATACGTGGCTTGGTTTTGGACTGTCTTGGGTTGGAAGTGCTCTTTGAGGAGTTTCCAGAAAATTTGGGGATTGCCTTTGGATTCAAGGTCAAATTGCTCAGCTAGTTTAGTGTTGCAGTTGATTTTCAAGATGGCAAGGGCGTCATCTGAGCGGTTTCTATCTCTTTTATCTTCCAATTTGCATTCTTTGATAGTTTCTTTTCCAAGAACTAGTTGTAGTAGGTGTTTGAGTTGGAGGATTGATGAGACTTTTGACTTCCACTCAAGTTAGTTGGCACCAGTGAGTTTATTCTTTTCACCGAGTTCGATGGATAATTCAACCATGCTAGATGAGTATGATCAAGTGAATGAGGAGCTATTCCGGTCTCATAATCTGTAGAAAAAAGGACAATCTGGTAGGCAATCACAGTTAGTGATGCAGTTGGGAAGGTGGCTTGGTGGTAGGCAGGCAGGCAGGCAGGCAGGCAGGCAGGCAGGCAGGAAGGGAGGAAACAGACCTGGTGGTCGAAGAAGAAGGAGAAGCAGATGAGGGGTGTTGTATTTCATGTTGAAGTCATGAGAAAGAGAAGATTGATTGAGATGAAATAAGTCGATAAATGATTGGGATAACTCCGTGTTGGTTACTGTACCTGGTAGGCAATCACAGTTAGTGATGCAGTTGGGAAGGTGGCTCGGTGGTAGGCAGGCAGGCAGGCAGGCAGGCAGGCAGGCAGGCAGGCAGGCAGGCAGGAAGGGAGGAAACAGACCTGGTGGTCGAAGAAGAAGGAGAAGCAGATGAGGAAAAGAAAAAGCAGAACACGTGAAGGGGCGAGTGAAGACTAAATACAACTTGTTGAAAGATGTCACATGTAGGTTTCACAGGATAGTTGCGCGCAGCTAGCTTTTCACTTATTTCATTTTCCACAGACACCAATGGAAATCCAATTTGTCTCAGTCATGTGGAAAACGTGCGTATCCGTACAATTTTGATCTCAAAACTGGACACAACAGTACAAGCCAATATAATCACGCCCAAGAATGAAAAGATGCCCATCGGATCTGGACAGAAATCAACAAATACTTTGCTTTAAATCACGTGTTGAATCAAGCTAGAATCTTCAAAGAGTTCCTTCAAACACCTTTCTCCCAATCCAATGTACCCGGGTTTATCACAGAAATCAAAACAGCTATGTCTCGTCTTCACAAAGTGGGGATTGATATTTCTTTCAACATTATTGCATACTTGATATTGGAAAAGCTTCCCTCCAGCTTGGACACCGTGGTACAGCAAATCACTCATTCCAAAAAGAAAATTACCCCCAATCAAGTCCTGGATAATCTTTGCATGTTCAACAAAAATAAGTTTCTAAGCAACAAGGCATCATCAGACAAGAAGGAAGAGTTATCTAACTCATTCTATTTTCTCACCTCCAACATCAAGCCCTGTGACAGCATGTGGCATAACCCAAAGGCTGGTAATCCAGAAGGGAGATTCTGAAAGTTGTACCCTCATCTCAAGCCAACCTTTCCAAAGAAAAAGAAAGCCATCACCTCATCCAAGCATACTGGGGGGGATGTGACCTCAGTTAGCTCCTTTCACACAGCTCATCTGTTTCCCCCACACTCCTTTTTAGTGGATTCAGGGTCCTTGCATCACATTGTGTCTGAACTTGGACTCTTCACTCACTTAGATCAATCATTTAAGGGACTCATATTGACAAGCTCTGGAACCATCTCTCTTGCTTATGACGGGACCAGGACTATAAGGCTGGTGGACAATGGTGGTCATACACTTATTCTCACCAATTTCTTGTATTCAACTGCATCTAGGGAAAATCTTCTGTCTAAGCAAGTTCTCATATCTGAAGGTGTGGATATCAAATTTGGAAAAGATGACTTTGTAGTAAAGAAAGATGAATGGAAGAAGAGTGGTTTTTATGAATGTAATATTCCTATACTTCATTTTATGAGTGGAAATACTACAAAATAAACTTTGTGTCTGTCCCAGGATGAAATACTCCATAAGTCTCTTGGTGATTCAAGTTAAGGCAGGATTCAACATAAGCTTGGTCTCAAGATGAAAAGGCCCTTGACCTGTGAAGCCTGTGCTGTCAGTAAGAGCATCAGAAAACCATTCAATAACAAACATTCAAGGGCTGAGAGACCATTTCAAGAGCTAAATTGTGACCTTGTTGGCCCCATAAAACCCTTAAGCTACAGTGGAGATTCATATCTCCTGACAGTGGTAAACAGCTGTACCAGGTTCTTCACTGTAGTCCCTATCAAGTGCAAGAGCAAAGTGGCCAAAATGTTAGAGTTCCTCATCAACATTGAATCAAAGAGATTCAATCACACTCCTATGATAATTCACTCTGATTGGGGAGCAGAATTCTTTAACTCAAGGTTGTCTAAATTCTGCACCAATAACAACATTTGGAAAACCTTTTCTGAAACCTATTCTCCACAAAAAAAAGGACTGGCTTAATGGTTCAACTGTCTGATACTTGAGTCATTGTGGATGACGCTCCTTGACTCACAACTTCCATAACAGCACTGGAAAACCATCATCAGGTCCTGCGCCCTGGCGCTTAATCAAATCCTGTCCCACAAGTCCAGGAAATTTTCTTATGAGCTCTTCAAGGGAAAAAAAGCTGAACATTGACTACTTTATGCCAATGGGTAACCAAGTCACCTATATTCTAAAGGATTGGAAAACATTCTCTAAGTTGGAGCTTTGAGGCCTTTTTGGTAGACTGATTGGATACAACAACCAGCTATTGTTGTATAGGGTACTCACCAATGACAACAAACTTTTTGACAAAAAACATGTCATTGCGCTCAAGTTTGAAAGCAATCCCAAAAGAGAGCTCAATGAAATCAGCGTAGAAGACCAGTGGCTTGACCAGCCAAGTATTGGGAGAACAGATGTTAGTGCCCATCAAGAGGCCCTAGATCCCACGCTCCAAACATTGGACTCAGTTACAGAGGTGTTGACTGATGGTTTATCCAATTACACAATTTCCTTGTTGTAAATGGGTTCTGGTGAAAATCCTCTTGACATTACCCTTTCAAAAACTGTGTCCCCCAAATACAAATTGCATGAGAGGGTACCTGGAGTTAAGCCGGCCAGGTAATTGTACAACTCTGTCAAAAAGAGGTGTAAACCGGACTGGTTGTGTGAGAGGAAACTTGAGCTTGATGAGATTGAATCAAAGGAAGTCTGGGAGGATTCTGTGCGTGAACCTGATTGTTTCCTGCAAACAATATGGGTCAACAAGATAAAGCCTGCCACAAAGTTCTCTCTCAAAAAACAGAAGTCCTGGGTATGCATTGTGGGGAATCTGCAGACGCCAGGCCTTGATTGCGGGGATACCTATTCCCCCATGGGAAATTTCACCACTCTTGTTCTACTTCTCCTAAGCACTCTCAATCTCAAACTTCAACTTTTTCAGTTTGATGTTATGGCAGCCTTCTTGTTTGCGCCCCTGGATGAAGAGGTCTACATCTTGAAGCCAAAGGAAAGCGCAAGGACTTCCAGATTTCTCAAACTCAAAAAGTCCCTCTATGGACTGCGGCAAGCTCCTTCTAACTGGTATAAAACTTTGAAAAAGTGGCTAGAAAAGATTGGGCTGGTTCAATCAACAGCAGATCCATGTCTCTACACTCACTCCACTCAGACGCTATCAGTTTTCTTTCATGTAGATGACCTGATTGCCACCAGGGATGTGAGCTGGTTTGAGGAGGAGTTATTACTCCAGTTTTAGCGCTCCAAAGCGCACCCACCCAATACCATCCTTGGGATGAACTTCTCTCTTTCAGATAATGCCATCACTCTAAAACAGGGAAAGGTGATCCAGAAGGTGATCAACAAGCTTAAGCTTTCCAATTCCAGGTTGGTTCTCATGCCTCTCTCCCCCGGGGCTCAACTAGTCCCAGTTTCTCCAGATGATCATGAAAAATTTGTCAAACTTGGCATTAATTACAGGAAGTATACCAGACTGCTCAACTACATTTCCTGCAAGACAAGACCAGAAATTTCAGCCGCAGCCTCAATCCTGTTCCAGTTTAACCAAACTCCCAGTCTTTCCCACCGGAAGGAACCAATTTATGTCTGGAATTACCTTGCAGGGACCCCTTCTCTCTCCCTCACCCTATGGCCAAGCAATACAGGCAAAGAGTCCATTATGGTGTATACAGACTTGAGCTGGGAGGATGATTCCCACACCCAGAAGTCTCAAACTGGGGAATTCTTCTTCTGGAAGTCTACACCAGTAGCCTGGAAGAGTTGCAAACAGGGAAATATTACACTTTTGTCTACTGAGGCCAAGTTTAATTCTCTGACTAACAGGGCACAGGAATCTCTTTGTATTGAGTCTGTGATCAAGGACCTTTGGGGAAAATCCAACAAACATTGGAAGAGCTTCTTATTCAACAACAAGGGCCTTGTAGACAAGATCCTACACTTTGGCTTTAACTCAAAGACAAAGTACATAGACATGAAGTTAAAATGGTTATTCACTCAGAAATCCCAGGACAACATCTGAGTCACTCTCATCACTTCTGAATTAATGATTTCCAACTGTATCACAAAAGCTTCCACCAGAAAGTCTCTGAAACTTCTTACCTGACACTGCTTCCATTCTGGGTTTCACTGAATCATGAGGGGGTGTTGGTTGTTGGTGCTGTTTGTGCTCTATGTGCATTCCTTCTGCACTATTAAATCTTCAATGCTGCCGACCAGAATTTCTCCCTTGTTCACCTATTCTTTTTCATATTCAATTTCATTCCATCAATCCTCCCCCTTATAACCCAAGCATGGGACAAACAATTGGAGAGTTTTTAACCACTGGACATTTTCCTTCTCACTTACCACAAACAACAAAAAACAAGTGATAGGACCGCTCATCATCAAGGACTCAAGGATAATTTGGTGCAACCATCATTCATCTTCCATTCCTCTTCTGATTTTCTTTGATGTCTTGATCTCTGACATTTTCTCAGATATTCCTTCCTTTTTCCTCATCTCCTCTCTGTTCATCTCTTACCTCTACTTTGTGTCTCAGTCAGGATATCTTGTCATTTATTTGATTGGGTATGATGTTCTTTTGTTTACTTACTTCCTTGTGGATCTATGTTTCTTACATATTTTCCAATGGGATAGTTTTTGGTACATTTAAAAATCTCCTCAGGAAAGTAACTTGGAAGCCAAAGAGGCAACTCTTTTCTCAGATCTCTTGGCTCTCCAAAGAAAAAATCATGCCTTCAAACAAGAAGATTTATGTTTATCTAGCCCTTTAATAAACCCCTGAAACAAAAGAATAACAAGTTTTTCTGAATTTAAGTTGGGTCTATGGAAAAGGACCTGGGAGAGGAGTAACACTAGCAAGGCGCAAAAAAAATATTAACTCTCATTGTTGGTGCCTATACACTTGCAGAGGTGGTGATGCATTGCAGGAGAAGCGCAGAAGCCCTCCACCCAACCGCTCAACTGTAAACATCACCAAGCCCCTACAGGCCCAACTGAAAAAAAAACAATAAGGCTAGAGTACAAATCAAGTAAGAGACCATTAAGGATCTCATTGTAAAAAAACACAGCGCTAACTGTGTTGTTAGTGCTAAGACAAAATGACCCAAAGTAGCTACAATGATCAGTAGGTGTCCAAAATACTTGCTCAAGGTACATACCTTAGGAAAAATAGAGTTGGGTATAAACACAAGCATCTCATACTAGAGGTGATTTGAAGCAAAATTTAAATGGAGAGAAACACACACACACACAAAAAAAAAGGACAAGCCAATTTTGTTAAGATTTTTACACTAGCAAACCAGACTTTGATCTTAAACTGGATATATAGAAAACCCATGGATGGATCATCAAATGATACTCAACTTGGTTTTCTTTGGGATAAGTTTCAAAAACCTAAGGGAAATAAAATATTGGATTTGAAGGAATCAGATGAAGATTTGATTGAGAATGATCATTGAGGTGGGTGCTATCCTAGGTAAACAAACAGGGGGTTTTTTATCACTTTGGATAAATTGATCTATTGAACAGTTGATTGAACCCTTTGTTCCTAATCTTGTCATGAATCTCATCATTCTAACTAAATCTCTTGAGAAGGATTACTTTAAACTTTCTTGTTTTCTCAAAAAACCTTTCACCTTCCTGCTCTAGAATTCAATCGCTTAGGTAAAGACAGCTTAACCTTTCACTGTTCTTCATAAATGGTTGACCTTTTTTTGGGTCAACCAAAAAAAAAAGTCTTTGGATTGTATCTCATCAAGAGCTCAGTTGAATATCTCACAGGAGACAAGGTTTTTCAAGAACTTGATCAAGCTAAATGCTTCCATTGGTTCAATTTTTGAAGTGGAGTATGTATGGTCTTAAAAACTTTTTTTTTACATCAATAAACCCAAAAATACCATCAACCAATTCAAGTATTCAAGGTTTGAGCCTTTTGTAACATTACCATGACATTGTTCAATAAACTCACATGTCTAACTTTTTAGTCATTTGAAAAATGTAAATGTGGATCTCATGGAACCAATCAATCCTACTGAAGAGGGGGGGATGAGGTACCAGGCTACTATTGTGGACAATAATCCTGGCTTCATTGGTTCAATTCATATAATTGAAAAAACAAAACAAAAAAGGAATTCTTGTGGAGAGATGATCAAAAAATTTTTGACACAAGGCTTGATAAGTGAGGGTATCAATCAGTGAACCATCTATACAGACAGTGAAGGAAACTTCATTGTGAATGATCAACAAACAGAAGCAAAAACTCAACAACCAATCCATTTTGAACACTTAAGATGATGGAACCATTTCATCATGAACACCATCCTCAAACTAGAGAACACCATCAGAACCATCTCTGAGACGGTTTGAGAGATATTTTGAAAATTTTAATCCTCAATACGTGTGGCCTGAAGTACCAAAATCCATTCATGGGCTAAGTGTAAAACTACACTATGATTGAAAACCAATTTGATTGATCTCTGCATGGGCTAATCCATCTATAAATATAATAATATTGAAAATCTTCACACGCCCCACCCAGCATCAAGGTCCTTGGGTTTGTATTCATTTATTGATGTTGTTGTGTATGCAACTCTTGCATCCAGTCCAGTCCACTTTTTTTTTTTTTTTTTTTTGGTCTGCTTTTTTTTCAGTCTGCTTTTTTTTCAGTATGCTTTTTTTCAGTCTGTTTTTTTTCAGAATTTTTTTTTCAGCATTTTTTTTTTGGTCAACAGTCTGCTTTCTTATTCAGTCTGCTTTTTTTTCAGTCTTCTATTTTTTTCAGTCTGCTTTTTTTTCCAGTCTGATTTTTTCTTTCAAAGAATTCACACAAAAACCAATGTTTTTACATAGATTTTAAGTTTTCATACTTCTTAGAAACATCTTTGTATGTAAATAAGAATTTTGTGATTTATGTACATATGTAAGGCTTGTGTTTATTTTGTTTAAATAATTTGCAACTAAATCTTTGTATGTATATATGAGTTTTCTTTTGTACTATCACACACATACAGGAAAAATGCGTGTAACAGGGCCAAAAAATGTAACAGATAAAACAAATGTAACAGGGACAACACATGTGACAAGGACTGTAACAGAGGGCTTTGAAAAAACATGTAATGAACACTAATTCCTCACTTGCATTAAGCTTTTTTTGAACATTGAAAATTTATATAAACCCCATTCAATCCCAACTTTATTTGATGTACCTACCAACAGGAGACCAAATAGCTGCAACAATGCTGGAAGGTACAGTATTTTCTTTTTTTTTTCAAAAGGAGAACAGATAGCTGCAACAGGGCTGGAAGGTCTGGTATGTCCTGTTTTTTTTTTTTTTTTTTTCAACAGGAGACCTAATAGCTGCAATATGGCTGGAAGGTATGATATGTCCTGTTTTTTTTAAACCAGAGAAGAAATAGCTGCAATATGGCTGGAAGGTGTGGTTTGCCATGTTTTTTTTCTGATTATGAAATTAATGGTTTCCTGATGGATTTTTAATGCACACAGGTAGTGATCCTTCTCACTTGACACATAGAGATGTCACAATTGGGAATTCAAATGGCTCCTTGAGGAGGAGTAGTAGTGAACTGAGTAAGTTGTATGACCCTAGGCACTATGTTTTTTTTAATACTTAGGGTGAATTTGGCTGTTTTCCAGAATTGAAAGAACAAAAAGGAAAGAATAGGTTCACTGAAATCAATTATTATTCAAATGCTCCATCATTTCTTCATCCTTATTATTCAATTTTGAACTGGGGTGGTTGTTTTGAAAGTTTTGGTTGAATTCTCTGGTTGAATGATTTGAGGGGAAGAGGGCAAGGGCTTATGAAACTAAGAGGAGAAGATCTAGGGAGTCTAAGGAGGGAACTCTGGCTCAGGGTGAGTAAGAACAGATGATTGATTTCACTAGATCAGAATCAGACTTAAATAGTGTAACTAAAGTATGGCTGACTAGTGGTCAAGTTGAAACATGATAAATAAGCATAATGAATAAAGTTCCACTAAAATGTGTGAGAGATCTGTAGGGTAGTCACAGTAGGGAAAAATAATGGATAAAAATCTGTATCACTAGACATTAACTCATTTTGAAGTACACTCAACATGATCAAGATAAGAATGAGCCTCATGGATTGAGATCAAGATTTCACTAGGTCCATAAATAGCCAGTATAGAATAAAGAACATAACAGAATTTAACACTCATGAGCTAAAATTGATTAAAGAATATAAGTCTGAGGACAATATGATTGCAATCAAGATTTTGAACATACAAAGATCAGAAAAAAATTCCAACAGTTGTCTTTTCCAACAATATTTTTCTGACCAATAAATAAAAATGTGATTTTATTTTCTATTTATCATACAACTTCCAGAGAGGCTTCATTGGCCAAGGGTCTACTCAATTAAAATAAAAATATGGAAACAAAAATGGAAGAGGATGAGGAATATCTTCAACCTTCTGAGCTAAGGAATTTGTCTGGAATGCTTTTATCACTGTTGCAGCCTGCAGATCCACTTTTCCTACGTGAACACTTTGCTCTTAGATTCCAGAATGAAATAAATATCAACCATACAATTGAAGAGCAAAGTGTTCTCAAAAATTAATTATCAAGATTGATCTTTTGAAAATTTTGGCACAAGTGTTTAAGAAGCTTTTCCTAATATTCCAAGACTTGATCCAAGGAACAACAGGAAATAGATCATTGAGGAAGAACAAAATTCTGTTATAAATCAATCATATGTGCAAAAAATCTCTCTTCTGAATCACAGAAAGAAGAAAATATTTGATCTGATAATGAATGCATGTGTTTGAAAGGCTACTTTGCAATCTCATGGATTCAAAACTAAATTTTGGAGTGAAGGTTTTGTTCCTTGGTGAATAATTAGGGATAATATTCCCTGTGTTTCAAAGAGTTACATGTCCCCAAATTGTTGACCCAAGTTTGCTTAATTATTATTTCTGGAGATATTTTCAAGTTTTTCACCGGATTACCAGAAATTTATTATCAATTTTGAGATTACCTGAATAATATAGAGAGTTTCAACAAGATTTTGTTTCCTGAAAACCTGGTAATTCATGGCCATAGTAAAGACCAACCTTTGGATGGATTAATCAATGATTTTTTTTCTAAACTTGCACCATTTCTGCCTTGGAAATGGTTATTTGATGGACCATGTTATTTTCCAAATGATGAAGACATATTACAGCCATGAATCTGATGAAGATGATACTCAATATCTATACCAAAAAAAATTTTTTCAAAACATTATTTCCTCTCATATTTCCTTGTCATAGCTTGAATCTGAAAAATTGTGCCCCTATTATTATTATGAGGAACATGGACTGAAAAATTGGGCTTTGCAATGTAAATTTTTCAATTTTTTGCAGATTGGTTAGCAATTTTATAGTTTCCAAGATTGCAACGGGTGATTAAATAGGAATTCTGTTTTCCATTGCCCAAATCCCCTTGGTTACTGACCCTGATGAAAATGACCTCCCTTTCAAGATGAGTTTCAAACAGTTTCCAGTTACTTTGGCTTTCTCATTGAGAATAAACTGATCTCAAGGTCAGAAATTTTCAAATTTTTGTCTTTATTTGCAAGATTCAGTTTCCAGCCAATATTTTCAGTTATATATATCATTTTCAAGGATCAGATCCAGCCACTCAACAAGTCTTTTGGTCACACACAGAAATGAAAGAAAAATTAAATTTTAATCCAAAAAATTTTGTTTGTACACTGAGGTTTTAAATTATATACATCCCAGAAACTGATTCATTTGAAATATATATATTTTTTGGAATTAATCCTATATCAATAAATGGTCATTGGCTTAACCATGATTTAATTGATTTTTTTTATTTTCCACAGTTGTCCAATCAACCCAAATTTCATTCCCTATCCTAATTCTTAAGTTTACACTGAGGTTTTAAATGCAATAAATCCCAGAAACTCATGCATTTTAAATTTATATTTTGTTTGACTTACTCCTATATCAATAAATTGACATTAGCTTAACCATGATTTAATTGATAATTAATTTTTTTTTATTTTTCACATTTTTTTAATCAACCCACATTCAATTCCCAATCCAAATTATTAATTTAAAATCAGTCCCCAAATATGGAGGAAATACTCTAGTAATAATAATATTTCTTTAGGGAATTAATTTTCTCAGGGCAATGTTAAATTCCCAACCTCTAGACTTCTGTTCATGACCTAAAAAGGGTTGTGTGGTGCAATTTGCCACCAGTTTTAGAAGTGAAAGGCCGCTCAGGACTCATTCTAGTCATGAAATGCTGCTCACAAACCATTTGCAAAAAAAAAAAACATTGGAAATAAATAAAAATAAATAAAGGGCCCATAAACAAAAATAAATAAAACTACATAAAAATGAATAAAAAAGGGTAATGTTAAATTCATGGCACATTGAGCCGTTGAAACAAATCAAAATGAGCCGTGTGGCACGCCACACAACCACATTCAATCCATGCTGCGTGCCACACAGCCCAAACACCACGGTCTGGGCTCATGTGGGATGCTGCACAACTACATTCCAGCCATGTAGAACTCCAAAAAGCTCAAATGTAGTTGTTTGGAAACCTTGCAGCCAACACACCACAGTCTGGGCTTGTGTGGGATGCCGCACGACTACATTTGAGCCATGTAGAACTCCACACAGCTTGAATGTAGTCGTGTGGAATCCCACACACCAACAGACCGTGGTGAGCCAAAAAAAAAACAACAAAAAAAAACAAACAAAAGGAATGCAAGGGTACTAAAATAACCCATAAACTAAATAAACCTTCCAAATAAACAGAATTTGACCAAAAAATCAAAAATCTTCATTTTTTGGTTAAAAAAAACAGTTAAATAAATAAATAATAAAAAAAAACTGGTACTATCCTATGGACTAGCCCTAAGGTAAAAAGACCCAAAAAAACACAAGTAACTGGACTAGCCCTAAACTAAAAAAAGAAAAAAAAAGACAAGTAACTTGACAAGCCCTAAATTAAAAACACCAAACAAAAGAAAGGTAACTGAACTAGCCATAAACTAAAAATACCAAAAAAAAAGACAAGTAACTTGACAAGCCCTAAAGTAAAAACACCAAAAAAAACCATTTCAACTCTCATTCAAAACACTCAATATAATGATCTTAACTCAAAACACTCAACATAATGATGTTCAAAATGTGATAACCCTTTATATTGATAGAACTCATGAGCTGAAGTAGAATTACAATTTATATGACACCCAATGATGAAATGAAGTCAAAGTCTATAATATCTATAATCTAGAATACATTTGCAGTTAATCTTTGAGATGATCAACCCAAAAAGAGTATTTTTTATAAATCAAGGAATGCGGTTTTGCTACAATGGGTGGGATTGGAATCATTTCTCCCTCAAGTACAAATAGAACCCAGTGGTTATTGTTTAAAAAGGATATATGAATAGGGTCCAATCAATCTGTAACACCATTTTTCATTGGAGTATAAGAACAAAATGACTCCAATGAAATAAAACATATAGGTCTGGTGTATGTGTCTGCTAATATTTGTTCCATATCTAGTTTAACCAACCATTTTGAAGAGGAAATCATTTGATTTATGTCTTCAACATCAAAACTTTGTTTAATCTTTCCTCCCTCTTTGGCACCACCAAGCATCTTGATGTAGCATGCTTTATGTTTCTCTAATTTTTCAATCATTTCCTTTCTCACTTTAAAAAATCCATGTTCATTGTAACCAAGAGATTTAGCAATGACTCTAAATCCCCAATTCCCATCTCCAATTAGATCAAAAACCTCACCCAAGAGCTTATGGCATTTCTTGTTTATTTGATTGAGGTATTTCACGTTTGGTTCCTATCATGAAAAATAACCTAGTATTCATTTCTTTAATCACATCAATGAAATGAATAATCACCAAAGATGAGCTTCTGGTTGAGCTTTTCTGCAGGTTTTCTTCCTCTGAAGAGCATTCCAATTCCAAAATAAGTGATCCCAATTCACTTTCAGTCTCTTCCTCTGAACTATGAAATTCAGATTATGATCCTGCCAACATTGACTCAAAATTCATCATTAGTTAGTTAGTTCATTAAACCCAAAAAATGAACATTTTCCAAAAGGAAAGACTTACAATCTTTCTTCTTTTCTTATTTGGCACCCTTCCAGTCCTATTTTCCCGCTTTAGTTGTTTTTCAACATGCTCCAACCAAAATGGTTCTCTCCACGTATCTGTCAATTTTGGCCAGCCCCTGCTTGATTGTAAGACTTTAGGTTCAAATCTTGGCTTCAATTGATATTTTGTGCTCTTCCAAATGATATACTACAATATGCTGCCTTGCTCATGATCTGGAGATTCCACAATCATTTCATTAAATTTTTCATGTAACTGAGGAATGCTCAGAATTTTGTCCATGTTGCACTTCAAAAATTCAAAAGGATCAACCATTAGTGAATTATGAATAATTAATAAAAAAGCACTAATAACATAGTTATTTTAACAATCCAACTTAAGCCAACTTACAGAACTAGAACTGCAAGGGTCATAGTCCAATCTCCACTGAGGATGAACATCTTTGGGTACCACAGATCCTCTGAATGCTAGAAAGTCACATATTTGGTGGGAACAGGGAAAACCCATAGTCTTGGAGTATGAATTGGTGCACACTTTGCCATCATGATCACGTTTGAACTTTTTAAATTGTTCCCTAATAAGCTGGATTTCCTCTAAAGACAATTTGTATCCCAATGGTAACTGTTCAGGTGGGATAACTTTCCCTAACATAATTTGAGATTTGTGTAGTGATGCATGAACCAATTTAATTTGATTCAAAACTTTTCTGTCAAGGGTTTTCCAAACATCCAACATGTTTCCCAAAGAGTTTGCAAGGAATTGTTTGAGAGTGGCATGGGCCCCTTCAACCCAAGAAGTTGTTTTGTTTTCAAAATCTGGGTTTATACAAGTCCACGCGGTTACAAAATTCTCTTTGATAGGGAAAATTTTATTTTCCATATACTTAAGCACATCCTCATAGTCTTTCAAGAAACAATATACAAGTCAAAAGGTCAGAACCCAAAACTAGGAAAAATAATAAGCAGTGATTTGGACTTACACTGAGTTCTGCATCATTGACCTCCGCCTCCTCCTTGGTCTTTGAGGCCCCACACCTTGCCCATAGAGTCATAAAGCTTTTCCATCCTTCAAAATAATTAACAAAGCAACCTTTAAATTTTGCTGGTCTTTTTTGAGAAAAGTGCCAAGTGGAACATTGTCTTGATGACTCTGGGAAACTAGATTCAATTTCACAAATCAGATATTTTTCACGGTCCGTCACAAAGACTTTTGGAAGTCTCTCAGGATCATAAGCCAACTCCTTCAATGCATTTACCAACCAACTGTAGAACTCAAACTTTTCTTTTGTTATGAAAACAAGAGCTCTTGTGAAAGTTTTCCGGTTGGCTGTTATTCCTACAACATGCAACAGCGGGATTTTGTATTTATTTGTTTTATAAGTACAATCCAACATAGCAATATGATGGAATTTTTTGGAAAGCTTTAATGAATATGGGTGGGCCAAGAATAGGGCCTCCAAATGACCCTCTCCAGTGAATTTTGACTGATTAATCCAACTTGATTCTTCAAGCTGTTTGTGGATTTTGTCCATAACAACTTTCCACTTCAGTTCTTCAAGAGCTACCTTTTGCTTAGTGTTATAGATTGTTTGGTCATCAACATCATTGCCGCCATCAATCTTGCTCAATTTTCTTTAAGTTGCAATTTATTGAGCCCATCTTTCATGCCCTCTATTAGATTGTCTAAGGCTACCCCAGTGATTCTCCTCAGTTGAGGATGAACAGAGGGATCTTCTGATTTTTGATGGTTATTTTGAGTTTCTTTGTAGGAGAGTTGCCAAAATGGTTCTCCCTTTGTGCCAATTGCATGGATTAAAAACGTGCAAAAAAACCCCCTTGTGTGAGTTTGCCAAGAGCATTTGGTAAGGAGTTGCCCCAAGTAGGACCCATGTCAATCACAGGCCAAATCCACTTATTTATCTTTCTTTGAGTTAAAAGCTGTCAGAGCGTAACCATGCTTCATAGCCCATGTTTGAAAATATTTTTGCGCCTCTTCCCTATTAGGAAAGGCTCTCATGGGAGTTGGGTCAAGTGGATCCATTAAACATTCATTGGTTATTGTCATAGTTTCATAGGTTTCATAGCTTCATAGTTTCATAGTTTCGTGATTACAATCCCTCAATTAGTTTTGATCAAATTAAATCAGGCAAAGAGCTCAGTAAAATAAAATGTTACTCACAACCAGAGGTCAAATCAAACTGCAAAAAATTTTGTTCCTCAAGTGTCACCCTAGATGAGGATGCAATTGGGGCTTCCAATGTTTCATTACCCAAATCCTTTTTTTTGAAAGCTTTGTTAACATCATTATTGATGTAGTCCTTCAACACAGCTATTTCATAAGAAGGGCTTGTCACTGGTCCCATAATGCAAAGAAATTGCAATGCTACTTCCATATTCAATTCAACTTTCAAATGAATAACTGCAAAGTTTGCTCACTTTTAAGTTAAGAAAGATTTGTAAAATTTCACTTTAATATCTAGGATACTTCAATTGATTTTACTGTGATTTCACTTTGATTTTGCTTTGGTATTTCTAGGTGTGGTCCAACTGTCCCACATAGTAAAGGCTGATCCCAATTTTGCATTGAGGGAACCCAAGTGTGGTCTAGGGGGTGCCAAAAATTCTGGCACAAATTCCAGGGGGTAAAAGGCTCCTATATGACCCCTTGGGGGTTGCGCGTGTTTGGAACTGACCTTTGTAGTCTTCCGTGGGCCCCCACAGCTCAAATGGGCTGTGTAAGGCCCTAAACAGCTACCACACGGTTGGAGCCGTGAATTTAACATTACCCAAAGAATAATGCCCAAAAAAACAAAAAAAAATAAAGTAAAAAAAATAAAATAAATAATATAAGATAAAAAAGGGTAATGTTAAATTCACACCTCATTGAGCCATGCACACGGTTTAAACGGGGCCGTGTGGCAGGCCACACAATCCAATTCAAGCCGTGTACAACTCTCCACGGCTCACAGATTCATGCGGCCCACCCAGCCCGGTCCGCTGTCATGTGGAACTCCACACAACTACATTCAAGCCATGTGGAGTTGTACACGGCTCAAGTGTAGTTGTATGGCATCCCACACAGCACTGGGCCACGGTGAGCAAAAAAAAAAGGAAAAGGAATGAAAGGGTACTAAAACAACTGTTAAACTAGATAAACCTTCCAAAAAAACAAAAATCAACCAAAAAATCAAAGAATGTTAATTTTTGGTTAAAAAGAAAAAATAAATAAATGAATAAATCAAAATAAAAAAAACTGGTACTATCCAATGGACTAGCCCCAAAGGAAAAAGACCCATAAAAACACAAGTAACTGGACTAGCCTTAAAGTAAAAACACAAAAAAAAGACAAGTAACTTGACAAGCCCTACAGTAAAAACATGAAAAAATACAACTAACTTGACAAGCCCTAAAGTAATTTCAACCTGACTAGCCCTAAAGTAAAAGGGCCCAAAAATCAAAGAAGCCTTTTTACAAGCCCTAAAGTAAAAGTGCCCAAAAACTACAAGTCTTTTGACCAGCCCTAAAGTAAAACTGCCCAAAAAAATACAAGTCTTTTGACCAGCCCTAAAGGAAAAACACCAAAAAAAAAAACAAGTTCAACTTGTGTTAAGATGATCCCATCCCAAGCTTAAAATAAGTTAATCTTGTCATGGAATCAGCCCAAAAAAAGTTGAACCAACTTAACATTAAACTCTCATTCAAAACACTCAATATCATGATGTTAACTCAAAACACTCAAGATAACAATTTTCAAAATGTGATAACCCTTTATATTAATAGAACTTGTTAGCTGAATTAGAATTAAAATTAATATGAAACCCAATGACGAAATGAAGTCAAAGTCTATTAAAATCTAGAATAAATTTGCATTTTATCTTTTAGATGATCAACCCAACCAGAGGCTTTTTTAGAAATCAAGGAACACGGTTTTGCTACAATTGGCGGGATTAGAATCATTTCTCCCTCAAGTACTAATAGAACCCAGTGGTTATTGTTTAAAAATGAAATGAAAATTGGATCTGATTGATCATTAACACCATTTTTCATTGGAGTATAATTGTCCAATGAATCCAATGAAATGAAACATATAGGTTTGGAATATGTGTCTGCTATAATTTGACCCATGTCTAATTTAGCCAGCCATTTTGAGGAGGGAATATTTTCATTGATGTCTTCAACATCAAGTATTTTTTTAATGTTTTCAACCTCCTTTGCACCATCAAGCATCTTAATGTAGCATGCTTTATGTTTCTCTAATGTTTCAATCATTTCCTTTCTAACTTTAAACCAACCATGCTCTTCATAACTGAGAGATTCAGCAATGACTCTAAATCCACAATTCCCATCTCAAATTGGATCCCAAACCTCACCAAAGAAATTATGGAATTTCTTGGGTATTTGATTTAGGTATTTCATGTTTGGTTCCTATCATTAAAACTAACTTAGTATTAATTTCTTTAATTGGATCAATTAAATGAATAATCACCAAATACGAGCTTCTGTTTGAGCTTTGCTGCACAATCTCTTGCTCTCAAGGGGATTCTGATTCCAAATTGAGTGATCCCAATTAACTTTCAGTATCTTCCCCTGAACTATGAAATTCAGATTCAGATTCTTCCAACTTTGACTAACAATTCATCGTTACTTATTAACTAAGTTCATTAAACCAAAAAAATGAACATATCCCAAAAGAATTTTTCCCCCTTGAGTTGTTTTTCAACATGCTCAACCAAGATTGTTCTTGCCGGGTATCTGTAAATTTTGGCCTGCACCTACTTGATCGTAAGACTTTAGGTTCAAGTCTTGGCTTCAATTTATATTTTGTAATCTTCTGAATGATATACTTCAATAGTCGGCTTTGCTCATGATCTGGAGATTCCAAGATCATTGCATCAAATTTTCAGGTAACTGAGTAATGCTTAGAATTTCATCAACATTGCACTGTAAAAATTCAAAAGAATCAGCCATTAGTGAATTAGGAATCATTAATCAAAAAGAATTAATCACATAGTGATTTGAAAAATCCAACTTAAGCCAACTTACAGAACTAGAACTGCAAGGGCCATAGTCCAAACTCCACCAAGGATGAAAATCTTTGGGTACCATGGCTCCTCTGAATGCTAGACAGTCACCTATTTGGTGGGAACAGGGAAAACCAATAGTCTTGGAATATGACTTGTTGCACACTTTGCCATCATGATCATGTTTGAACTTCTCAAATTGTTCCTTAACAAGATGAATTGCCTTAAAGACAATTTTTAACCGAATGGTAACAGTTCAGGTGGAAGAACTGTCCCTAAGTTAACTCAAGAGTTATAAAGTGATGCATGAACTGATTTAATTTGATTCAAAACTTTTCCATCAAGGCTTTTCCAAAATGAAACAGTTTTCCCAAAGAGTTTTCAAGGAATTGTTTGAGAGTTGCATGGGCCCCTTCAACCCAAGATTTTGTTTTGTTTCCAAAATATGGGTTTATACAAGTCCATGTTGTTACAAATGTCTCTTTCATAGGGAAAATCTTATTTTCCATATACTCGAGTACATCCTCATAGTCTTTCAAGAAACCCTATACAAGTCAAAATTTCAGAACCCAAAACTATAAAGAATAAGAAGCAGTGATTTGGACCTACTCTGAGTTCCGCATCATTGACCTCTGCCTTCTCCTTTGTCTTTGAGGCCCCATAATTTGCCCACAGAGTCATAAAGCTTTTCCATCCTTCAAAGTCATTAACAAAGAGCACTTTACAGTTTGATTGTATGTTTTTAGACAAGTTTCAAGTGCAAAATTGTCTTGATGACTCAGGGAAACTAGATTCAATAGCACAAATCAGAGCTTTTTCATGGTCCATCACAAAGACTTTTGGAAGTCTCTCAGGATCATAAGCCAACTCCTTTAATCCATTTACAGACCAACTTTAGAACTCAAATGTTTCTTCTGTTATAAAAACAAGAGATTTTGTGAAAGTTTTGCAATTGGCTTTCATTCCTACAACATGCAATAGTGGGGTTTTGTACTTATTTGTCTTATAAGTAAAATCCAACATAGAAATATGATGGAATTGTTTTGAAAGCTTTACTACCTCTGGATGTGCTAAGTACAGGGCCTCCAAGTGACCCTCTCCACTGAACTTTTACCAATGAATCCAACTTGTTTCTTCAAGCCGTTCATATAGTACCTCCATAACACTTTTTTCCTTTAGTTCTGCAAGCGTGACCTTCCACTTAGTGTTATAGATTGTTTGGTCATCAACATAATCCCTCCCATAAATCTTGCTCAATTTTCACTTCAGTGGTAAGGTATTGAGCCCATCATTCATGCCTTCTACTAGATTGTCTAAGGCCACCCCCATGATTCTCCTCATTTGATGATGCACAGAGGGATGTGCAGGTGGTTGATGGTTATTTTGGGTTTCTTTGTAGGAGAGGCGCCACAAGGGGTCTGCCTTTGTGAAACTTTCATGGATTAAAAAATTGCACCCAACCTTCCTGGTGTGAGTTTGTCTAGAATGATTGGTAAGAAGATTTCCTGAATAGGAACCATTTCTATCACAGGCTAAATCCACATTTTGGTCACGCTTTGAGTTGAAAACTGTAAAAGCCTAACCATGCTTCATTTCCCATGTTTGAAAATAGTTTTGTGCCTCTTCCCTAGTAGGAAAAGCTCTCAAGGTCGGTTGATCAAGTGGATCTGCCATTGTTACATAGTTATATTGATGGTATGAACTCCATCAGTTTCAATCAAATTAAATACGGCAAAGACCAGTGACATAAAATGTTACTCACCACCAGATGTCATGTCCATTTGTGAATCATTTTGTTCCTCAACTGTCACCCTTGATGAGGATGCAATGGGGGCTTCCAATGTTTCATTACCCAAATCCTTCTTTTCTTTTTCCAAATCTTTGTTGATGGCACTATCAATGTAGACCTTCCATGCAGCCATTTCAGAAAAAGGAGGGCTTGCCACTGTTCCCATGCAAAAAATGCAATGGTATACTTCAGTATTCAATCCAAATTTCAATTGATCAAACAAATTTTGCTTACTTTTGAGTTGAGAAAGAATTGTTTGTGGAATTTTATTTGATTTATTATTTCAGTTTTCACTTTAATTTCACTTTGGTTTCACTTTAATGTCTCTTTGGGATTGCTAGGTGTGGAACAACAGTCCCACAAAGTATGCCTTAATCCCAAATTTGGGTTGACAGAACCCAAGTGTGGTCCAGAGGGTGCCCAAAATTCTGGCACAACTTCTGGGGGGTTGTGCACCCCCAAACACAGCTCAAATGACCCATGTTTGGGGGTTACACGGCTCCTACCCAACCCCCGGGCGTTGCGCATGTTTGAAATGGCCCTTTGTAGTCGTGTAGGGCCCCCCATGGCTCATTTGAGCCATGTAGGGCCCTACACAACTACCACACGGTTGGAGCCTTGAATTTAACATCAAACTAAAAATAAATAATTTAAAATGAATGAAAAATAAAAATAAATAAATGAAAAAAAAATTGAAGAAAGCCAAAACACAAAAAATTAAATAAACAATGAAAGAGTCTATAGAGCAGCCCTAAAGTGTAAGTGCCAAAAATACAAGTTAAACTTGACTAGCCCTAAAGTAAAAACACCAAAAAAAAGACAAGTCACTTGACAAGCCCTAAATTAAAAAAAACAAAAAAAAAGACAAGTAACTTGACCAGACCTAAAGTAGAAGAACCAAAAAAAAAAAGTTCAACTTGTGTTAAGCTGATCTCCTCAAAAGAAGTAAGAATACTTCTTATGATGGGATCAGCTCAACAAAAGTTGAACTGAATTACCAATAAAATCTCATTCAAAACACTCATAATAATGATGTTAACTCAAAACACTCAACATAATCATGTTCAAAATGTGATAACCCTTTATTTTAATAAAATTAAATGTTAGCTGCATCAGAATTAAGAGTCATATGGAAACCCAATGATGAAATTATCTCTATAATTGAATTCTATAATCTAGAATACACATGCAGTTGATATTTGAGATGATCAAACCAACCAGAAGCTTTCTTTGAAATCAAAGCAGAGAGTTTTGCTACAATTGGCGGGATTGGAATCATTTATCCCTCAAGTAATAATAGAACCCAGTGGTTATTTTTTGAAAAGGAAATATAAATAGGCTCTTATTTATCTGTAACACCTTTTTTCATTGGAGTATAAGAACAACATGACTCCAATGACATGAAAGATATAGGTCTGGCATATGTGTCTGCTATTATTTGACCCATATCTAACTTAGCCAGCCCTTTTGAAGAGGGAATATTTGCATTTATTTCTTCAACATCTAGTATTTGTTTAAGATTTTCTACCTCTTGTGCCCCACCAAGCATCTTAATTTAGCATTCTTTATGTTTCTCAAATTTTTCAAGCATTTCCTTCCTCACTCTAAAACACCCATGTTCATCATACCCAAGCAATTTAGCAATGATTCTAAATCCACAATTCCAATCACCAATTGGATCCCAAACCTCACCCAAGAACTTACGTAATTTATCAGGTATTTGATTGCGGTATTTCACTTTGGGTTGATATAATTAAAACTAACTCAGCCAAAATTCCAATAAAATTTATTAATAAAATCAATAATCACCAAAGATGAGTTTCTGGTTGATGCTTCATGCACATCTTCTTCCTCTGAAGAGGAATCAGATTCAAGATTAATTGAAGCTAACTCAATTTCAGTCCTTTCCTCTGAACTATGGAATTCAGATTCTGATCCTGCCAACTTTGACTAAAATTAAGATCATATAATCATGAGTTCATTAAACCCCAAAAATGAATGTTTCACAAAAGAAAAGACTTACAATATTTTGTCTTTTATGATTTGGTGCCCCTCAAATTCTCTTTTCCCACTTAAGATTCTATTAAAAGTGCTCAAATTTAGAAGGATCCCTCCGGATATCTGTCAATTTAAGACTTCCTCTACTTGATTGCAAGACTTTAGTTTAAAGTCTTGGATTTGATTGATAATTTGGCGTCTCCTGAATCAATTGTTTCAACAGCCAAAAGTTTTCTTCTTCAGGGTATCCCATGATCATTGCATTTAAATTCTCATGTAACTGAGAATTCCTGAGAATTTCATCCATTTCAACCTTTCAAAAAGAAAAGGATCAAATATTAGTAAAGTAGGAATCATCATTCAAAAAGCATTTATCAAGAAGAATTAATCACAAATTAATTTGAAAAATCCAACAATCCAACTTAAACCAACTTACAGAACTAGAACTGAGAGGTTCATATCCCCACCACAAATGAGGATGAACATCCTCAGGCACAACAGCTCCTTGGAATGCTAGTAGTTCACCTATTTTTTGGGAACAGGGAAAACCCATAGTCTTTCAGTATGAATTAGTGCACACTTCCCCATCTTGTTTATGCTTTAATTTATAAAATTTTTCCATAACATGTTTAATTGCCTCTAAAGACAACTTGTATCACAACAGTAACAGTTCAGTACAAAGAACTATTCCTATCATAAATTGAGAGTTGTAAAGGGAAGCCTGAACCAATTTAATTTGATTGGGAACTGTTCCCTGTATGTTTTGTCAACCATCTAAAATGTTTCCCAAAAAATTTTCAATGAATTGTTTGAGAGTAGCATGGGCCCCTTCAACCCAAGATGTTGTTTTATTTCCAAATTAAGGGTTTTTGCAAGTCCAAGCAGTTACAAACCTTGCTTTGATACAAAAGATCTTATGATCCATATAATTGAATACATCCTCACCGTCTGCCAAGAAAAACTTTATACAATTCATAATGTAAGCAACCCAAAACTAGGAAAATTAACAGTAGAGAAAGTGATTTGGAACTTACTCTAAGTTCCTCATTATTGAACTCTGCCTCCTCCTTGGTTTTTGAGGCCCCATACTTAGCCCACTGGGACATAAGGCTTTGCCACCCTTCAACATCATAATTAAAGTGCACTTTACAGTTTGCTTGTATGTTTTTAGCCAAGTGCCATTGAAAAAACTGTCTTGTTGACTTAGGGAAACTTTTTTTATATCGCACAAATCAAAGCCTTTTCTCAGTCTGTCACAAAGACTTTGGGAAGTCTCTCAGGATCATGAGCCAGCTCCTTTAGTCCATTTCCAGACCAACTGTAGAACTCAAAAATTTCTCTTGTTATAAAAACAAGAGCTTTTGTGAATTTTTTCTGGTTGGCTGTAATTCCTACAACATGCAATGGGGGGATGTTGTACTTATTTGTTTTACAAGTACAATCCAAAATGGAAATATGATTGAATTTCTTGAAAAGATTTAATGACTCCGGGTGGGGCAAGAATAGGGCCTCCAATTCTTCACTTTGTTTCTGCAAGCGCTACCTTACACTTAGTGTTATAGATTGTTTGTTCATCAAAATATTCCCCACCATCAATCTTTCTAAATTTTCTTTCCAGTTGAATAGTATTGAGCCCATCATTCATGCCTTGTTTTAAATTCACTAAGGCAACCCTAGAGATTCTCCTGAGGTTATAATGCACTGATGGGTGTGGAGATGGTTAATGGTTATGTTGATCATGTCTGTAGGAGATTTGCCACAAGGGCTCTTCCTTTGTGCAACTTGCACAGATTCAAAAATTTCACCCAACCTTCCTTGTGTTTATTTGCCTTGAAATTTTGGTGATAAATTTCCCAGAGAACAAACCATGTCTATCACAGGCTAACCCACATAGTTATTAGGCTTTGAGTTGAAAGTCATTAAATTGTAACCATGCTTCATTTCCCATGTTTGACAATAGTTTTGTGCCTCTTCCCTAGTAGGAAAATCTCTCACAGAAGGTGGGTGAAGTGGATCTGTCATAGTTAAATAGTCATATTTACAAGCTGCCAATCAGTTTCCATAAAATTAAATGAGGCAAAGCCCAGAGTAACATAAACTTTTACACAACACCAGAGGTCATGTGCATTTGTGAAACATTTTGTTCCTCACTTGTCAACCTAGATGAGGATGCAATGGGGGCTTCCAATTATTCATTACCCAAATCCTTCTTTCCTGCAGCTTTGTTCATGGCAATATCAATTTATTCCTTCAACGCAGCCATGTTAAAAAAAGGAGGGCTTGCCACTGTTCCCATAATACCCAAAAAATGCAACAGTATTTCAGTATTCAATCCAACTTTCAATTGAACAAATACAAAGTTTGCTCAATTTTGAGTTGAGAAAGATCAAGTTTAGTGGGACTTTTTTTTGAAGTTTCCTATATTTTCACTTTAATTTTACTTGAAATATACTTGATTTCACTTTATTTCATTTTAAATTCACTTTAGTGTCACTTGCAGATTGCTAGGTGTGGTCCAATAGTCCCAAATAGTATGCATTAATCCCAAATTTGGTTTGATGGAACCCAAATGTGGTCCAGGGGGTCCCAAAATGTTTGGAAAACCCCCAGGGGGCTATGTACACCCATACAGGCCTCAAAAAAGCCTTGTATTGGGGTAAACAACTCAAAAACACTGTTTACAGGGGGTATACAACCCCCTGGGGTGGTGTGTGTTTGGAACCACCTTTTAAACGCGTGTAGATGTGTTTTTTGGCCTGAACGCGCGCTTTGGACACGTGTATGGGCCACCAGCCTTCCATTGGGCTGTGTAGGGCCCCACACAACTCCCACATGGCTGGGAGTTGTGAATTTATCATCAATCTTTGTAAAAAGGTATTGAAATCTTACCAAAAATATTAATTCTTATTCAAAGCAATTGATTGTTAATATTTTCATTATTATCATTTCACATGGTGAAATCTTTTTCCAACAACTCAGAATATTTCAATTAACCACGTAAGGTTGGTACATCTAGAAGTTTTTTATTTTTTGGTACAAAGATAACTATATTCACTCAGCAATATTCCATTTTTGCAAATTTTGATTTTATTTTTTATTCATTTCTCTCACAATGGATGAATTTTTGATTCAAATCTCCGCTTGGATTCAAATTCATTTCAAAAAACTTTGAATCATTATATTTTTATAATTTTCAATTATCTCATGTTATGTCCATGATTGAATTATACAAAAGATTTTTCAGCAGAAGGCGCCACAGGCAGTATCAGGGCTGAATTCCAGCCCCCCAAGGCCCCAGATGATGTTTCCAGGCCTCCATAGGCCAAACAAGTCCTAAAAAATGAAATTCTCCAAACTAAAGTGATCCTTAGAATCTTGAAAGCCATTTTACCAAACCAGGATATCTGCTTGAAGCTGAAAAGGCCTCCACACACCCTATATAGGTTTCTTTTCCACTCCAGGAACCTCCTTGAACCTTGAAAAGGCTTTCCAAAGCTTAAATTTTAATATTCAAATATTATTTTATATGTGGAAAAAGTCCTAAGCTCTGCATTTCAGCCTACCACAGTTTAAGAGCCTGCTAAAAAAATTACCAAAATATCAAAAATAAGAGAGAGCCACATGAAAAAAGTAAAAAAGTATAAAAATGATGGCAATTAATAATAAACCACATAAAAAATGGGAAATCCTAATTTTTTATGACAGAAAGGGAATCCCCATCTGAAATTGGTTGGGCTAACTCCCTGAAACTACCCTCAAAATTGAACACCTTAACCCAACAATTCATTGTGCTAAAATATCCACAAAACCAGGTTGGCAATGTTTTTCCAATTCTATATTTCAAACAGAACATCATTTATATTTTTACCAACTAAAATGAAGTCAGAAACTGAGTGTTGTATATAGTTTAGGAGTTATGGAAATATTTTTTTTTGAAAATTCCCACATGGAGCCATGTGCATCATGGAAAGGCCTGAGAAAAAAATGCATCCCTTTATATCTTAATTCCCACACACAGACCTGTTAAGTCCAGGCCAAGGACAGTACACAGGCTGACACCTGCACCACCTGCTGTGAAGACCATAAATGACCATAAAAACCACTGGCGACCATAAAAACCACTGGCACAATGGTAACAACAGACATGGGAAAGGAATGCATATTAAATACAAATTCCACTGCATAATAAATTTCAAAAAAATCTCAGATACAACAAAATATCAAAAAAAAATACATGTGGAAAACCTGCCAAATATTGATTGACACTTTTGGCCAAAATCACATAAATGTACAAAATCCAAATTCACAGTCTTCTCAATCCTAATAAAGTTATACTTGCACTGACTTCATAATGTATAAATTTTTATAAAAATTTAATTGATTAAAGAGAATGTCACAAAACCTTACAATAGCACAAATAAATCTACCAACACAATTTTTACAAGGATTTCAGGCTCATTTCACATTTCATTATCACACATAAATGCCATAAATAACATATCTATCAACATTATACAAGTTCTTCCAGCTTGAACCACCAAACGCAGCCTGCGGGCCATACCTGAGGGAACTAATGGCCCCATAACATGGTTGCTTTCCTTCCATTTTTTCTAGTAAACCTCATGAAGGCCCCTGATAAACTGAAAAGGAATTATTTGAGGGCTCCTTTAGATATTAAACCCCCCAGCTAATTTTTATTGTACATACAGACCCCATGAAATGAAAGGATCAATTATTTATGAGTATAATTGAGTGATTAAGTGCTTCATTCTTACCATTTTATTGAAAATTTCACTCTTATAACTCAACCTTTGCACTATGTTAAGCCCTCAAAGAATCAAAGTAGGCCCACTAACTATCTTTGATTTCAGTTATTGCAGGTACCCTGGTATAAAATATCCACCCAGTAAGTTATTCCTTTCTGATCTGTCTGGTTTTCTACCCAGTTTCAGACATACCACATATTTCCAGATAATGATATCTTTTATAAAGGTTCCAGAGTCCCAATTGCATGCATTATAACCTGTTTCCCTGAAGAGAGGTGTGTAAAATCCCCAGTATTACCTGTGGAATCTCTTTTAAATTCATTAATAATTTATTTATCAATTAATCCTTAATTGAATCACATAAATTCACCTCCTTGCATTTGCTTTATTCACATATTTAAGGATTTTTTCTGAATTACTTTGAAAAATTTATTTTTTCCTACTCTATCAATTCTATTAGCTAAAGTTTTGCAAGTTTCTTGGCATTTAGTGGGCTGAAATTCCATAAATTCCTTGCTTGGGTAATTTCACGAACGCCCCAGACCTGCAAGAGGCTGAGGGCACAGGCACTACTTCTCACAGAACTCATGATTGAGAGATGAGATGTATTGTAATGGAGATACTTAGAGTAATGAAAATGATAAGGAGAAGGAGAATCCAGGAGTAAGGCTCTGAAGGAGATTGAAGGTTTAATCCTATAAGATTAACACCAAAGAAATAAGTGAGATGGGTAAGGTAGGCTGGTTGGCTTTCTTGTGCTGAGATGACACCTATTGGAATGGACTAACCAATAATAAGTAGTATACTAATTCCTTGTGGGGAATTTTTCCAGGAAGGGAAGAGAGGCCAGTATATGTAAGAACTGATAGGGAGGCCTTGAGGAGGTATGACTGGTTCTGGGGCTGGGATGCCCCATGGCATTACATGTTGACCAATTGGGATTGATGCTGTGGCTTGACAGATTGAGTAATGGTCCTTTCCAGAAAGGTGTTGCATGTACTGAAATGGAGTATCAGTTGTCCAGCCAGTAGTATGTAGTAGGGGTTTACAGTATGTACTTCTCATACCAGGTGGAGTTGATCGAGAGATGAGGATGCACAAAGCCATAGAGAGGGAGAGTGTAAGCCTGGGTGATTTTCCAGGAGCTACAGGGAATTCAGCGTTGAAATTACTGATCTTGCGACTCTTGTAGCTCCTGCATTGGCCTGGTAGTTCTTACCAGTGCAGAAACTCCATATCTGAATTCACCTCCCATTCTCTTCATAACCTCTCTCTCTTATCTTGCTTCCAGCTCTATACCCCAATTTCACAATCCTCATAAATCATCAAATTACCCTTCCTCATCATCTTAAATACTCTGATTTCCCTATTCCTTATCACCTCACCATCACTGATCAATTTCACCTGAATCCCGCGTTAATCTTCTCTCTTATCACCTCCTCTTGAACCTCATCAGATAAATTCCACCATCAATAACTGACTCACCAAAACACCCAACTCAATCAACACTCTAATCCTGTCTAGCTTTGAAATTGATTTTTGAACCTCAAACTGTCATTGTATCTTGTCCATCTTTTGTTTCACCCTCCCTTCCTTATTTTTAAACTTCTGTGCTTGCCATTTCCTTTTATTTTCACCGGGGTCCTCTGACCCATTCTGTTTTCACCTCAAGTAAGATCCTTTCAAAATCATCTTTCTTTTACACTTGTCCTGATTCCCTTTCATTATTGTTCTGATTTTCTTACTTGAAATTCAGGTTATAAAACTCTTCACGGTTAAAAGCAAAAAGCATTTCACCAACAAACCTGACAATATATCCCAAACTGACAAGCCCTGGACCAGCAGACTCAAATTCATCTCTCCTCAAGACCCTAACCAAATCAGTTCTCAACCTCACCAAATCCAACTTTTCACTCTGGAGATCCAAAATTCTCACAATATTCTCTCTCAAGGGCATAGACCATTGGATCACCTCCACAAAACCAGAAAAATGTCCAGTCAAAGTGAACTTGGAAATAGTTTTTTAAATCTTGGAAAGCTTTACAATAAGACTTATATAAACTGTGTCAAGTAGCACCACTTATTGAATGTAATTGTGCTTTGGAACTCAATAAATGAATTATTTGCCTCTTTCCAAACCACAAATCAATTTTGTATCTTCTTCAACCTTCAAATATCCATTGTGATCCCAAGAAAATCAAGAGGTTCATCATTGAAGCCAAGGCCTGTCTGATGTGAATCTCAGAGAAAGGAATCAAGATGGACAAAGATATAATTGCCTATCTCCTCCTGTACAATTTACATCCTCAACTGGACCATCTGAAAACCAAATCACTCATTCACTGGGTGATCAAAAAATAGACAGTGATCTAGTCCTACAACATCTGAATCAAATCAAAAATGAATCTATCCCAGGATCCCAATCACTTGCTCTGAAAATTCAACAAGATGCCCTCCAATTCAAATCCAACTGGCGCAACCCCCGTGCCAATGATTCCAAAGATTGATGCTTCCAGTTATTTTGCCAATTGAGAACAAATCAACTCCCTCCATCAATTAAACAACCCAAATACAACCCCTCCAACAATGCCTCCGCCCATCTCTCCTTCACCTTTGAAATGACCCATTCCCCCCAGCTGAACCAGAACCAAATAATTCTTGACTCTGGTGCCTCCCAGAGTATGTTCAACAACTCTATATTCTTCAAAGATCTAATTGAAGATAAAGCTACCATTCAAACCAGAAAACCTGGTGCATCCATCATATCCTCTTGTCCAGGACTACCTTCACTCCTCACCTCTCACACCAATCTGAAACTGAATAAATCACTCTTGGTACTTGAAATAGCAGTCAATCTCATCTCATTGGGACAACTAATCCTTGGTGGCTTCTCTCTTCACCTAACCTCTCCTCAAAATTTCCAAGTCACCTTGTACTGGCAAACAATCCTTGAAGGATACATGCAGGACAAACTCCTCATCATTGAAGAATCCGTTGATCCTTCCCCCCATCAGTCCTTAGCCCTCATCTCTCTCTCAAACCTCCACAAAAGATTTGGCCATGTGAATCTGGATGCCACAAAATCCCTATCTCATAAATTTCCCAGTCTGCGCTGGGACAATCTAAAATGCACATCCTGTGCTCACTTGGTAAGATTCACAAAGTACCCTTCAAGGAAACCATCCCAAGAAGCCAGGAAAAATCTGAAAAAAATTCATGCCGCCCTATGTGGACCCATTTCTCCTCCGTCCAAATTTGGAAATAGATATTTTCTAATCATTTCCAACAATTCCTCCTGCTTCAAAACCTGACTTCCAATCAAATTCAAATCCAATGCTGCCAAAAAAATTATAAAATTCATTATGCTTTACACAAACCAATTCCAGAAAAACATAAAAAAATTCCACTCCAACAATGGCAGAGAATTTTTTTAACAAGAAATTGGCATCCTTCTTCTCCAAAAAATTCATCATCCACTCTACCTCTGAACCTTCTAAACCTCAACATAATCCAATAGCCAAACAAGAAAATCACACACTCATTGAAGCAGCCAGAACAGCAATGTTGGAAATGTCAATTGACGTCAAACTGTGGGACAAAATTATCTCTAGATGCTGTCTTGTTTTTAAACTTTTCCAACAAAAAACAATTGCTTCTGTCCCTAAAAAATCTGGCACTCATCCTTTCCCAAAATCTACATCTTTAAAACACTTGGTTCAAAATACATATCCCAAAATCAACAACAATCCACCTTCAAGTTTTCCAAAAAGGGATTCAAAGGCATCTTGATAGGATTCAATGTAAACCTCAAGTACTGCCAAGTCTACTGTCCAGAAACAGGAGATTTTATCCAAACTAAACACTTCAAAATATTTGAAAATTCTCCCTTCTCACAAAAACTCCCTCCTTCTTCTGAATCTCCTTTTGAATCCATCCTTTCAAAAAACAAAAAACTCACTGATATCTTGAATTCCTCAACCCCTCATCCACAAATTTCCCTCTCAAATCCTTTCTCTCCAATCTTCTCAAATCCTTCCCTTCCTCAGTCCTTGAACATATCTCTTTCTCCCAATGAAAACTCAGCTCCAATCAATCACTCCTCTCCCAATTCCTCAAATGAGAGCTCTTCCAAATTCAATCAAGAAATCTTCAAGAGGGAACTTTGAAATCTCAAACAAGAATCATGTGTACTTCACCCTGCTCAAAACTCCCATGCAATACTGTTTCCTTGCTCAAACCATTCCCAAAAGCTATCCTGACTTCCTCAACTCTCCATACAAACAATTTTGGCTCAACTCCATGAAAGTCAAAACCAATGAAATTGAAAAACATGGCATGTGAGCAGGCTGCTTCTCTCTTCCTCCTTGAAAGCAAACTCTCAGTACCACATGGTTATATTGAATCAAAGAAAACCCAAGTGGAGAAGGCATCATCTACAAATATTGTCTCTGCATCCAGGGATTCAAACAAGTTGAATTCCTGGACTACAGTGAAACCTATTCTCCCACCAGAAAAATCACCACCCTTTGCACCCTTCTAGTGTATTTATTCTTCCACAAACTGGAAATTTTCCAAATGACAATCAAGGATTTCTTCCTGAATTCCCCACTTGAAAAGGAAACCTACATCATCTGCCCCCATGGTTATAGTTCAAAATTTCCCTACCTAAGACTGAAGAAAGCGTTATACAGATTAAAACAAGCTCCTAAAATCTAGTGTGACACGCTGAAAGAATGGCTCCTCTTTCTAGCCTTCACATCATCCAATGACAATCCCTGCCTTTACATCAATCATCCTTGCAACCTTTATGTTTTGTCTATTTCAATGACTTACTATTCATTAGTGCATCTGATTCCATCTGTTCTGAAATCAAACAGCAATTCAACATCTCTCATGAAGGTCCCTTGAAAAAGATCCTTAGAAGACAAATTTTTCATCAAAAGGAATCCTTTTCCCTCCATAAAACAAAACACATCAACAAAGCTCTTGAGGAATTGGGGCTTCAAAAATCTAAACCAATATTCACTCCAATGACCCCAAATGTGAAACTTCTACCTGCCACCAAAGACAAACATAAAAAATTTATGGGGACTGGGAATCAAATATTGGTCTGCAACCGGATAATTGAGCTTCATTGCTAGCCGCTGTGATGACCACTTTGGTACACATCAAGAAAAGGGGCAAAGTTTTAAAGAAAAATTATTATTTTTTTTTATCTTATTCAAAAAAAAACAATTAATTATTATGTATAGAATTTATTATTTTTTTCCTTCCTCCAACTTCTCCCTGTCCTAGCAGTCTAGGAAAGACCCATGGGTATTCAATTCCCCAGGCTCTGTGTTCAATTCCCCCCTTTCTCACGTTTGTAAGCCCTCTGAGCATTTTTGGCCAAGGAGTGCATGCAAGCGTTCTTGCTTGATCCATCCAATTGATCTTCCATCCTCCATCCATCCATCAGTCAAAGACCAATTTTTCTATTCCCACCCTCATCATCCATCCAATCACCCCTCCACCCCATTGGTTGGTTGCATCCAATCGCGGTGGTGAATCCATTCCCTCCAACCATCATCCTTCTTCATCTGGTCTCCTGCGCCGCTCATTTCTGGCAGCTGCCAACATTCATCCTCCAACCATCATCACCTTGCGCGCAACCCTCATTCTCATCTTTCTCATCCCTCAATTTCCAACCAATAGCTACTGATCCCCCTCCGTTCCCACATTCTTGATCACCATCACCAATTGCGCCCAAGTGAAAGTTCCTCCACATCTGTCATCTCTCCAGCACCTCAAACCCTTTGGGAGCTCCCATCCAAGAGCGCTTGATCCATCCCACCTCTGTCAATTGGTTGGTTTTTCTGGTTTCTACCTCCAATCACTCCATCAAACCTGTTGCTCTCATATCCTAGGTCCATCTGCACATGTCCATCCATCCATCCCTTGGAGTTGATCCTCCATCATCATCATCAAAAAAAAATTGCACTCATATTTTTTTTGTACTAATATGTGTCCTCTCCACTTGTAAATAGTTACAGGTCCCTCTTGCCTATAAAAGAAGGGGCTCATCCCCCAGCTTTTCTAATCCAGCTATGCACCAGCTATCTATGGATCCATCCATCTTATGGTATCCATCCATCATCTTATACTCTGATCAATAAATAAGGGTATCCCCTGTGTGTCTCATCATCATCATCATCATCATCATAAAGCTGGATATATTGGTTTATTATCCCCTGATCCTCATCCTCATCACCAACCAATAGCCTTGCTGGTTTAAGAAGAATTCATTTGGTTGAATTCTTGGGTGTGTTAAACCACTCCTTTGATCACTTTCTCTGACCACATTGGTCTTGATTATTAATCTGATTGTCTTTCTGGAACATTCACGTTTGAATAAGAGGTTTATTAAGTTTAAACTTGGAGTGTTAAGCCTCCCTGTATTTCTGTGATAGTTGCATTCCGCCACACTAATATTGAGTTACTTGAGAATTGTTGGGCTATTCTTGTTCAAATGCGTCATTTTTCTTCTTTGAAACTTCATAGAAAAGTTTCTTTGTTAGTAAAAATTCCCACAGTTATCTGGTACCCTCCTTGTACCTTCAAGAAATTGATTTTCTAAGTTGGGAAGGTTCATTGAGAACTTGGAGGGGGATTGGGATTGAGTTGATCTTTCCTGAGCCTCTTGCTACAACCAGAGCTATTAGCTTGTGGGCACTGTTACTTTTAACTGCACAGTTCTATTGGACTCCAAAACAGACTATAAAGTATTTTGTTCAAGTCTTTCCCTCACCCTCTTGTCTCAGAGTGTGTTGTCTTCCTTGCTTTTGTTTACTACCAAGTTATCCCCTCCTCCGTGATTGTAAATCTACAAGGTTCTGGACCTTTATTCCAGTTACATTTGAATATTTTTGTAAAACTCAGGAGGGCATCCTAAAAAATCATCTTTCCCCTCTGCAGAACTGCCAGCGGCCAGCACCTTTTGGAGTCTTGCACCGCACAAGAACCAACCTCTCTTATGCAGTTTCTTATCTCTCCCAATTTAACAATTTACCAGGAAACATGAACTGGGACCAAGCAAAGCATGTCTGGATTTAACACTCTCAACAAAAAATCTCTTGCTCAACCTATCCTCTGCCTCCTTCAAGAATGATATTGAATGCTATGGCAATTCAGACTAAAGATAAAATCCTCTGACTCAGAGATCTCATACGGTCTTCATCCTCCTGCTGTAAGGCTGTCCCATTGCCTTGCAAAGAAAACTCCAACCAGCTGTCTCCCCATCATCAACAGAACAAGAACTGAAGGCCCTGGTCTTGGCCACCCAAGTAAAAATTTGGCTCATTAACTTGCTCCTTGATCTCAACCCCAACATAAAACTTACTAATTGCTTCTATGTTGACAATAGGGACCTCCATGACCTAGTCAATCTCAAATCCCATCAAAACACCCTAAAACATGTAGATATCCAAACTAAATTGTGAAGAGAAAAGAAAAAAGGAGGACATCTAATTACCACCCTCATACCCTCAGGTGAAATGCTAGAAGATCCTTTAACAAAACCTGCCATCAAACCCTCCATCTCAAACCTGAACTTGGGAATCCTATCATCTCACATCTAGAAACGGTGGCGTGCTGAAATGACTGATCTACCAACTCTTGTAACTCCTGCCGCGTTCTGGTAGTTCTTCCCAGTGCAGCAACTCCATATCTGAGTCCACTTCCCATTCTCTTCATCACCTGTCTCTCTTACCTTTCTTCCGGCTCCACAACCCACTTTCCCAATCCTCATAAATCATCAACTGGCCCTTCCTCATCATAATAAATACTCCCATTTCCCTGTTCTTTATCAATTAACTGTCACTGCTCACCTTCACCTCAATCTCACCTCAATCTTGCGCCATTCTTGTCTCTTATCCCCTCTTCTTGAACCTCATCAGATAATTTCCACCATCAATCACTGACTCACCAACACACCCAACTCAATCAATCAATCTAATCCTGTTTAGCTGTGAGATTTCTTATTAAACCTCAAACCGTCATTGTATCTTGACCATCTCTTTTTTGATCTTCCCTTCCTTAGTCTTCTATGTTGGGATAAATCTCTTTCTTCTCTCCCATTGTTTCTCTTTCCTTCTTCATTCTCCTCATCACATAATTCCAAGCCTCTACATCTCATGTTCCAGTTCTCATTTACATTTCTTACTGCTTGCCTTTGATGTGTTGTTCAATATCTCCTCTGCTATACCATCAAAGCCCGCCTGACTTCCCACAAATGTAACACATATTGTATTTCACTGTAAAATGTGATACTTAATGAATGCTCATCACCTGAGGACAGATTTTGGCTGCACAGAAAGATTCCTTCTTCATCTTTCTGTCTGCTACCAAATCTCTGAGCATCCTTAGGTGAGTACTGTGTCTGCTGATTTCATCTTGTTGTTCCATCTATTTCTGTTTCTGTTCATTCCTCATTGATTAATAATGACAAATCTTTCTGTCTGCTACCAAATCTCTGAGAATCCTCAGCATCCTGTTCCTGATTGACTCAACAGGTTATGAGCCCAGATAAAAGTCTTATTCTAAAAAGAAGCAGAAAGATCCGTCACTTCCTATTACAAGTGTCAATAAAAAGCCATGGAAGAATCATTGTCCTCTTGCCCAGTTCTCAAAAATCCAGCCATCATTCCTCTCAACTCTCCACAAGCAGATTAAGCTATCTTTACTGGTCAATGATCCTCCATATACACTTCCAAGCTTCTGGTGTTGGGTACCTTTTAAACAGAGATCCTCCCAAACCTAACAGCAAGGCATGGTCCAAAGACAACCTGGCAGTATGTTCAGTAATCTCAAGATCAATAAATCCATCAAATTTACAATTCATTCAAAAACATGAAGAAAGTGCCCTTGGAATGTGGACTGCTCTCAAGGAAGCTCATCAGGAAAATTCATCCGGAGGACACATGTACTGGCTTCAAAAACTGTTGCTCACCAAACTGAACAACAAGGATATAACAACTCACCTCACCAAGATAATATTGTACAGAGAAAAACTCTTGTTACTAATCACTCCCAGAAATCCTCTTACCGCCAATGACCTGCAATTGACCACCATTCTTCTCTCGCTTCCCAATGACTGGCTTAACTGTGTTTTGGGAATGATTAATTAAGAGTCAGTTCCCTCCTCAAAAATCATTACTTCACTGAAGCAGGAACACCTGAGAAGACAGACACATAGCAAAGAGGTCTTGGTTAACTCCACAAGCGCCCAACTCAAGCTACAACAGTCAGCCTCTAAAAAGCATCACACCCCATCCCAAGATTATATCAGGGGACGGCCAAGGATCTACTACTGCACCAACTTCAAAACGGAAGGCCGTTTGTTCTCCTGTTGTCCTGAATTTTTTGAAGCGTTGAAAAAATCAAAGAAAAACAATTGTCTGCAAAAAGGAAAACAGCCCAAATTAGCCAAAGCTAACTTGAGCAAAGCTGATACCGCCATACATCCAACATTCAACAAGGAAGATGACTCCTCTGATTCCAAAATTATAATCCACACCGGATCAACATCTTGTAATCTGACTCACTCAAATCTGAATCTCAATAGAGATCTCAACCTTGATTCTGGATGCTCTGTCTTGATGAACCCTTATGAACATCAGATTACCAACAGGAAACCCAATCTCACCCCTGTAAGACTTGCCAATGGATCAAACATCAACTCAGTTGAAGAATGAATGCTAAAATTATTGTTCTGCAAGACTAAATCCCTTCTTGTACCAAGCCTCCATGAACCCCTTCTGTCAGTATCCAGCATGTGCAATCAAGGAATTGTGTTTCTTTTCAGAAAAGAAGGTTGCATTATTTAAAATGAGAATGTAAATCAAACAGACAAAAAGGCCTTACAGCACGGGTATTGAAATTTAAACCTGTACTACCTCCCTCAAGGAGTGGTAAGCAGCTGTCAAGTATCATCTAACTCCAGTGCCTTGAAAGCCACTGACAACAGCCTTTTTGGCTATCACTGCAGACTTTCAAATCTAAATCTGAAGTCTGTGAAGGCATTCCTCAAAACTCAAAACATCTCTTCTAAACCGTTCAACAAATTAGAAGTGCAAAAGTGCAAAACCTGTATAAGGGGTAAAATTTTGAGACTTCCTTTCCATACACGACTCAGCCACAGATCCACTCGACCAGGCAAAATAATTCACTCCAAAATTTGCAGTTTCAAGACCCTATCAAGAGAGGGATACACATATTTCATCACCTTCATCAACAACTGCTCCAAAGCGCTGTTTGCTTATCCTATGCGACTGAAATCAGATTCCCTTCAATTCACCAAGCTCTTTATTTCCTTTTCCAAAAACCAATATCATAGTCACGCCTCCTCCTTGCGCACCAACAATGGAGGCGAGTACATCAGCAAAAAAATGAAGCTCTTCCTTGCCTCAAAAGGCATTGTTCACAAACCGGGTCCTCCTCATTCTCCGCAGCTGAACGGCGTCGCTGAACGGTCCAACCAAACCCTCAATAACCTAATTTGATTGGCTTTGATCTTGTCCAACTTACCAAAATCATTCTGGGTTGATGCCCTTTGACACTCTCTTTTCTCCTTTAACACTGTCCATTTACAACCCCACAAGGCCTTAAGTCTCCTAACTCCATCCTCTGACAGGAAGACACGCCGCTCTCCTATGTCCATCCGTTTGGTTGGCTTGTGTTGTAAAAAGTGCCTGAAGCAAATTGCACTAAACTCAATGATAAAGCAAAGCAGGCCATCCTTCTATCCTATCTCAGTCAGGGAAACAGGTATCTCCAGTTGGACCTTGCAAGCAAATTGGTCATCAAATCCCATGACCGCTTATTCAATGACTCCTCTTTCCTGTATGGCATGAGTGAAGACCACGCATCAAACAAACTCACTTCCCCCTCCAACGTAACTGTTCCTCTTTTGCCAATCCCAATGCTTCCTCCATCTCAAGACCAGCTATCACGACCGTCAGCAGAAGCACACCATCCCGTGGCTCTTTCTCCATCCCCACCCAATTCCTCCAATTTATTGGTTGATTTTCCAGGGTCTGGAAACAAGCCATCTCCCCACGTAACTCCTGGATTGCCCAAAACTTTTGTGCCCCATATGATTTGCCCCCGCTTGACAAGCATCACCTCTTCCGGCTCTTATTCTTTGCTTTCTCCATTGCATATCACGCTGCCTGACTCACCACCCATTCCCCTTACCTCCTCAGACTCCATCCCTACGTCACTTCCCCTCCCTCATCCTCCTTCTCACCCTTTCCCAACTCGCCATTCCACCAGAATACAATGCGCCCCACAGCGGTATGGCAATTTCTCCGGTTCCGCTTTGGTTAAAGACAATCTGATCGCCCCCACCACCTGGAAAAAGCTTCTCAAATTGCCTCACAAAAAACGGTGGATACTCTCTGCTCAGGAAGAGATGGCCTCCCTCAAGGGCATGGGAACATGGAACCTGATCCCTCCTCCCAAAAATTGGAAGGTTGTGCGCTGCAAGTGGGTATTTTGGGGAAAGCGGCCTGAAGATGGCTGCGTTGTAAAGCTGAAGGCCCTTCTGGTGGCCATGGGTTTCTCCCAGGTCCACGGTCTGGATTTCTCTGAAGTTTTCTCCTACCTTTTGACTCAAAACCCTTTGTCTCCTTCTCTATCTTCTTGGTCACAAAGCTTGGGTTGGTTGTCAAATTGATTTCAAGACCGGCTTTCTGAACGGAAAACTTGAAAAACCGTTCTTTATGTCTCAGCCTCTGGGCTTTGAAGACCCGGCGCACCTGGACTGGGTCTGCAAAGTCACTTGCGCAATATACAACCTCAAACAATTCCCACGGCAATGGAACCTTGATCTCAATGCCGCTCTCCTCTCCCTTGTTCTGCAGCAATCCTCCTACAATCCGTTGCTATACTTCAAGCTTGAGAATGGTTGCCTTGTAGGTGCCATTACTGCTCATGTGGATGATCTTGCAGTGGTTGGTACCCCCAAATTTGTCTTGTTGTTTGAGTGAGGCATAAAAACCAAATTTCAAGTGGGATCCAATGAGGATCTCCACCTCTTTCTCTCAATCTCCATCCACCAGAACAAATTGTCCAAGATGATCTAGCTGGGCCAGGAGCACTACATTGACTCCTTATGTGCATCCTTGCTTCATCTCAACAATGCAATGACCATCCAGTGTCCAACTGAAATCAAATTCAAACTGCCTGCTTGGCGGTCAGACAGCTGCAAGGAGGCCCCTCCCCAGTACAATCAACTTGTAGGTTTGCTTTTCTGGTTGTCTCAATGCACTAGGCCCAACTTTGTGTTTGCCGTTAATCAACTCTCCCAATTTCTTCAAGATCCTTTGCTGGCCCACTGGGATGCTGTGATACAACTTCTGTGTTATCTTTGCACCACGTGTAACCTGCGCTTGGTGCTTGGTGAACCAAACTTTGATCTGGAAGGCTACACCAACTCTGATTGGGCCAAAAACCTTGAGGATTAGAGATCCAAATCCGGTTACAGCTTCCGGGTGGGAGCCAGAATGATATCTTGGAAATTTAAGAAGCAACCAATAGTATTTTTATCCAGCACTGAAGAGGAGTAAAAGGCCCTCTCCAATGCTTGCAAGGAGGGTCTGTGGCTCCGCAATATCCTTTGCAAACTCAAACTTTGGGATTCTGGAGCCGTTCCTCTCTATGTTGACAACAGCGGCGCTGAAGCTCTTGCCAAGAACCCACAGCACCACTCTAGAACAAAGCACATCAACGCGCGGCATCATTTCATTTGTGAGTGCGTCAAGAATCAAGTCTTTTGCATCAGCCATGTCTCTACTTCAAACAGGATTGCCGACATGCTTACAAAGGCTCTTCTGCGTTTCCTCTTGCAATCCCATTGCTCCCTGCTTGGTGTCTCATGATCTGATCAGCAAGGGGGGGTGTTGGGATAAATCTCTTTCTTCTCTCCCAGTCTTTCTCTTTCCTTCTTTGTTCTCCTCATCACATAATTCCAAACCTCTACATCTCATGTTCCAGTTCTCATTTACATTTCTTACTGCTTGCCTTTGATGTGTTGTTCAATCTCTCCTCCACTCTACCATCAAAGCCTGCATGACTTCCCACAAATGTCACACATATTGTATTCCACCGTCAACTGTGATACTTACTGAATCCTCATCACCTGAGGACAGAGTTTGGCTGCACAGAAAGATTCCTTCTTCATCTTTCTGTCTGCTGCCAAATCTCTGAGCATCCTCAGTTGAGTACTGTGTCTGCTGATTTCATCTTGTTGTTCCCATCTATTTCTGTTTCCATTAATTCCTCATTGATTAATAATGAAAAATCTTTCTGTCTGCTACCAAATCTCTGGGCATCCTCAGACCTCTGAGCATCCTCAGCATTCTGTTCCTGATTGACTCAACATTCTACTTCTGCGCTTGCCATTTTCTTTTCTTTTCATCAGGGTCCTCTGAACCATTCTGTTTTCACCTCAAGTAATGACCTTTCACAATCATCTTTCTTTTACACTTGTCCTGGTTCCCTTCCATTAGTTATCTGCTGATCTTACTTGCAATTCAGGTTATAAACCCCTTCATACAGGAGGATACTTCAGGAGGTGCAGCATGAAGATCCAGGGGTAGAAGGTTGATTTTGCTGAGGATTGAGTCTGGCTGAGGTTTGATTATGGCTGAGGAGACTGATTCAAACTGTGGTCATGAAAGTAACCCCTATAAGAGTAAGGGTTAGCTCCTGATACCAGTAAGAAGAGGTGAGAGTAGATTGAGATCTTCACCATGACCAAATTTTCATTCCCCCCACAATATCCATCACCATCACCACCTGACAGCTGCCCATCCCTTTCATCCTACAACAGATCACCCACTATTTTATTCACCATGGCAATTACCAATGGATACCGTCCTGTCAACTAATACTACCCTCCCTGCTCCAGATTTCTTGAGACTGAAAAGATCTGCACCATAAGCATCACCCCCAATTCTGGAAATTTTGAATTCCGTAGAAGGTACAAGAGACCATTTTCTGGTGTTTATGAAGTTGGGAGGAGGGTACTTAGACCAGTTGTGTGGGTGAAGGAAAAAATTGAATGTAACTTTGAAGTGAAGGAGGAACCTGAAAACTCAAGTGTGTCCCTGGGAGTATCCAGAAGTGTATATCCATCAGACAGTGAGTGTTTCTCTTATCTTTTGATTGCTGAAGGCTTTCTTCTGATAAGGGTGTTGGTCTGTTCCTTGTTGAGGCATTGAAGGAAAAGATGAATTGCTTGGAGAAAAGAAGATTTGAGTTGAGGAAGAAAGGCCACTTGGCCTGGGCTTGGATGTTGAAGGAGGATGTGTTGAGCTCAAAGGCTTTTGATATCCCCTAGGGAACACCCTATTTGAATTCAATAAGTTTTATTTCTGAGTCTGAAGGCATAGAAGGCCCATCAAAGCAGCATTGAAGCCTTCAAAGCTCTTTCACACCTATCTAAGTTTGAAATTTTCAAATCAAATTGGTCAAATTTTGAAAATCAAGGGTAAAAAAAGTTAAACTTTGACATGGTGTGGTCAAAGCTGTCAAACATTGTGAAAGGAAGGTTGAAGCGGTTTTATTCCAGTTGAAGCATGGTTGAAGTCATTGAGAGGGAATTGAAGATGCATTGAATCATCAATGACACCTCAAGTTTGAATTTCAAAGGAGGTTTGAATTGTCAAAAGGAGGCCTGTAAAAGCAGCCCCTGTTCCCATCAAAGTCAAAGTAAAATACAAGGAAGAAGATGATGGTGAAGATGCTCCTGAACAGCCCAATGAGGAGGAAGAGGGGGAAGAAGAAGTAGAAGAAGAAGAAGAAACAGAGAGGAGGAAAGGGAAGGGAAGGGAAGTAGAGGAAGTAGAAGAGGAGTCCCCTGGTACAAGGTCTGTTGGAGAATTGGTTGGAAGAAGTTTGGCCAAGGATGGGGTAGGAAAAGATTATAGGAGGATGACAAACAACTTTGGGTTCTATGCTTGCTCTGGAGGAAGGGTGGTTGGTGCAATGGATTCTATTGAAGATGATCAATTTAGTGATTTGAAGACTATTGAAGAGCAGCTTGGAAGGTTTCCTAAAGATTCTAGAACTAATATGAGTTTTTGATGGGGTTTTTACAATGGAGAAGAGGTGTAGAAAATGGGAAGAAAGAAAGAGATGAAGAAGGACGTGCTAGCAGAAATTGAAGATTTTCTTTATTTATCTGGGATTACATATGAATTAGGAGCTACTGCTAAGGATAAGAAAGATTATGAGAGTAGAAATATAAAGCTAGCTAGTTTTTGGATCAAGTAAAATGCTAAATTGGTGGATGAAATTGAGAAGGAGTTGTAGGTAAAAATTTTCTTCTGACTTGATTTTTTTCTGTCTTTGATTAATAATAGAATGAAAAATGGGGTTGATTTATTACATGAGATTGTTGGAATGAGGATGGGAGATAAGTATGGGAGTGGTGAATGAGAAGCATATTGATGATTGGGAAGGTTATGAGGATTTAGGTTTGGAAGGATAGAGGGAGTTGAATTCATGGAGTAGGACTGAAATGTTGGTGAGGTTGGAGACTGGTTCCCATGATTTTTTTCAGATTCTTCTAAGAAACCTTTCCATCTAACTAATTAAAGGAGTTTTTACACCTAATAGGGTGTATCATAGTTAAGAAAACCCACCATTTTTAATGGCGGGTTTCAACACAAATACATCATTAAAAATAAAAAAAAACCACTTATTTCACATCAGACATGTCAGATTTACCTGAAAATAAATGTGTTTTTTAAAACAAAGTAATTAAAGGATTTCACCACCTCAAAAACGCATCATTCCACATCATCACCCTTGGTTTCAACCTCCAACCTCATTCAAAAAAATTGATTCATTGCCCTAATCACTTCATCACTCTCATCTCTTCCTATCCTCTTTGCTCCATGAATCTCATCTCCTCATCACTCCATCACTCTCACTACTTTAACACTCTCATTGCTTCAGCACTCTCATCACATTATCTCTTTCATCATATCCACCCTCTCATCACTTTGTTGCTTCATCCCCACTTTCATCACATCCTGACTCTCATTCCTTCATTGCTTCATTGCTTCATTGCTTCATTGCTTCATTGCTTCATTGCTTCATTGCTTCATTTCTTCATTGCTTCATTGCTTCATTTCTTCATTGCTTCATTGCTTCATTTCTTCATTGCTTCATTTCTTCATCTCTTCTTCCTTCTTTAATCACACCCCTCCATCACTTCATTGCTTCATTGCTTCAACCCTTCATCCCTCTTACTCTTTTTAAATGGCCCCTCAGCAAACCTCCCCCGGCAAGTCCACTAAACAATCCAATGGAACAAAGCAAAAATCCACCATGAACTCTACATCCAACAATCCTCCGCCATCAGCTTCAAAAGGCTCAATTCAGATCAAGAGAGCTGATTACATCATCCTGGTAAACTGACTCAAAATTCACTCCAACTATGATGCTTGCTTTGTATCTGACAATGAAGCACAAGTTTGCCAAAATCCATCCTCTAAGGTTAATGGGGATCTCCTGTTGGCCAATGAAATGAAGGATAAAACCAAAGTTAGGCTGGATCTTCCATCCAAAAAGATGCAGGATCAATTCATGCACTATTGAGCCAACTAAAAAAAAGCCCACTCAATGTCAATCTCCACTGGCTTTGGTATCACCAACTCCAATAAAGCCAAGGGGATCAACTGGGGGGTTGATAAGTTGGACTCAATTTTTCCTTTTTATATTCATATGGATGAAATCTTTGGAAAGAAGGCCAAAATCACCCCCTTAGCTGCCTTTTATGCCAAAAAATCCATTTCATTAGATGCCAAGGACTTACTTGTGGATTCTCAGCCTAGAAATGATGATGCCAACAAAGCCTATGATTGGCTCCAATCCAATGTAGAGTAGGATATTCCAAAACCAAAACAACCAGCTCCAATCACATTTAAATCAGCATTGATCAATGATTCAAACCCTCCCTTGGACACCTTGCTTCTTTCTTTGTATGACTCTCTTCCTGGGTTGGAAGAAATTAACAGCTTGGCTGATGATGAGCAAGTTATTCCACTATCTTCATTACAACCATCATTCCTTCAAGTAAGGAAGCAAGTGCTTTTCTTTTGTTTCTGGTTAATACTGATTGATTTAGATTGTAAAAAAACAGCAAAATCAATTTTTGAATGGCCAAACACTCAAGCCAATGAGGCCTCCAACATCACCTTCAAATGAGATTGATGATGTTCCTACACAAACCTCCTCTTCAAAGGGAAAGCTAAAAGCCTACAATTCCATCAACATCAACCCTAATAGCTGTCAAAAGAGGAGAAACAATTCCAATTTTTCTGGGTTTGAAGATATCATGTGGAAGCAAGATTCAAGTAAGTGAATTGATTGAATTTGCTCACTTTCAAAATCAAGCTCATTCCTATTCCCCTCCAAAAAACAGTGAAATCAAAAATTGAATCTGAAAAACTTGAATTTGAAAAGGAGAAGTGGGATTTTCAACTGGCTATTGATTTTCAAAAGCAGAAATCCCAGATTTTGGCTCATCAACAGAAATTGGATGCTGAGTGGAAATTGAAACAGGAAGAGCAGGAGTTTCAAAAAGAGGAAAAGGAGAAGGACTGACAGGAAGAGATACTGGAAAAGGAGAGGGAACTATTGGAAATGGAAAAAAAGATAGGTTAATTATAGCCATGGCATGTATTGGTAGCTGTAGAAATGTGGAATAAATAAAGGAAATTACTCAATTTCTTGGCTTGTAGAATAATGAATTTCATAAAAAATTAAAAATTAAAAAGAACACTCAAATACCACAATGTTTTTCAGCTCTCTGATACCAGGAACCTTGTAGACCTTTAGCTACAGAGAGTGATAAAAATACTGGAATAATAATAATAATAATATTCCAAAGATAAACACTTAAAAAATCTCAAATAATAAATATGTTTAAGAGCTGGTGCAAGTTTTAACTGGTTTGGTTAAAAGAGTTTTAAAATTTTCATAAAAAGAGGGGCCTCAGTATTATACTACTGGGGATCTTTACAGAAAGACAACCTCTCTTCAAGGGGCCCCCTTAGGCAGTTGAAGAACCTTGGAATGATAATTGGTGCCTTATAATGGCTTATCCACTGATATGGCAGGGAAAAAAAGCACAATGGCCAAGGAAGGATGGGAAACAACCACTCTCAGTAAATGATCCACAGAAAAGCCTGCAAATATTCAGGGAAAGGGTTTCAGGGCAGATGGGTTTGATTGACAGACTAAAATTCAATGAATAAGGTTGGTTAGTTTGGGGAAGTAATAATAATACTGCAGACTAGGCCATAAATCACTTGATTATCTCCTTATAAGCACATGAATAAAAATGACACAGTGTCTGATTGATAATGATAAATTCCTTGTAAGACTGATGGGGAATAATTGATCCAAAGAGGTCTGTATAAATACCTTTTGGGATGATAATGAGCGTCTCAGGGCACATAGAGAGGGTTCTGCTCATGGTCTGAGGCTGGCAAGCCATTCAGGGAAATTTTAGCACGTCCACTTGTTGCTGTCAATCAGTTGTCCTCAGATCTGCTTCATTTCTGTACTATTTTAGCCACAGGATCTGTTAATCTGTTAATGGTGTAGTTCTGATAATTCGGCACTTATCCTTCATTTTTACCATTAATATTGGTTCAAAGTAGACAGATGTGGATATTTATTGATTTTCCATCAGCTGCTAAGAATTTAGATAATTTTTAATAATTTTTACGGCTAATCCCTGTAGTATTTTGTGGTCTTCAAAGATTATGATCTTTCTGTTTTGTGGTAACCTTCAATATTTGATTTTTTATTTAAAACACTTTAAAATTAATTATGTAATTTTTTTATTTAAGTATAAAGGTTTTTAGATCATTTTTAATGCATATTTCACATTATTACATATACCAAGTAAAACCTACTAGGTTTTAGCTCCTGTGAGTGGCACCTGATGTCAGATTTGTCACAACTGATCCTGAAACAGGGATCATTCCATTCAGATGCGCGCGGGGTATGATCTGCTGCGTGTGTGGCAAAATTGGCTGCGCGCGGGACTTCTGTACACAGGAATGTGATGCTACAGGTACAGAGGGGTTGTGTAGGGACACAGGACTGTGCGCAGGAATTGTGACATAACACATTTCTGTGTGTAACTCCTAAAATATACACAACACCTCAATTCTGACTGAGTTTTAGGTTTGAAACATATATGTGAAAACATATGTGAGATATTAAGTTTCCCAAAATGTGCCATATTGGTGCTGTGACCTTTTAATCAATTCTTATGTAATTATTAAAAATATGAAGGAATTATATTTCAAGGGTGGGGTCAATGAGTGACCCTACCTTATTTTGGGTGGGGAATCCATTTCTGCAATAATATTTATGGATTTACCACTGCTTCTTAATATTTCCATTTATCTGTTTCTATTTTGTATTTTTTTTACTTTGGAAGGTTGCTCTGTACATGGTAGCAAGCTGACAATGTTTGAGCCTATTTTTAACACCACCAACAACTTTTTTTTATCTTTATTTTATTTTTTTTCTAGAATCTATTTGTCCACTTTTCAAGTCCCTGCAAGTGTTTTGTGTTATAATTATGGCCAGCAATTAGCTTAGGCAAATGAGCAGTATTTAAAGCAAAAGAAATGCTGGACACTGTGTGTCAATAAAGGCTAATGGGGCTCTCACAATGGGGCAATATGTTGGATGAATTCGATTGGATGATGAATGAATGATGGAAAACAGCAGGGAGAAGAGCTCCTTAAGTACAAAAGATTGGCCTCTTGTGAGCCCATGATACAACAAGCCAAAAGGCAAATTTTCCGCCCCAAAAGAGCTCTACAGGCTCTACAAGCCTTGTTACTTGGTTTGGACTACATCAGCCCACATGGCATCAGTCCCTGAACCCTTACGACCAGCCTATTCTGGTCCATTCTGGTGTTTCCACCGTTACGGGGCTGAACCAGCCCATTTGCTGTTCAATACCCTGGCTGGTTGTCTATTACAACCGGCCCTGATGGCCTTATTACCTCTGTTACGGGCTGGTTGCCTCATGCATCCAGCCCCTGGCCCCTCAAATGGGCCAGGTGGGACCCAGGGCTCACCTGGGTCCGGTTTCAACCTCACATGGGGGGGGGTGTAGCCGGCGGACATGCCGCCCCCCCCCTCTTTCTCTCAATTCCCTGGTGGGGGCGGTCAAATCCCCTCACCAGGGGCCCTGGGGGTCGATACCCCCAGGGCGTCGTCAAGGTAAGGATGGCTGGGGGGTGGTCAGATCCCCCCTGGCCCGTCGCTCCTCCCCCTCGGTAAAGGGGGGGGGAGAGCGCCCCTCGTCACCTCTTCGCTACAAGGTGGGAGGGTGATCAAATCCCCCCCACCGTCCGGTCGCTACACTCGCGGCCGGCGCCGCCACCTCCCTGGGCAAGGGGGTGGTCAGGTCCCCCCTGCCCTGACCGACCGCGTCATCGCGGCCGGTCGCTGGCTGGTTCAACCCAGCCAGCCTGCCCCCTCCCCCTCGCGACGGCGAGCGAGGGGAGGGGGAGCGAGCCGGGGCCGCGAGCCCTGGCTCCGCGGCGCTGGTCGCCGGTCGCGACCAGCCGGGCCCGCGCGGCATCGCACCGCGCGGGATCCCTCGGCCGCGTAACAGCCCCGCGCGGGCCGTCGGGCCCCGCGTGGGCCGTGCCGAGGAACACAGGCGGCCCCGAACGGGCCGCGACGCGAGCAGCGGTCCCGAGCGGGCCGAAACACGGGCGGCAACCCTAATGGGCCGCCCCAAGCCCGAATTATGAGAAAAGACTACTTTTGCGGGCCAGCCCGTCTGGCCAAGTATGTCCAAAATAAACCTTGGGCCCAATTATGCCCATACAAGCCCATCTGGCCGTATTTGCCCATATACCCCATCGGGCCCGTTAGGGCCCGTGTACCAATGGGTCTATTTCACGCGTTTTGAGGCCAGTTTCCCCAAATCTATAACATCCACATGGGCCCGTATGGTCCGTGTGTGTGTCCAATGGGCCTTAGAGGCCCATTTGTGCATCCCATTTGGATTACACTTATACGTAGCACCCGCGTAAGTGCGTACGTATTTTAACACACCCCCTTAATCCAAAAGGGGTGACATCCGCATATTAGTCACAAAGCCTTGATGCTTGTTTCTGTCTAATGCCTTAGTCAAGATATCCGCAATCATTGCTCCAGTGGGCATGTACCTCAACACAATCTCTTTGCAGTTAACTGCATCGCGAATATAGTTATAGTGGACATCAATATGTTTTGTTCTTGAATGGAACACTTGGTTTTGCGCCAACGCAATGGCACTCTGGTTATCGGAATACAACAATGCAAACCCTTGTGGTTTATGTGTGTCCTCTAAGACTTTTCTCAACCATTTTGCTTCCTGTGAAGCTGCTAAGTAAGCTCTATACTCAGCCTCTGTTGATGAAAGACTTATTGCCGACACCTTCTTGGACATCCATGACACCAGATTCTTACCTAAAAAGAATACAAAACCACTTGTTGATTCCCTAGTGTTACCATCTGCCCAACTTGCATCGGAATAACCAACCAAATCAAAGTTTGCTGACTTTGTAAACAACAGTGCCAGACTGTGTGTTCCTTTAAGATACCTCATAACTCTCTTAAACGCTGACCAATGCCTCATGCTTGGCTTCTCCAAGTGTTGCGACAAGACCCCAATTGCAAACGCAATATCGGGCCTTGTACACTGCCCCAAATAATCAAGCGATCCGACAGCTGACCTGTAGTCATTCCCTGATTGAACAAACTCCAGATACTCCTCATCTGTAGACTTCTCTAAACGAATGTTTGACTGCATAGGAGTACCAAACTCCTTTGCATCCTCTAAGCCGTATTGCTTAAGAAGAGCTGCCACATAATGGTTCTGGTCTAACTTAATACCATTCTTGCTCTTGCTGACTTTCATTCCAAGCACCTGTTGCGCCAGACCAAGATCTTTTATCTTGAATTCCTTTTTGAGTGTCTCCATGACTCTCTCTTTACCATCACCAATAATGATAATGTCATCGACCCATACAAACAAAATTGCATCCTTCCTCACAAAAAGGCAAGGATCGGCCTCAGACGTCTTAAAACCAATCTCTATCAGTTTCTCACTCATGGTGTTATACCATGACCTAGCTGCTTGCTTCAATCCATACAGGGATCTACACAGCTTGAGGACATATTCCCCTTTATCTGCCGAAAGAAAAGTTCTAACACAGATTTTCTTCATGGTTTCTGGTTTAGTCTCTACTAACCATTCACGAAAACCATCAGGAATCGACATATAAACAGTCTCCTCCTCTCCAAGTTTTGCATTCAAGTATGCTGTTACAAAATCAGCTTGTCTGATTTCTTCACCCAACTCCACTGCCAGAGCAATGATGTACCTGAAGGTGGACAGCCTTCCAGTTGGTGAGAAAGTTTCTTGGTAATCAATACCCTCTCTCTGCTTGAAGCCCTGTGCAACACATCTAGCCTTGAACCTTTTCAAAACTCCATTTGTGTCAAACTTCTTGTTTAAAACCAATCTAGACCCCACAATGGTCTTTCCTTTTGGAACAGAATCCCGCTTAACCACTTCAAAGACACTATTATTCTCTAGAGAATCAAATTCCTCAAAAATAGCACTCTTCCAGTTGGCTCTCTCATCAGAATTCATAGCTTGGCCAAAGCTATTTGGGTTAACCCTGTTACCCATTTCTGAACTCAACTCCAGGACTTCATTGAGCATACACTGTTCCTGAAATGTATCTTCCTCATATCCTGCGGCAGCATAATGGGATCTCCACTCCCCGTACCTGTCAACCGGTACTCTAACCCTACCACTCCTTCTAACCGGAGGTGGAGGCTCATCAGGTTCTGATTCCACAGAATCACCTGAAGCGGGTACTGAACCCTCTTGTGGCACGTCTGCCACCTCTTCATCTTCTGGAACCACATGTTCCACAGCTTTTGCTGGTGAAATAGGTGCTAATTCTATTTCTTGTTGTGGCTTAATCACAACAACATCTTCACTCCTTTTGAGTGGAAAGGTACTTTCGTCGAATTTTACATCCCTGCTACGGATAACCTTTCTTGTCCCTGGACAATAGATCCTATAAGATTTACTTATTAAATCATAGCCTACAAGTGCCCCTGTTCTGGCTCTAGGGTCTAATTTTCCGACCATTTCATTATGGTGGACACTATAATACACCAAGCAACCAATTGTTCTTAGGTGTGATGTTTTGGGGTACAACTTCCAAAACTGATAATGGGGACACTTCCCATTAACACTTACAATGTTGTGCAACAGACACACCGTACACATCAACTCAGCCCATAAGAACTTTGGCAGACCAGATTGAGACATAATAGTTCTGACTTTGTCCAGTAAAGTCCTATTCATTCTCTCAACTATTCCATTATTTTGTGGAGTACTTGCAGTAGTGACTATATGAATGATACCATAATCTTTCAACAGCCTCCCAAACTCTTTACTCACGAATTCACCCCCTCCATCGGTAATAACCCTCTTGATCTCCTTCATCAGACCATTCTGTTTCCAGACTTTGAAGATTACAGAAACCTCCTCTGTGGTCTGATCCTTAGATCGAATCGGTTTAACCCAAACATAATTAGTTGCAGTATCAACTAAATTGATGAAGTATCTTGCCCCACCAAGGGACTCTGGAGTGAATGGCCCTCCCAAATCAATGGAAAATTCCTCTCTAGGAACATCTGTGTGATCTCTACTCTTAGAGAACACATTTCTAGTCTTGGCCCCCAAGGTACAACTCTCACAGTTGCTGTCCTTTACCTTATGGCCACTTCTATTGTGAGAAACAGTGCTCAGAGCTGAGAATTTGAACAAGCTTGCACACAGAAGCTTATTCCGAACTTGTCCACTAAGAACAGTTCTCCCATTCATATCAATAACAAACCTATCTCCTTTAAGATAACGAATTTGGAAACCTTTTTTCCATAACACCCCAAGAGACACAAGGTTGTAAGGCAACTCTGGTACATAGAACACTTTATCAAAAGTAATTTGGAAACCCAGTTGATTTGCAAGAATAACTTTTCCAATTCCTTTAATCTGAATTGTTCTGCCTTTCTGACCAATATTTACAACCCCATCATAATCACTAAGATTTGAAAATAAATTTGGTTCAAAAAACATGTGATCTGTACAACCAGAATCGATCAAAACAAGAACATCCTCCTTCAATCCTCCTAGTAGGAAAGAAGCTTTATCAGTCACTGATAAGTTCTTATCTTTGAGGTTAAGATTACTCACTTCATAATCAATCAAGTCCATTTCTTGATCCTCATCGATTTTGGCCTTCTTGTTGGGACCTTCTTCCACAACAGCCTCTTCAATTGGAGCATCCAACGCCACCATTGCAACGTTTTCAGTTGTGAGATTGACCTCCTTGTCATCCCCTTCGGACTTCTTCCTTTTCTTGGCCTCCTTGCAGTCCTTAGCATAGTGACCCTTATTCTGACAATTGTAACATAAGACCTTGGACAAATCCTTTTTCGCCTTCTTGCGAGATTTTCCAGTCTTTCCAACTAGGGCTGTTCCAGAACCCCCCTTCATCTTGAATTGAAGGTCATCCTTTTCAATCCTTTTAAGCACATCCTCCTCCCCAGGAAGAGGATCCAATTGAGAAATGATTCTGACTAAGGAATCAAACTCTTTTGGCAGCTTTTGAAGGATTAAGAGTGACAAACACTCTGGATCCATGTTAAGTCCAGATGACTTGAACTTGGCTATACTAGACCTAGCCTCTGCCACAAACTGTTTACAATTCGAATATTGTAACTTGAACAGTTTATTAAAGGCTATACCCTTCTGGTGAACAGAATCACCAGCATACTTGGACTTAAGCAGCTTCCAAAGGATGCTGCCCCTCCTCCTCTCATCTTCCCTAAGAGTATCAGCAACCCATGTCACATGATTCTCATCAAGATGCCTAAGGATCAGATGGTAAGACTTCTTCTCCACTTCTGAACTGATCAGAGTGTCATCTGCATCCATAATTTCCCCACAGCAGATGTTATCCAGCTCACTATCCATAAGGACAGCCCAAGCATTATAGTTCTGACTATTCAGAACTATTTTGGTAGAGCTAACATCAGGGATATAGGACATCTTCTTGGAAAACTTGAGGTCTTTGAGGTTCTCCAAAGTAAGGTACAAAGGTCTAGATGGCTTGGAAGTAATGATGATGTTGGTACTGATAATGTGTTATAATTATGGCCAGCAATTAGCTTAGGCAAATGAGCAGTATTTAAAGCAAAAGAAATGCTGGACACTGTGTGTCAATAAAGGCTAATGGGGCTCTCACAATGGGGCAATATGTTGGATGAATTCGATTGGATGATGAATGAATGATGGAAAACAGCAGGGAGAAGAGCTCCTTAAGTACAAAAGATTGGCCTCTTGTGAGCCCATGATACAACAAGCCAAAAGGCAAATTTTCCGCCCCAAAAGAGCTCTACAGGCTCTACAAGCCTTGTTACTTGGTTTGGACTACATCAGCCCACATGGCATCAGTCCCTGAACCCTTACGACCAGCCTATTCTGGTCCATTCTGGTGTTTCCACCGTTACGGGGCTGAACCAGCCCATTTGCTGTTCAATCCCCTGGCTGGTTGTCTATTACAACCGGCCCTGATGGCCTTATTACCTCTGTTACGGGCTGGTTGCCTCATGCATCCAGCCCCTGGCCCCTCAAATGGGCCAGGTGGGACCCAGGGCTCACCTGGGTCCGGTTTCAACCTCACATGGGGGGGGGTGTAGCCGGCGGACATGCCGCCCCCCCCCTCTTTCTCTCAATTCCCTGGTGGGGGCGGTCAAATCCCCTCACCAGGGGCCCTGGGGGTCGATACCCCCAGGGCGTCGTCAAGGTAAGGATGGCTGGGGGGTGGTCAGATCCCCCCTGGCCCGTCGCTCCTCCCCCTCGGTAAAGGGGGGGGGAGAGCGCCCCTCGTCACCTCTTCGCTACAAGGTGGGAGGATGATCAAATCCCCCCCACCGTCCGGTCGCTACACTCGCGGCCGGCGCCGCCACCTCCCTGGGCAAGGGGGTGGTCAGGTCCCCCCTGCCCTGACCGACCGCGTCATCGCGGCCGGTCGCTGGCTGGTTCAACCCAGCCAGCCTGCCCCCTCCCCCTCGCGACGGCGAGCGAGGGGAGGGGGAGCGAGCCGGGGCCGCGAGCCCTGGCTCCGCGGCGCTGGTCGCCGGTCGCGACCAGCCGGGCCCGCGCGGCATCGCACCGCGCGGGATCCCTCGGCCGCGTAACAGCCCCGCGCGGGCCGTCGGGCCCCGCGTGGGCCGTGCCGAGGAACACAGGCGGCCCCGAACGGGCCGCGACGCGAGCAGCGGTCCCGAGCGGGCCGAAACACAGGCGGCAACCCTAATGGGCCGCCCCAAGCCCGAATTATGAGAAAAGACTACTTTTGCGGGCCAGCCCGTCTGGCCAAGTATGTCCAAAATAAACCTTGGGCCCAATTATGCCCATACAAGCCCATCTGGCCGTATTTGCCCATATACCCCATCGGGCCCGTTAGGGCCCGTGTACCAATGGGTCTATTTCACGCGTTTTGAGGCCAGTTTCCCCAAATCTATAACATCCACATGGGCCCGTATGGTCCGTGTGTGTGTCCAATGGGCCTTAGAGGCCCATTTGTGCATCCCATTTGGATTACACTTATACGTAGCACCCGCGTAAGTGCGTACGTATTTTAACATTTTGGGTGGTTTTGTTGATTTACATTGATATATCAATTCTTGCATGGGTGGAAGTCCCTGAAGTGGGAAAATTAAAGTGCTTGTGCTTGTTTGCTGCCCAAACCATTTTTACAATCCCTTTTTGTTTGAAGTTGTTTCCAAAAACCAAGTTGGGAAAAACAAATTGGCCATCAGATACTTGATATTTGTCATCATTGTCAATAATTTGGCCATTCTATTTTTTGGTTGGAACCACCAGTAGAAAAGAATAGGAAGAGATGTCACCTTTGTCAATGTGGAGAGAATTGTAGAAGTAATTTGAAGTGAGGGTGATGTGGGGGACACAGTCAAAAGGAGTGAGCTGGTATCCAAATTCCAAAAAAGAGAAAGAGGGGATGGTGTTGTCCATCATTGTTTTACAGTTGGAATCATGTGCCAGTCTGACTAATTTTTGGAACATTTGGCCTAGGGTTTGAGAGTCTTTGTCCAAACTAAGGTTGAGCAAAGTATACTCTTGAGGGGAACACTGATTGGAAGCTTTCTTCAAATATTGTCAGAATAATTCAGAGGGGTGTATCAATTTTTTCTATCCAATTGCCCCCATTTTTCCATCCCAAAATCTTGAGGGACCAACAGTTTTGAAATTTTTTTTTTGATTGTTGAAGGAGATTTATCAAAAATTTGATGTCCTCCTTGTCTTTCTCAGAGATTTCATTCAAAGGGACAAATTCAATTGTTGCAACCACAGAATCAAAATTGGATTTTTCAAGAACTGCCACTTTTCCAGAGGTGAAGAAATGGAAATGTTTGATCTTCTGTTTGGCCTGTTAAAAATCTTCAGGGTAGGGTTTTTGATTGTCCTTTTTCTTTTCAGCATCAATAGCAGGGTAAAAATACCATCATTGCAGTTTTTTTCTGGAAAATAGAATCTTTTCATCAAAAACCTCTTCAGCAACTTCCAAAGAAATTTCAGAATCTTTCATTTGAGCCATCTTTTGCCAAAGAGCTCTCTGCTTTCCACCTCTCTTTATGTTTTTCAAAACATCTCCTTCCATCATGTTACCTCCAATGCAACTAATTTGCTTGGTGTGAGGATCAATTTGGGATTTGATTGGTTGTATAGCATTTTAAGGAAAGTGAGAGAAGCATGGGACACGCAGAAAAAGGTGGGCATCAAAAGAACAAAGGGTCAAAAGCAGGATTTCATTGCATCAAATCTAAAAGAAAAGAAAAAAATAAAAAATAAAAAGTCATCAGCCATGTTTCAATCATAGTAGAATAACAAAAAACATAGAAAAAAAATTCTGGTCAATGACAATAACCCACAAAAAAAAACAGGTCAGATTTTTTTATTGTGATAGGCATCAATCAATGAGGAAGAGGGGGGGTTACCTTGGGGAGCAAGAAAGGAGGAGCAGCCAGGGTGGTGGGTGGGGCCAAGGATTGTTTGATTGATCCATTGATCCAAATGGCTAAAAGTATGGGGGGAGGGACCTAAATAGAGGAGCCAATTGATCAGCAATCGGTCTGTATGAGGACAAGGAGGGGGGAGGGCACAAAGTGAAATCAATCAATTTATTTATTGATCCCCAAGTGAACAAATTTTTGTATTCCATTTGATTGATTGATCAAACCACAAACAAACAATCAATTGTTTGTTTGCGGTTTGATTGATCAATCAAACCACAAAAAAACAATTGGTTGTTTGCTTGCGGGTTGATTGATCAATCAAACCACAAAAAAAAATTGATTGTTTGTTTTGCAGTTTGATCAATTGATTTTTTTCTTGCCGTTTGATCAATTGATCAAACCATCAAAAACCAATTTTTTGTTCATGGTTCAATCAATTGATCAAACCGCAAACATTCCAATCTACCCTTTGTGGTTTGATTGATTGATCAAACCGCAAACAAATTTTTTTTTTCTTGGTTTTCAATCAATCAATCAAACCGCAAGAAAATAAATGTTTTCTTTCCCAATCAACAAGGAGGATGGGGATGCAGGGGACGGGGTTAGGAGGGGAATGAGGACATACCAAGGTGGAAATGGAAAAGGTTTGATTGGAGGGATGGGGGTGTACCTTGAAAGGATGGATGGATTGATCCATTAGTTCCAAAATCAAAGGGAGGAGGAGAAGGGGGGGAATTACCAGGTTTATTTGTAAATGGATGGGGAGCAGAACCAGGAGGAGGAGAAGGAGGACAAACGGGGGAACTTTGAGGTGGAGGTGGATTTTGAGGTGGAGGTGGTGGGTGAGGCCGTTTGGTGAGGAGGAGGGAGGACTGGAAAGTGGTTGAGGTGGTTTGGTGAGGAGGAGGGAGGAGTGGAGCAGTGGTTTGGCGGGATGAGGTGGGTGGTTTGGATTTTTTGGTTCTGTTTTGTCTAATTCCACCAAAAAAAAAAAGCCTAGGATTCTTGGTTGAACAACAAAAACCAAAAAATTCAGTGATTTGATATTTCACCTCTTTAAAAACCAAATGCTAATCATCAAAAGTGAGCAAGTGTGAGAGGTGGAATCTGCTCTCTCATGGCAGAACATGAGGGAACAGATGAGACAGGAATAAATTGAGGAGGATTGGGAATATATTCTTAAAATATTTCTTCCCATTCCTCATAAGAGTGAGAATAATTACACAACTGATGATCCAGTTGATGAGGATCTACATGTCTTTGGGATTTTTGAATCTGGTTTTGCATTTCCCATAAGCTGGACCATCTTCCTTTCAGAACACCTATTTCATTTTCAATCCAAACTTGCAATTTGGAAAGATGATAGTTGAAATCAGTTTTGGCTTGATAATTGGATGAAACATTGTGGTATGCTGGAACCATATATTTTATGCTAGCAAAAGCTGAAATGTAAAGAAGGTATTGATCTTGTTCAAATTAGTTATGTGTTTGTTGGGAAATCCGCATCCAATTGAAAACTTATGAATTTTGACAAGAACCAGGAAGGCCAGCATGGAGTGATATGAAATTCTTGTTGTTATTAAAAACAAGTTTTAGTGAAACAGAGTATCTATACAAACAGATAAGAAATATTTATTCAGTGTTTTATCAAAGGTGTGATCAAAGGCTTTGCAAAAGAAATTAGTTGATTGCCTTTTTTTCCAATCAAAATAGTGGTTGCCATCTAGCTTGGCTTTTTGACTCAACAGGATAGTGGTTCCATAAATAAAAAAAAATGCAACCAGGAAAGCCTTTAGTCTCCATTACTTAAGATGTCTCCTTGCTTTCTTCTTTTTTTGGCCAAAAGAGTATTGAGAAACGGAAAGATAGGATAGCAATTGTGACTCTTTTGGTGTATAAGTCAATGGTTCCATAACCAACTGAGAATAGATTTTCTACTTGATGAATTTCTGCTCCATTTCCATTTGATCCCAATCTACAAAGGGCAAAGGCCATTTGGATAGCTTGATTGTGTTGCAGATTCCAAGAATTTTTCAGGAAGATTATGTGGTCTTCATCATCTCCAAAAGCTTCATGGATGAAGGCAATAAATTTTGGGACAGTTGTTGGAAGCTTAAGTTGGGGAGGAGATGAAGCTTCTGCATTTCATACATAGGGTTTTGGAGAGTCTGTGTTCTTTGAATCATGAATTTGTTTTCCAATAGAGAATTCAAAGCTAACCAAGTTGATTCCAAATTAAAGTCTCAATCAGAGTCAAATAGGCAGAAAAATTCAGTCAGATTTTTTTGTGTTTTCAACTTGTTGCTGGGAAGTTTGATTGGACATGTTGAGAAAGATGGTGATGTGATGGAGCTTTGAAGCAATGGAAATTTGAAGTGATGGAGATGTGAAGAAATGGAGATGAGATGTGTGGGACGCAATGGAGATGGGATTGGTATGTATTTGCTGAGGTGGAGGTGTGGATGGATGTTTTGCATGGTATGGATGGTGGATGGATGATCATACATAAATGGTGGATTTGATGTTTGAAATCCCCCATTTTAATGAAAACCGCCATTTTGAAATACACCAGTTAGGGGGTATGTGTATTTCAGAAACCTGTCATTTTTAATGGCAGGTTTGGTAAATAAAATGGCAGGTTTCTAATGGTGGGTTTGCTGAATCTGATACGCCCTGATATTGGATTCCAGGATCTGAGACACTTCCTATTATTCTTGGCGATCAATTTCCACTTGAACTAGAGGTTTCTGGTGGCTAGGAGAATTTGGGTCTGAAGAGTAGGGTTTGAGAATTGGGACATGGAAGACAGTGTGGATGGATGACCATTGATCAGGTAGTTGGATTTTGAAAACATGAGATCCTATTTTTTCAATGATGAGAAAAAGGCCCAACCAACGCTCAGAGAGCTCCTTGGAAGGTCTTTTTGTATTGATATTCTTTGCAGATAACCAAAATTTTTTCCCAGGAGCAATGAATTCAGGATTTCTTTTCTTTTAAGGTCAGCATAGGTCTTATACTTATCCATAGACTCTTTTAATTCTTTTCTTAAGCTTAATCTGGATCTTCTGAATCTAATCTAAGTATTGACTTGCAGGTTGGTTTTAAAACACATGCAAGAACTCAAAACTAGGATTCCTTCAATAAAGGGAAAAGGAAGGCAATTGGTGAGTAGAAGAGTGAACACTTTTTTTTGTAAGAGAATTCTGGAAAGGGGAGCCAAGTATCCCAGCTATTCTGGTGATAACTGATGTACATTTGAAGATATTGTTCCAGTAATTGTTTGACTCTTTCAGTTTGACCATCTGTTTCGGGGTGGTAATCTGTGGAGAGATTTCTTTTTATCTTTAGTATTTCACAAAGTGTTTTCCAGAAAGAAGAGATGAACAAGGAGCCTTTGTCACTTATGATTTCAGCAGGCAGCCAATGCTTGGAGAAGACATGGCTGATAAAAACTTTAGCTAATTCAACTGCAGTCAGTGTGCTGGTTTTTTTAATGAAGAGGGACATCTGGGATACCCAGTACACAACAACAAGGATAGAATCAAATCAATTAGAGAGAGGAAGTTGAGAAATGAAGTCTATAGAGATAGAAGTCCAGGGTCCATAAGGAATTGGAAAAGTTTGAGTAGTCCAAGTTTCTTTTCTTGCCTTGTCTTGTTCCTGTTTCAAAGGTAGCAGGCTGAAACATAGTTCTTGACATCTTTCAAAATTCCATTCCAAGACAAAGATCTTTTGATAAGGTTGAGGGTATTTTGTTGGCCAGGGTGAGCTGCAAGAGGGGAGTCATGATTCTGATGAATTATTTTTCATTTAAGATGGTTAGCTTTTTCAGGTATGACCACATTACCCTGAAACAGGATTAAGCCAATAAAGAGTTCTAAGGATTAATCAGCTAATTCCTCATTCTTATTAAATCTTTTCATGATGCCTTGAAGTAACCTTTCAGCTTGTTGACCAAAATTCAGTTAACTCAGTTGATCATCAGGTATATTAGCAGAAAGAAAAAAGAGTTTAGAAAATTCAAATTAATTTTGTTTCAGAAGCTGTTGAAAATTTCCAGGATTCTTTTCAGAATATGGTGTTCCCCCCGCTGGATACACATCATCTCAATGTGACAGGATATCTTGAATGGTCTGAAGATTTTCCAGGCCTGTAATTTATCACAAAATTTAATTCAGAGAGAAACTCTTCCCAATGAGCTTGCCTCCTGGTGAGGACCATGGAGGACATAGAATCCTTCACCAAATAATGATCAGTCAAAACTTCAAAGGGGTCAGTAATGCTCAAGAGACAAGCACACCATTTCTGGAGGGAAAAAACAATTGCAAGGAGTTTCTTTTCATGGATTTCGTAGCTGAGTTCAGCATTGAAAATTTTTCTGCTTTCAAAAGCAATAGGGTGTTTAGTGTCATTATCAGTCACCTGGTGCAGGACAGAACCTAAGGCATAGTCACTGGCATCAGTTTCACCATATGTTCTTGGAAGGCCATCAAAATGGGAAAGTACTGGAGCTTGGTTGAAGGAATGCTTTATTTTTTAAGTTGTTGAAAAGCTTCAGGAGTGAAGGGAAAAGGAGAGATTTTTCCAGAAATAGAAGTAAGGTGGGAGACCTGTTTGGAGCATTTCTTGATAAACCTGTGATAGAAGTTAGAAAAAACAAGAAAAGACTGCAAGGCCCTTCTGTTATGGGGAACTGGAAATGAAAAGATGGTCCTGACTTTGGTTTTGTGCATGAAGATACCATCCCCCAAGATAGAATATCAAAGGCAGGCCACAGAAATTGCATTAAAGTTGAATTTGGAGGCCTTGGAATAGAGCTTGTGCTTCCTGAGTATTGTTAGTACTTGACACACATGAGCAATGTTTTCCTCTAAGTTCTTGGAGAATATAAGGATAAAATCAAGGTAAAACACCACATAGATTGCAAGGAGATCAGCAAGGATTTTGTTGCTAATATTTTGAAATGAAGCTGGGGCATTAGTCAGACCAAAATTCATAACCAAGTATTCATAGATTTTAAACTGAGATCTGAATTCTTTTAAGTGTTCATCTCCTTCCTTGATTTTCAAAAACTTGTAAGCACCTCTGAGGTTGATTTTAGAGAAGATAGAAAAACCTGAAAAGACAGTCAGTAAGAAAGTCATTTGAGGAAGGGGGTATTTATTATTTCTGTTAACAGTGTTAAGTTTTCAATAATCAACACATAATTATAAAATCCCATCCTTCTTCTTGAAAAAGAGTACAGGTGCTCCAGTGCTTGAATTTTTGGAATGGATGAAACCTTTCTCTACATTCTCTGCTATATAGGCTTGTAGGGTTGACTTCTAACTTTGAGATAGAAAATAGACTGGCCCAACTGGGGGTACAGTTACTTCCAGTTTGATGTGGCAAGGAGGAAGTTGATCTGCTTTAACCTTTGAGAAAACATCTAGAAAAGAATGTTTATCAGCAAGAACGTTCTGTAACACAGTTTAAATTTCTTCAGGGCCTTTGTCAATATCAAACTTGTCCCACTCAGCTGAAATCTCTTCATGGGAAGTAACAGAAATTTTAAAAGAAGTAACCAATTGCATGATATGCAAGGATGAATCCCTAGATTCCCCCTCCAGAGAATTAGTCAAGGAATCAGTGAATATCCAAGCAAGGTGGGCTATTGTTGATCTCAAAGGGAATTGGATGCTGTGTTGAGGATGCAAAGGTTCTGAAGTGAGAGAAAGTGTATTGGGCTGCGGCGCCAAAGGCAGAGTAGAGGAAAAAACAGTTGAAGGTAGGTTGGCAATGTTGAGTTCAACAGAGTTGGAGGAAAGTTCATTAGTTGGATGGCGTCTTGGGTTGATCAGCCCCATCTTCCAGCTCACTTCAGGATTAAAGTGGTGAAGAAAGTTGATTCCCAGGATGATGTCTTGTGAGAAGGGTGCATTGACTCAAAGGACTTCTCATTCAAAGCTAGTAAAAGAAGGAAGTGAGATCATCAAAGATACCTTGTGAGTAATTAGTTGAGAGGTTTCCTTTTTAGGACTGAAGTTGAAAAGAGGAATATGTTTTCCCAGGGCAGTGGACTGCAAGGAAAACTTTAGAACCATAGTATTAGCCATTACAGATTGACTAGAACCTGAATTAATCAAAACACTCTAACTCAAGTCCTGATGAAAGAGAATGAAACATAAGCCTTTAGAAAGTTGGTAAGAGTGATTATTTTGTATTGTTTGTACCCTAACACCAATAGGGTGATAATCCTGTAGTACAACAGGAAAACCACCTGAGTTTTTTGGCTTGGGAGTAGAAGAGGTCTTGGAGTTGGAAGAAGGGTTGTTTACAGGCTTCTTTTTGAAGTTTTCCATCTTGTGCTTCCCTCCACAATACGTACATAGTCCCTCTTTTTCCCTTCTTTCCTTTTCTTCAGAGTTGAGCTTGCCATCAGGACCTAAGTCTAAGGTTGGTTGAGGAATATTTCTTCTTTGCAGATTTTTCTTTCTTCTTGGCCTTAACTTTTCCCTTTTCAGACTGAGAGGAATTGGCTTGGGATTGAGAGGAGTTTTTCTGCTTAGAGTGGCTTGGATGGGAAGAATTCTCCTTGACTTTTTTGTGGTACCTAGTTTCATAATCCAACACTAAATACATAATATCTTGAAGTTTTCCCACATAATCATCATTTACGGCTAGTAGGTCTAGAAGTTGAGAGGGGAGGCTTTGGAAAAAATGGAAGTAGAAGGCTCTATCACCCCAGCCATAGAATTTTGTAATAAGGATCAAAATTCTGTTATATGGGTGGAAGCATATCCAGAATCTTTCATTTGAAGATTCACAAGTTCCTTCTCACCTTTGGCTACTTCCAGAAAATCACCAAAGAGATTATGAAGTTGTTCTGTGAAGTGGTCCCAGGAGTTGAGTAAGAAGGAGGGCTCATGGTTGGAAGGTGAGCAACACAGGGTTGGATCCAACTTCTTGCATTAAAAAATAAGTAGGAGTAAGAAAACAAAGCTTTCCCTCAATCCACACCAAATTTTCCCTTTTTGTTTGCAAAGATGAGTGCACAAGCTTTCAAAATGTTTCTGAGCTTAGTTAGATTATTGCCTTCAAATTTGTCAGGCGGATTCATCAATTGAGCTTTGAAGGTTCCAAAGTGGGATTTTTTGGGGTTGGGCAAGTTTGGCCACAGCCAAATTCATATTTTGAAGCAATTATAGGAGGATAGGATCCACAGAAGGAGGTTTAGGAGTTGAATGAATTTGGGGAGCAGTCATTGCAGTAGAAGCAGATTGTGGAGATGCTTCTTCTTGAGGTCCAAAAGTTGGTGAATTAAGGTTACTGAGGATCCTTGAGTCAAAAACTGATTATTTGCTCTATTCCTCTTCCTCATCCCCAGGGAGAGGAATCATGCTGGGATCATATGATGGGGAATCAAATCCTGAGCCTGCTTGGGGATATTGACTGTAAAATGTTAACAGAGTCTGGAAACCTAAAACCAGGCTTTTATTTCAATTAAAACAGAAAGGATGAGTAAGAATAACATTGGTTTGGACAGGAAAAGTTAATGATGAAAGAATGTAAAGAAAGAAACCAATGAAAAACAACAATGCTTTATTCTACAGACCGGATTGTGGCCTCTATAGAGACTTAGTAGAATTCTTGCAATTGAACACTTAGCTAGAGATCACTTCTGGAAGATTGGTTGATTCTTGAGTTTGCTATGCTGGTCCTTTGGATGGTGTCTGGAGCTGAGTTGGAAGAGAACAGGAGGCTCACCCCACTAGGGGGGAAGTCTCTTATTGAGCGTGCGGGAGTGAGAATGACATGGGAATGACATGAGACATCTTCAACATCTGATCCTGAGGGTTTGAGAAGTGCGCGCGTCAGTGAAGAATTATGTTCTCAACAGTTAAGCCTTATAATCTCAACAGGCCGGCTCAACTCAGAGTCAGAAACCAATAAAGTTGACCAACCTGGAGACAGAGGAGGTGGAAGCCGCTTTGGTGAGGGCCTCTGCCAGCATGTCTTGCAAGGAGACTAGTTTGATCTGAATAGTTTGACTGTCAAAGTCATTTTGGAGGCTTTTGAGATTTATGTTGATGGTTTTGCGTGTGAATTCAACCCAAATTTCTTGATTTTGTCATCTAAGCCTTTGTTTTCAATTAGATGCATGGGCGGGTAAAATTTGATTCTCCAAATTTCATTCACTAAGCAGCTTATCCATTGTCCCTCAAGGTGACTAGCCAATAGAGAGTTGCACTTGGATTCTGTGGAAGAGTGGGCAATTGACTGTGACGCTGGCTTGTCCAGTAGATTGGTCTTCCTTTGAAAAAGATGATGATGCCTATTTGCAATAGTCTGGTGCAAGTTCTGTCTTCCCATGTGGTTTTGCTGTAGGCTACAAGGTGATTTTCTGCCGACTTAGAGCTGATTTTCAGTTTGAAGTCAATGGTCTTCAGGAGGTATCTCCAGACATGAGTCACCTCATTCCAGTGGCTGATTGCGGGTCTCTCGTTATATCTGGCTAGACTTGACACTGCATAGCAGATGTTGGGCCTGGTAAGTCGCTATAAAGTTGAGTTGACCAATTGAAGAGCAATAGTTGAATTTGAGGGATTTGAATTGGTTGACCTCTTTGTTGGTGGCTGGTGCTAAGTGGGGGCTTCTGGTGCAAGGGTTGTTGACAGGTTTTGCATTGCTGAGATTGAGAGCCTCCAGCCCTTTCTTTATGTGAAGAGGAAGCAAGAGATGGATTTAGTCCACACCTTTTTCTACCTTCATGCTGAGTAAGGTGTTGATCTTGTGGGTGGATGAGTCCTTGAACTTTTTGAGGAAGACGGTCTTGAAGGAGGTAACGTCCCCAACAACAACTAGATCATCTACGTGAAAGAAGATAGATGTAACACCATCTTTGTGGAGATAAAGGCAGGGATCACAATGTCTTTTGCAATATCCTTGGCTTTTGATCCAACTGACAAGCGTTCTGTACCAATTGAGCAGTTCTTGTTTGAGTCCGTACAGAGACTTCTTCAGTTTCAGATATTTAGACGTTTGTTTTGAGCCGGTGGGTGTTTTGATGTAAACGTTTTCATTCAGCGGGGCATGGAGAAAGGCGCCTTTCACATTTAATTGAAGAATAGGTAAGTTTTGGTCAATGTAGTAAGTGAGAAGGGCCCCAAGAGACACAATTTTGCCAGTTGGAGCAAAAGTGTCAAAATAATCAATTCTGTACTGCTGGTTGAATCCCTGTACGCATACTCTAGCTTTGAGGGTTTTCTTTCTGGTGTGCAGGTCCTCTTTGCATCAGAAATTCCAAGTGTTGTCTAAGGGATTGACAACTTCTTAGTCATCAGCAGCCTCCCAGAAGCCTAGGTCCTCTGCGGTGTTTAGCTCCTAATACACTGGTCCTTTCCATGAGGGCAATTTCAAGGCCTCATGTATGTTCTTTGGTATGTTGGAGTGATGGAACCCATACCAGTTGGGAGGTTTGATCTGGATGTGGTTGCAAAGGCGGGGTCTCAGGTTGGTGTTTATTTCTTGACGGGCTTCAGGGCTGTTGATGTCATTTAAGATGCTGGGAATATTGATGCTTGTTTTGTTTTCTTTTGCAAATGGGATGGCCATGTTTGTGGAAAGATTGATGATTGAAGCTTCATCTTCAACAGGAGAAGAGTCTGTGTTTGGAGGATCAGTTGAGACAACATTGGGAGTAATGGAAGTCATGTCATCAGAGATCTCAGTTACGGTGTTTGTGGGATGATTTTTGAGGAATGAGACATGTTTAGTTTCAATCTTATTACCTGATTTAGACAAGATTTTGTATGAAAGTATTCTGGGATGCAATCCTATTAGCAGAACGGTTTTGCCTTTCTTACTGAGTTTGAGGGAAATTTTGGTCTGATTTAAGAGATACATGACAGGGCTGCCAAGTGGTTTCAGGTAGCTAGGAGGGATCGCAGTCTTGTGCAGAAGCTTGTAGGGAGACTTTCTTCCCTTTTTGGCAGGAATCTGATCGAGAGCCAGACAGCAGCCTTCAATGATGATATGCAACTGGTTCTTTGTAATGGAGGTGCTGCTGAAGATGGTTTGCATTGATTCTATGATTGTGCAATTGGCTTGTTCAGCCTTTCCATTATGTTGAGGGTGATATGGCTCACTGACTATGTGTTTTATTGATTTGGATTTGAAGAAGTTGGAGAGTTTTTTGTTGACAAATTCGCCTCCTCCATCACTGACCACTTTGATTGGATATTGATGTTGATTCTTTGCCTTTTTTTCAATAGCAAAAATGATTGCTTTGGTGGAAAGGTCCTTGCTGGTTAAAGGGAACAAATCTATATAGCCAGACTTGTTGTCCACCATAGTGAGTGATTAGCAATTTCCTTTCTTGCTGATGGGGTCAAGGGGACCAATTAGGTCTAAGTGAAGCCTGTAAAAAACTTGTCAAGAAGGGTTATGCTCTTCTTTGAAGCTGGAGCGGCTGAGTTTGCTGATTTTGCACGCAGAGCACTTGAATGATGAACTTAGTTCTGAGTTGATGCACCTTCCCAAGTATCTTTCCATTTGTTTGAGTCCAGCATGGCCAAGATTTTGATATATCATATTGAGATTGATGGATGATAGATGGCAGACCGGATGGGGAGTTGGAGCCATGGTGATGTTGAGAAGGTTGTTTGTGATTTTCCCTTCAAGTACTTTGTGTCCCTTGAGAGGTAGGTTAAACTGAGCAGGTTTCATTTGGGTGTTAACTCTAAGGTGACAGTCTTTTATCAGTAGGGCTCCCATTGATGAGAGGCTGACAGTTGCTTCAGGAACCCAGGCAGTGTTTTCAAGTTCAGTGGAGTTTATGCCAAATTTGATTACCGCGGTGCCTAAGCCTCTGATAGCAATGCCAGCTCCTTACTTCCTGGTATTGATGGTTTCTTCACTGGACTTTTCTTGAAGGTTTAGAAAGTCCTCTCAATCTTCATTATTTGAATGAAGAATCCGCTGTTGAGTATGTAGCGGTTCTTGTCATTAGTTTCCAGTTGATTGAAACCACAAAAAAAAGAATAGTAGTGAAATTTGGGAGACTTCTTGGGTGCTGGCTTCTTTCCTTTCTTGGGAGGATGATCAGGTCTTAGTTTGGGGAATTCAAACCAGCAAGAGGAGGGGGAGTGATTGGTAACCGCGGGATTGTGTTTCCCTTTTTTGCATCTAGGCACAATTTGGTCTGATTGACCTTGGTTGTTGTGGTGGTAGAGGGCCAAGTTGATTTCAGATCAATCCTGCTCCTTGGGCTGGATTTTTTTTAAGCTGTATCAAGTGGTTCAGCACCATTGAGACGGTTAGGTCAATACCTGAGTACATTATTTGAGACTTTATGGCTTTCATTGATTCAGGTAACTTGAAGAGAATCAAGTAACTGAGGATAACACTTGGAAGATCAATTACAACTTCGTCTAACTTGCTAAGATGAAGTTTCACACTTGTCACAAAGGTATTGATGTTTTTCAGATCAAAGGAGAGGTATAGTAAGTTGAAGAAAATATATTCCCTGTTGGCGGCTTGGTTACATGCAAAGTGGTTCTTGGCAGCTATCCAGATGAGTTTGGAGGAGTCCTTGTTATTGGGGTTGATGATGTTGGTGTGAGTGGTTGGGTCCAGTTTGGAAATCAGATAGCCAGTCATCTTGTTGTCATCAGGTATGTCCTCAAAATGGTTAGGAGAGTTGAAGAGATGAAGGATTCTGCGCATCTTGAATAATTTTTCCATCTTCTTCTTCCAGATAGAATAGTTAGACTCCATTAGGAGAGGGGTTGATTCCATCACTGATTTCAGCACGAGTGCTTTGAAGTTTGATTCAATTCCTGGTCCAGGAGTTTCAGAGGTTTGTTAGAATTATGGCCAGCAATTAGTTTAGGCAAATGAGCAGTATTTAAAGCAAAAGAAATGCTGGACACTGGGTGTCAATATTTTCTAATGGGGCTCTCACAATGGGGCATTATCTTGGATGAATTTGATTGGAATGATGAATGAATGGATGGAAAACAGCAGGGAGAAGAGCTCCTTAAGTACAAAAGATTGGCCTCTTGTGAGCCCATGATACAACAAGCCAAAAGGCAAATTTTCCGCCCCAAAAGAGCTCTACAGGCTCTACTGGCCTTGTTACTTGGTTTGGACTACATCAGCCCACATGGCATCAGTCCCTGTACCCTTACAACCAGATTATTCTGGTTATTTCTGGTGTTTCCACCTCAATGGGGCTGAACCAGCCCCTTAACTGTTCAATCCCCTTGGATGGTTGTCCGTTACAACCAGCCATGATGACCTCATTGCCTTGTTTACGGGCTGGTTGCCTCACGCAGCCAGCCCCTGGCCCCTCAAATGGGCAAGGTGGGACCCAGGGCACACATGGGTCCGGTCTCAGACTCACATGGGGGGGGGGGTGACCAGCGGACATGCTGTCCCCCCCCTCTTTCTATCAAATCCCTGGTGGGGGCGGTCAAATCCCCTCACCAGGGGCCCTGGGGGTCAATACCCCCAGGGCGTTGTCAAGTAAGTTGGCCTGGGAGGTGATCAGGTCCTCCCAGGCCCATTGCTCCTCCCCCTTGGTAAAGGGGGGGGGGGGGGGGAGAGCGCCCCTGTCCTGCTTGGTTGCCTCAAAACAATCAATGGTGGGGGGGTGATGAATTCCCCCCCACCTGCCGGTCGCTACCCTTGCGGCCGGAGCCACCACCTCCTTGGGCAAGGGGGTGGTCAGGTCCCCCCTGCCCTGACCAACCGCACTGTAGCGGTTGGTCGCTGGCTGGTTCAACCCAGCCAGCTCGCCCCCATCCCCCTCACAACGGCAAGCGAGGGGAGGGGGAGCAAGCCGGGGCCGCCAGCCCCTGCTCCGTGGCACTGGTTGCCAAGCGCAACCAGCTGGGCCCGCGCGACAGCCCCGCGTGGGCCGTACCAAGGAACCCAGGCGGCCCCGAGCCGGCCGCAACACGGGCGGCGGCCCCTAGCAGGCCGCAACATGGGCGGCAGCCCCTAGCGGGCCGCGACAGGGGCGGCGGCCCCAATGGGCCGCCCCAAGCCCAAATTGTAAGAATCACATACTTTGGCAGGCCAGCCAGTCTGGCCAAGTATGTCCATAATAAAGCTTGGGCCCTTTTATGCCCAAATAAGCCCATCTGGCTTGGGTGGCCCATCTACCCTGGCGGGCCTGTGAGGGCCCGTGTCCCAAAAGACCATAAAAAAGTGTTTTGGTGCCCAAATGCCCAAAACCAATAACACCCACATAGGCCCACCTGGCCCACGTGATGTCCAATGGGCCGTGGAGGCCCATTTTTGCATCCAATTTGGATTACACACTCCTATGCACATTACCTGAGTGCATCCGCATTTTAACACACCCCCTTAATCCAAAAGGGATGCCATATGCATACTAGACACAAAACCTTCATGTTTGTTCCTATCTAATGCCTTAGTTAAGATATTTGCAATCAATACCCCAGTAGGCATCTACCGTAACACTATCTCTTTGCAGTTAACTGCATCCCGTATATAGTTATAATGAACATCAATATGTTTTGTTCTAGAATGGAACACTTGATTTTCTGCCAATGCAATGGCACTCTGGTTATCAGAATACAACAACACAAACCCTTGTGGTTTATGAGTATCCTCTAAGACCTTTCTCAACCATTTTGCTTCCTGTGAAGCTGACAAGTACGCTCTGTACTCTGCTTCTGTTGACAAAAGACTTATTTCTGGCACCTTTTTAGACATCCAAGACACTAGATTCTTTCCTAAGAAGAATACAAAACCACTTGTTGATTCCCTAGTGTTACCATCTTCCCAACTTGCATCAGAATAACCAACCAAGTCAAAGTTTTATGACTTTGAAAACTGCAGTCCCAGACTGCTTGTTCCTTTAAGATACCTCATAACTCTCTTAAACGTTAACCAATGCCTCATGCATGGTTTCTCTAAGTTTTGTGACAAAATCCCAATTGCATAATTAATATCTGGCCTTGTACACTTCCCCAAATAATTCAAAGATCCAATAGCTGATCTTTAATCATTCCCGGATTGAACAAACTCTAGATGCTCTTCATCTGTAGACTTTTCTAACCAAATGTTAGACTGCATTGGAGTACCAAACTCCTTTGCATCTTCTAAGCCATACTGCTTAAGTAGAGCTGACACATAATGGTTCTGATCCAACCTGATCCCATTCTTGCTCTTACTAACTTTCATTCCCAGCACCTGCTGTGCCAGACCAAGATCTTTTATCTTGAACTCCTTTTTGAGTGTCTCCATGAATCTCTCCTTACCATTCCCAATAATGATAATGTCATTGACCCATACAAAAAAAAATTGCATCCTTTCTCACAAAGAGACAAGGGTCAGCCTTACTTTTTTTGAAACCAATCTCTATCAGTTTCATGCTCATAGTATTATACCATGACCTAGCTGCTTGCTTCAATCCATACAGGGATCTACACAGCTTGAGGACATAATCCCCTTTATCTGCTGAGAGGAAACTTATCACACAGATTTTCTTCATAGTTTCTGGCTTGGTCTTGACCAGCCATTCCTTGAAACTATCAGGAATTGACATATAAACAGTCTCTTCCTCTCCAAGTTTTGCATTCAATTATGCAGTCACAAAATCAGCCTGTCTGATTTCTTCACCCAACTCCACTGCCAAAGCAATGATGTACCTGAAGGTGGACAGCCTTCCATTTGGCAAGAAAGTCTCCTGGTAATCAATACCCTCTCTCTGTTTGAAGCCCTGTGCAAAGCATCTAGCCTTGAACTTCTTCAAAACTCCATTAGTATCAAACTTCTTTGTTAACACTAATCTAGACGCAACAATGGTATTTCCTTTTGGAACTGAATCCCGCTTAACCACTTCAAACACACTATTATTCTCTAGAGAATCAAATTCCTCAAAAATAGCTGTCTTCCAATTGGCTCTCTAATCAGAATTCATAGCTTGGCCGAAGCTATTTGGGTTAACTCTATTACCCATTTCTGAACTCAACTGTAGTATCTCATTAAGCATACACTGTTCCTGAAGTGTATCTTCCTCATATTCCGCAGAAGCATAATGGGACTTCCATTCCCCATACCTATCAACAGGCATTCTCATCCTGCCACTCCTTCTAACTGGAGGTGGAGGCTCATCAGGTTCTGATTCCACAGACTCCCCTGAAGTGGGTAATGAACCCTCCTGTGGCACGTCTGCCACCTCAATATCATCACTAATCATATTCTCTCCAGCCTCTGCTGGGGAAATAGGCTCCAATGCTATTTCCTGCTGTGATTCCTGAACAGCACTAGGTTCACCCCTTTTGAGCGGAAAGGTACTTTCTTCAAATTTTACATCCCTACTACGGATAAACTTTCTTGTCCCTGGACAATAAATCCTGTATGAATTACTTATTAAGTCATAGCCCACAAGTGCCCCTGTTCTGGCTCTAGGATCTAACTTTCCAACCATCTCATTATGGTGGACAATATAATACACCAAGCAACCAATTGTTCTTAGGTGTGATTTTTTGGGGTACAACTTCCAAAACTGATAATCAGGAAACTTCCCATTAACACTTACAATATTGTGTAACAGACACACTATTCACACCAACTCAGCCCATAAAAACTTTGGTAGACCAGATTGAGCCATAATAGTTCTGACTTTGTCCAATAAAGTCCTATTCATCCTCTCAACTATTCCATTGTTTTGTGGAGTACTAGCAGTAGTAACTATATGAGCAATACCATAATCATTCAATATTTTCTCAAAATCTTTACTCACAAACTCACCCCCTCCCTCAGTAATAACCCTCTTGATCTCCCTCATCAAACCATTCTGTTTCCAGACTTTGAAGATTACTGAAACCTCCTCTGTGGTTTGATCCTTTGATCTTATTGGTTTTACCCAAACAAAATTAGTTGCTGTATCAACCAAATTGATGAAGTATCCTGCCCCTCCAAGAGACACTGGTGAAAATGGCCCTGCCAAATCAATGGAGAATTCCTCTCTAGGAACTTCTGTGTGGTCTCTACTCTTTGAGAACACATTCCTGGTCTTGGCCGCTGTGGTGTCATTATATAGCCTTGAGTCAGGAACTGCGTCGCAGCCTGCAAGCTCAGCATCTGGTAGGTTAGGCTCAGCAGTGGGGGTGCGCCGGTTCTCAGCAGTAGCTGCTGCGGGCTCAGCAGCAGTTGCCGCGAGGCTCAGTAGTGGGCGCAGAGGATTGAGCACGCGGCTGCGGGCTGGGCCACAATCCGCTTGGATATCCGACTCACGGATGGAGCTGGGCCGACCAGGTTCTTGGGCAGTTAGTCGGGGGAGGAAAAGGCGGGGCAACAACGGGGCTATATGCGTGGACAACCGCGCGCAAGCGCGGGACGGCCACGGGATGGGAAATCCACCACGGCGCGTCGGGAGGGAACGGGAAAGCGCGGTGAACTTTGGGTAGCGCGCGGCGGAGGGCAGCGCCACGGAAGGACAAAACGGATGTTTGGAATGGCAGGCGAGCTGAAGGGATAGGGTATGGGTATGGGTTGGGGGATGGGTTAGGTTTCTGGGTCTAGGGTTTCTTCTTCATGGTTGTCAGTTTGTCTTTGTGCTTGTACTTAGGTTAGGTCTGAGGGGAGGGGATATAAGACACCTCTCCCCTCAGCACGGGTTGGGGGGGCCACACACACACACGAAGGGGGAATAGAAAAAAGGAAAATTAGAATCTCACTCTCTCTCTCTCTCCCGGAAAAGGAATCATCCTCGAGTCTTACAGACGCTAGAACCATCAAACTCTGTGACTTGGGACAACTTTGTGAGGGATAACCTCTAAAGTTTCCACATCTGGGGGTCTGGCCGGGAACTTTGATCCATTCTCAGTCTCTTGAAGATAATGCAGGATGTTGCTGAAAACCGCTCCTGGATCCAATTCTCCCCTTCCCTATCCTCTACGTTTGACTCCCGTTCCTGCTGCTCAACCCCCTCCGCCGCCATCCGCTCATGCTCCCAGAGGTAGAGGGTTTGCTCCTCCCTTGGAAGGGTCATTGGACATGGCGGCAGAGGCCCCTCGCCGCGTTTGGTTGAGGCCGAGGGATTTACCTCACCTTTGGTTCAGTACCTCGGACGTTGAGCGGTTTCTTTCTAGATTCGAAGGGATTGCGGATTCGGAGGGCGCGTTGGGTGCGGATAAGGTTCGGACCATTGTGCTGTTCATTACCAAGGAGGAGAAGCTGCGGGACGTGGAGGAAATGATTGGTTACAAGAGGCAAGACTGGGGGAAGTTGAAAAGCGAGATGTTGGCAAGGTGGGGAAACGCAAACCCCAGTTCCGGGAAAGCAACTTTGATTGAGCCGCGGAGGAAGCAAGCAAGAATGGCGGGGTGCGATCACGCAAAGGATTAGTGGAATATATGTCAAAGTTTGAGCGAATCTACGGCTACCTGGCAAAGAAGGAGGTCGTTGCGGGCCAGACGGGTGCCATGAAGCGGGCGTTTCTGGGGGGTCTCGCACCACAGCTCCGTTCCAGAGTGCAGCAATACCTGTATGACCACGGTCTGGTTAAGAGGTTGCTGGATGGAAGTTTCGGGATTCTTCCCGATCTTTCGGTTATCCGTCAAGCTGTGGAGAGCGAAATCAATTTGGACAAGCTCATTGCGGACACGGCACAAACGTACCCGTCTTCTTCCAAGAAATTGGTCACGATCTTGGCGCCGGTCCCCGACCAAACCTCGGCCGCGCAGCCGCCAATGCCCTCTCATGCCGTACTTTCCCAACAATCCGGGGGACCATCAGTTGGAGAGATGACGGAGATTCTGCGAGACATAAGGGTTTTCCTCAACTGGACATTGGCTTCCACAGCTCCAACAGCCGCACTGTCTCCGGCGGCTCCTTCTCAACCGCGCGCGGTACCGCCTCACATGGTAGAAGGGTTCCAGCCCCCCAGCGGACCATCTGGGTTGTTTGGGTCGCCGCGGTGTTCATATTGCGGGGAGAGAGGGCACTGGAAGTCCGCTTGTGAGAACCTCACTTGAGACATGGACAAGGGGCTTGTTCGCACATCCGGGATGACGTACATATTCCCAACAGGTGAATTGGTGGATCTGACCAAGGACAAGCTGCCACCAATGGTGCAAGTGCGGGAAAGAGCAAAGGCTAAAGTCAAGACCGCCCGGGTCTTGCTCGGGATTGTCACCGCGCCCGGAACCTGGGTAGCGCCAAGAGTGGAGGCCGAAGTCAGGGCATTGGCGACGAACAAGCGGATCGCAATGGATTTTGACGAGCGACTAATGGCCCCAAAGCCAGTCGCGCGCGTACCAGCGTCGGAAGGGCTGCCCGCTAATCCTGCGGGGAAGAAGAAGGCCGCGGACATCGTCCAAAGAGTGATGGGGAACGACTCACCAATACCTCTGACCCTACGGGAGCTAGCGGCGGTATCCCCTGTGGTTGTTGACGAGATGGTCCAGGCCTTAAAAGATTGCGTTCAGGGCTGGGTGCCAACAACGGTTCAGCGAGTTAATGTGGCGGAGGAGGAATTGGATCCCAAGCTGTGCCAGTCAAAGTCGGTATCCGTCCCGCTTGCTTATGTCGCAATGACCATTGCGGGGCGGAAGGTGTGGGCAATGGTGGACAGTGGGTTGATGGTCAACTGGCTTCCCTCAAGGTTGGTGGACAAGCTCGGCCTGGTGCAGAGGAAGTGCGCGATGGGCCTTTGGGAGTTAAATGGCGGCAAATGCCGCGTGGATGGAGTAGTAGAGGCAGAGGAGGTAGAAGTCGCGAAGGTTTGTAAGCCCCTGTCATTTCTCTCAGTGGAATGCGGAGATGTGATTCTAGGTTGGCCGTTTATGTTTGGGTTCCAAGCTCAAATGGCCTTCAACGCCAAGGAAGGAACGGAGGCGCTGACTGTCAAAGACCCACTTGGAGCGCGGTTTGAAAAAACAATCTGCAATTGTGGGCAAGGGAGATGGGTACAGGACCCAGTGTTTGGCGGCAACGGGGAGTCCAGCGCAGGGGCTGACCGCAAGGGTCACCCTTCGGAGGATTTTTCCTAGTCGGCCGCGGTTACCGTGCGGGGCAAGCTCCGGCTCAGCACGGGCGGCCAACAGGTAAGGAGCAGGTGGAGGGGGGCATGCATAGGGCGCAGGCGCCAGAAGTAAGTTCCATTCCTCAGTATGCATTGCCGGAAGGCTCTACGCTTTGAAAACCCTATCATTGTGCCACAGTCGTGAGCAAAGGCAAAAGCCCCGGTCTGGTTATTGCTAGGACTTACAACAGTGACAGCCGGGTCTGGATGGCGCGGTGCAACGCGGGCAAGTACAAACCTGTGGCGCAAAAAGTCCGGCCGCGTAACAAGCCAATGCCTCAGGGACTCAACGGACCCCTATGACCAATCGCGTGGTCCTGGAACCCGTGGGAGACGCCCCTTGGGAAGAATGGATGGATAACACGGTTGGCGCAAATCACGGACAAGCGGGTGGACACCCTTAACTTTGGGCCAACGGGATGGCTGAGTGCGGAGGAAAGGGATCTTCTGGTATTGGTATTGGTGCTGAGGGAGAAGGCCCTTGCCTTTGGACCGGACAAGCGCGGGTTGTTGAGAGGCAAGATTGGGGACCCTTATGTTATTCCCACTGTTCCTCACAAACCGTGGCAAATCAAGCCAATTCCGATCCCCCGTACCGTTCGGGAACCCTTTCTGGAGCTGGTACGGGAGCGTGTGAGGACGGGGCTTTACGAGAAGTCCACGTCAAGCTATTCGAGTCCTATCTTTGCGGTTGTTAAACAGGATGGGAAGTCGCTAAGGATTGTTCACAACCTTCAGAGGCTCAATTCTTTCACTATTTGCGACGCGGGGCTTCCCCCGCGTGTGGAAGAATTTCTGGAGTCAATGGCCGGGCGCTCTTGCTACGGGCTGGTGGAAGTAATGGGGGGATATGACCAGCAAGAACTCCACCCTGACTCACGGCCACTGACGGCGTTTGAGACCGGGCTAGGGAGGATGCAGCTGACGCGGCTACCACAAGGTGCGACCAACTCAGTGACGGTTTACCAAGCCCAAATGACCTGGATACTACGTGACAATCTTCCGGAAGGCGTGCAAATCTTCATTGATGACGCTGGCATTAAAGGCCCCAGAACGGACTACGGAGGCGCGGTCCTAGAGGATGCACCTGCGACCCGTCGATTTGTCTGGGAATACACGGAGACTCTGGAACGAGTCCTCTTCCGAATTGAGGAGGCGGGCCTTACCGTGTCCGGGAAAAAGTTAGCGGTCTGCATTCCGGCGCTCAAGGTGCTGGGGCACGTTGTGGCCTTCAACGGTAGGCAAATAGCGGAGAAGAAGTGGAACAAGGTTCTTGAATGGCCAACTCCTTGGACGGTGTCGCACGTCTTGCAGTTCCTGGGGTTGTGCAGCTACGTCCGCATGTTCATCGAGCGGTTCGCGGAAGTAGCAAGCCCAATGCGGGCGCTGACGCGTAAGGGGACGGAGTGGAATTGGACCAAAGGATGCAATGCCGCGTTTGCAAAGCTCAAGGAGATCGTGGGGCGCGACATCGTCCTTTGGGACCTTGATTACAACGCCGGAGGGATACGCCTGGAGGTCGACTCCAGTGAGTTTGGTGCCAGGGGGGTCTTGACACAGGAGGAGGACGGAAAAGATAGGCCGGTGCTCTATGAATCGGTCACCTTTAACGCGACAGAGAGTCGCTATTTGCAACCAAAGCTGGAGCTGTGCGGCGTCACCAAGATTGTAGGGCGGTTGCAGCACCTTTTGTGGGGCGTGCATTTTGAGCTCTTGGTTGACGCGGAGGCCTTGGCGCGAATGATTAAATCACCAACGCTGTCAAACGCGCTGTCGCGGTACCCACGGGACAATCCCTACGAGGGGGCGGAACCCTTGGACATGGAAGCGCCGGTTGTTTGGGTAGGAATGGCGGAGGCCGCAATTCGTCTTCCGTTGTGTCAGTTGGGGCCTTAAGCGGTCTTGTGCTCTTATTTGCAGGATCTCCGGTTCCCTGAGGGCACGGCGGGCGCGGTTGTCCGGTGGGTGAGGCGTAACGTTCTGAACTTCTACTTACAGGATGGTCAGTTATGGCGGCGGAGTGGTTCCGTGCCTCTTGTCGTTGCAACTTCTAGGGCCAACCAAGAGGTGATCCTACAAATTGTGCATGACAAACTTGGTCACCGGGGCGATGTCAAGACGCGGAGAAGGGTAAAAGCAAGGTTTTGGTGGCCGGGGATTGTCCGCGCGGTGCGCAATTGGGTGAAGTTGTGCGAGGCCTGCCAGCGGCAAAGCTCGGGTCTGCCCAAGGAGGTTGGCCACCCCACGGGTGAGGATGCGCTGTTTGGGCGTGTTTTGCTAGATGTGGTCCACATCAAGGCGGGCAAGTTTGCGTTTTTTCTGGTTGCGCATGACAATCTGTCTGGGTGGGTGGAAGCGAGGCCCCTAGTGAAGCTATCAGCGGAAAAGGTGGCTCAGTTTCTGGAGGAGGAATGGTTCGCGCGCTACGGATCGCTTTGCTTGGTCACCGTTGACGGAGGGGCGGAGTTTTGGGGACGCCTGGTGATGCTGGTGCAGAGTTGTGGAGCAAAATTTGGGCGCGTAACGGAGTACTACCCAGAGGGAGCGGGGATGATTGAGCGGGGGCATCAGCTGATCAAGGATGCCCTGGTGAAAATGTGCGTTGAGGACGGCAAAAGGTGGCAGGTGGCGCTCCCGGCGGTTCTTTTTGCCAATCGGATCTCCATGAAGCACTCAACGGGGTATTTGCCTTACAAGCTACTCTACGGGCAGCGGCCTGTGCTTCCTGTGGACATTGAGCTGAACACGTTCTTGGGCGTGGATTGGTGGAAGGTCAAAACGTCTGCAGATCTGGTCGAGGCGCGGGACGAGCAACTCCTTAGGCGTCAGGAGACCTTGAGAAGGGCCGGGGATTGTTTGAAGAAAAGCCGGACGGCGTCCGTCCGCTATTGGGACAAGCACTGTTCCCATTGGCTCCAGGATCTGCTGCGGAAAGGGGACCTGGTCCTGCTGTATAATCGGATTCTGGAATCCCAGTGGGGCCGGCTTTTTGCCAACCGGTGGAACGGGCCATACCGTGTGGCCTCTAGGTTCTTGGGCGGCAGCTACAAGCTCGAGGAATTGGACGGGGTGCCGCTTAAATGGAAGGCCGCAGCTTCGCATGTGAAATGCTTCTTTGCGCGCGGTTCCACTTCCTTTGACAAAACGGCGGGCGATGATTTGGGGTCCGGGGGCGAGGCGGTCCCGGAGTTGGGCGACGACGCGGAGCGTTTGGGTAGCAAAGAACCGGCGTGCAATGCGCAACCCCGGAGAAGTCAATGGTTGCAGACTGCTGGGGGGGACGCTAGGTGGTTAAGCTTGATTTGGTGAGGGGGCTTTCTAGCCGGTTCACAGCCGGGACAACTAGACACCCCAGAATGTTCGTCTCCTTATGTTTCGGTTTGGACTTGGTTTTGGATTGGTACTGGCTACGGTTTATTTATTGCAGGTACGCAGGCGCGGTGTGACATTGGGTCCGCAAACGCGAGGACAAGCCCCGCGCACGGATGGCGGGACAAAGAGCTCTGCAAAAAAAAAAATAAAAAATAAAAAATAAAAAATAAAAATAAAATAAATAAATAAAAATAAAAAAATAATAAATATAGAATATTTCTTTCTCCTCTTTGGATCCGGGCTGTTTTCCTTCCTCCTTTTCTGTTTCTCTCCTGTTTCTTTCTTCAACGGACAGGTGCAATGGACGGGGACGGTGTGGACATGGTTAAAAGCTTAGCTTGGTAAGGGGGTGCTCTAGCCGGTTCACAGCCGGAATGACTAGGCACCCCAGAATGTTTGTTTCCCATTGCTCCTCCCTTATACTTGTGGTTGTGAGCGCACGCTGTCGGCACGGTGTTTGTTTGTTCTGTAGTACGGGTATGGGGAACTGTGTGGCAGTTGGTCTGGGGCGGTCCAGGTACCCCTCTTTTTGGAAAGGCTGGTCAATATCAATCTCACTCACGAAGCGGCGCGCGGACGCGGACCTCAATCTTAATCTCATTCGCACAAGGCGCGGTCGCGCACTTTTTCTTGGAAGATAGGACCTCGTGCAGAAGACATGTATTTCTCTAGGAATAGGGGAAGCGCGGTACAACAAAAAACGGATGAAGAAAAAGGGGAGAAGGGGAGGGGGGGCAATGCGCCTAAGCCATCTTCATCATTTCCTCCATCTCCGCCCTTGACAACACCAGTAAGGCCCAGAAAGATGCCAGGAGCGCGCGTCGGGATTCCGAGGATTGGGCGCCGGGGGTTGCGAGGTAATCCCTAAGCATCGTTGTTGACCTTTCCGCGAGGACCTCAAAGAGTGAAGCCGGGAGCGCCATTACAATTGGGATGTCCGGAATCTTGGGAGGGCTGGGGAAAGGCAGTGCCGGTGCCGGGACGGGACTTGATCCAAACGAGCGAGGGGGGGATGAGGGGGTTCCCGGGGCATTGCACGGAGGGCTTGGTTCAGCTGAGGGCGATGACGGGATAAGGATTGGGGACGGCGGAGGAGGGACCTTGGGGGTAGTAGGCCTCTCATCCGAGACCGCTGGTGACGCGGGCGGCGGTGGAGTGCCTTGTGGAGCCGGCGTAGGTGCCAGAGGAGGACCTGAAGCCGCAGCAGCACAATGCCGGAGGATTTCATCGAGTCGCGGGTCCCTCGCGCCTTCCCTCATCCGGACGCGGTCCAACCAGAATTGCAGGGCCCTCCAATAGTCATTGACGGACAAGAAGTCCTCCTTCCGCGGTGGTCCCGGGAGGCAGAGGGGGGAAGCCAAGTCGCAACCCTCGCTTGGAAGAGGGCGGCGACGAGGGGAGCCCGGCGGAGTCCACGAGTCCTCCGAGATAGTGCCATCGTCCAAAACTACAAATGAGTCTGGACAAGCCCTCTTGCGCGGCCTGGGGCGAGGGCCAGATTGGGGGGGGGCTTGGGGCATGCCGTCACTAAGTGACCAGTGACTATGGCTGCAACGGCAAGCGACGCAGGCGCATCAGCCAGGAGCAATCAAGCACGCGTGCCCGTTCCGGGCGCAGAATTTGCATGGGAACATGATGGCAATGAAGCGGGGGAGGGGATTGGCGGAGTTTGTGAGGTGGAGTAGGTAGGGGGGAACGGTGCGAAGATGGTCGAGGTAGCAACGGGAAGGGACCTCTGGGGACAGAACTCAAGTCTGGGGGGATGTGGTGTCATTATATAGCCTTGGGTTGGGAACTGCGTTGCGGCCTGCGCGCTCAGCATCTGGTAGGTTAGGCTCAGCAGTGGGGGTGCGCCGGTTCTCAGCAGTAGCCGCTGCGGGCTCAGCGGCAGTTGCCGCAAGGCTCAGCAGTGGGCGCAGAGGATTGAGCACGCGGCTGCGGGCCGGGCCTGACTAGGGGAGACGGGCCACGATCCGCTTGGATATCCGACTCACGGATGGAGCTGGGCCAACCAGGTTCTCGGGCAGTTATTTGGGGGAGGAAAAGGCGGGGCGACAACAGGGCTATATGCGTGGACAACCGCGCGCAAGCGCGGGCTGGCCACAGGATGGGAAATCCACGATGGCGCGTCGGGCGGGAACAGGAAAGCGCGGTGAACTTTGGGTAGCGCGCGGCGGAGGGCCGCGCCACGGAAGGATGAACCGGATGTTTGGAATGGCAGGCGAGCTGAAGGGATAGGGTATGGGTATGGGTTGGGGGATGGGTTAGGGTTCTGGGTCTAGGGTTTCTTCTTCATGGTTGTCAGTTTGTCTTTGTTCTTGTACTTAGGTTAGGGCTGAGGGGAGGGGATATAAGATACCTCTCCCCTCAGCATGGGTTGGGGGGACACACACACACAAAGGGGGAATAGGAAAAAGGAAAATTAGAATCTCACTCTCTCTCTCTCTCCCGGACAAGGAATCATCCTCGAGTCTTACAGACGCTAGAACCATCAAACTCCGTGACTTGGGACAACTTTGTGAGGGATAAACTCTAAAGTTTCCACACCGCTAAGGTACAACTCTCACAGTTGTTGTCCTTTAACTAATGGCCACTTCTATTTTGAGAAACAGTGCTCAGAGCTGAAATCTTGAACAAGTCAGCACAGAGCAACTTATCCTGAACTTGTCCACTCAGGATAGTTCTCCCATTCAAATCAATAACAAACTTATCTTCTTTAAGATAACAAATCTGGAAACCCTTTTTCCAGAGCACTCCAAGAGACACAAGGTTATAAGGCAAATCTGGTACATAGAACACTTTCTCAAAAATTATTTTGAAACCCATGTGATTTGAAAGAATAACTTTTCCAATCCCCTTAATCTGGATTGTTTTTCCTTTTTGGCCAATATTTAAAACACCATCAAAATCTCTAATTTTTGAAAACAAATTTGGCTCAAAAAAACATGTGGTCTGTACAACCAGAATCAATCAAAAAAAGAACATCCTCCTTCAACAATCCTCCTGTAAGGAATGAAGAATTATCAGCCACTGATAAGTTCTCATTTTCAAGGTTAAGATTACACACTTCATAATCAATCAAGTCCATCTCTTGATCCTCTTCAATTTTAGCCTTCTTGTTGGGGACTTTTTCCACAACAGCTTGTTCCATTGGAACATCCATTGCCACCATAGCAACATTTTCCATGGCAAGGTTGACCTCTTTGTCTTGCTTTTCACTTTCCTCAGATTTCTTCCTCTTCTTGGCCTCCTTGCAATCCTTTGCATAGTGCCCCTTCTTCTGACAATTATAACACAAGACCTTTGATAAATCCTTTTTGGCCTTTGCCTTCTTCCCAGATTTTCCTGTCTTGCCCACCAAAGCAGTTCCTGTGCTCTCCTTCATCTTGAATTGAAGATCATCCTTTTCAATCCTTCTAAGCACATCCTCTTCTCCTGGGAGGGGATCCAACTGAGATATGATCCTGACCAAGGACTCATATTCTTTTGGCAGCTTTTGAAGAATTAAGAGTGACAAACACTCAGGATCCATGTTCAGCCCAGATGACTTGAACTTAGCAATACTAGACTTAGCTTCCCCCATAAATTGTTTACAGTTGCCAAATTTCAACTAAAACAATCTATTGAAAGCAATCCCCTTTTGATGAACAGACTCACCAGCATACTTTGACTTGAGCATTTTCCATAAAACACTACCCTTCCTCTTCTGTTCCTCCAACAGAGTATCAGCAACACATGTTACATGATTCTGATCCAAGTGTCTAAGAATAAGATGATAGGCCTTCTTCTCCAACTCTGAACTGATCAAAGTATCATATCCTTTCATAATATCCCCACAACATATGTTATCCAACTCACTGTCCATAAGGACAGTCCAAGCATTATAGTTCTGACTATTCAGAACTAACTTGGTGGAGCTGGACTCTGGGATATAAGACATCTTCTAGGAAAACTTGAGGTCCTTGAGGTTGTCCAAATTAAGGTATAAGGGTCTATCTTGCTTGGAAATAATGATGATGATGGTACTGATAATGTGTTAGAATTATGGCCAGAAATTAGCTTAGGCAAATGAGCAGTATTTAAAGCAAAAGAAATGCTGGACACTGGGTGTCAATATTGTCTAATGGGGCTCTCACAATGGGGCAATATCTTGGATGAATTTGATTGGAATGATGAATGAATGGATGGAAAACAGCAGGGAGAAGAGCTCCTTAAGTACAAAAGATTGGCCTCTTGTGAGCCCATGATACAACAAGCCAAAAGGCAAATTTTCCGCCCCAAAAGAGCTCTACAGGCTCTACTGGCCTTGTTACTTGGTTTGGACTACATCAGCCCACATGGCATCAGTCCCTGTACCCTTACAACCAGCCTATTCTGGTTATTTCTGGTGTTTCCACCTCAATGGCGCTGAACCAGCCCCTTAACTGTTCAATCCCCTTGGCTGGTTGTCCGTTACAACCAGCCATGATGACCTCATTGCCTTGTTTACGTGCTGGTTTCCTCATGCAGCCAGCCCCTGGCCCCTCAAATGGGCAAGGTGGGACCCAGGGCACACATGGGTCCGGTCTCAGACTCACATGGGGGGGTGACCAGTGGACATGCTGTCCCCCCCCCTCTTTCTCTCAAATCCCTGGTGGGGGCAGTCAAATCCCCTTACCAGGGGCCCTGGGGGTCAATACTCCCAGGGCGTCTTCAAGTAAGTTGTCCTGGGAGTTGATCAGGTCCTCCCAGGCCCATTTCTCCTCCCCCTTGGTAAAGGGGGGGGAGAGCGCCCCTGTCCTGCTTGGTTGCCTCAAAAAAATCAATGGTGGGGGGGGTGATGAATTCCCCCCCGCCTGCCAGTCTCTACCCTTGCGGCCGGAGCCACCACCTCCTTGGGCAAGGGGGTGGTCAGGTCCCCCCTGCCCTGACCGACCGCAGTGTAGTGGTCGGTCGCTGGCTGGTTCAACCCAGCCAGCTTGCCCCCATCCCCCTTGCAACAGCAAGCGAGGGGAGGGGGAGCAAGCCGGGGTTGCGAGCCACGGCTCCGTGGCGCTGGTTGCCGAGCGCGACCAGCCGGGCCCACGCGGGATCCCTTGGCCGCGCAACAGCCCCGCGCGGGCCGTCGGGCCCCGCGTGGGCCGTAACGAGGAACACAGGCGGCCCTGAACGGGCCGTACCAAGGAACACAGGCGGCCCTGAACGGGCCGCAACGCGGGCAGCGGCCCCGAGCAGGCCAAAACACGGGCGGCTGTCCCTAGCGGGCCGCGACAGGGGTGGCGGCCCCAATGGGCCGCCCCAAGCCCAAATCGTAAGAATTACATACTTTGGCGGGCCAGCCCGTCTGGCCAAGTATGTCCATAATAAAGCTTGGGCCCTTTTATGCCCAAATAAGCCCATCTGGCTTGGGTGGCTTATCCACCCTGGCGGGCCCTTCAGGGCCTGTGTCCCAAAAGACCATAAAAACTGTTTTGGCGCCCAAATGCCCAAAACCAATAACACCCACACAGGCCCACGTGGCCCACGTGATGTCCAATGGGCTGTGGAGGCCCATTTTTGCATCCCATTTGGATTACACACTGCTTTGCACATTACCTGAGTGCATCCGCATTTTAAAAAGGTTTGTGATTTCCTGGTTGAGTTTGAAGGATCCATTTTGGCTTTTAACTGTGTAAAATGTTAAGAGAGTCTGGAAACCTGAACCTGGCTTTTATTTCAATGACAACAGAAAGGATCAGTAAGAATAACATTGTTTTGGACAGGAACAGTTAACAATGAAAGAATGTAAAGAAAGAAACCAATGAACAACAACAATGCTTTATTCTACAGACCTGATTGTGGCCTCTATAAAGACTTGGTAGAATACTTGCAATTGAAAACTTAGCTAGAGATCACTTCTGGCAGATTGGTTCAGTCTTGAGTTTGCTATGCTGGTCATTGTGGTGCTCTTTTATGGACGTGAGTTGGGAAAGGGCTGCGGGCGGCGCGCTCAGCAATAGCGGCGGGCTCAGCAGTGGCGGCACACTCAGCAATGGGCAGGGCTCAGCAGCGGCGGCACGCTCAGCAATGGGCAGGGCCTTTCCTCAGCTAGCCGCGCTGTGGGCTCTGCAGCAGTCAGGTTGGCCCAGCAGCGGTTGGGTTGGGCTCAGCACCTGGAGATGGGAGACAACGGATCGCGCGGATCAGAAAGCTTGCGCGGATTGGAAGGCTTGCGCGGACCAAGCGGATCGCGCATTGCAAGACGCGCGGATTGGATCACGCGGTATGCCCCGGATACCCAGACCGGGTTTTTGGGCAGACGCGCGCAAGCGGGCGAACCAGGCGTACGTTGATATCAAGGGGCATGGGTTGGAGGGGTAGGGTTGGGCTAGGGTTCTGTGCTTAGGGGTTGTATTTCATCATTATTTCCTACTTGTGGTTGTACTTAGGTTAGGGTTGAGAGGGAGGACTTAAATACTTCACTCTCAACTCTGGGTTGTAGGGGGAGCACTTCACTTCACAAACGGGACTGCACTTTAGGATATCACTTTTTATGGCATCAGATTGGATTGGATTGGAAAGGAAGGAATTCATCTTATTATCACTCTATCCCTTGCTCTCTCTCTCTCTTGACTGGCTGCATCCAATCTCCTTACAGAAGCTTTGATCAATAACTTCCGGAACTTGAGGACAACTTCAGGGGTGTTGCCCCTTTAGTTTCCACATCTGGGGGTCTGGCCAGGAAAGATATTTTGTCAAAGTCTCTCAAAGGTACTCACGGATGCTACCAACAGCCGCTTCTCTTCCTTCCTCCTCCCACAGCCTCCGCACTACCCCATGGATTTTCCCGCATATTTTACTCAACATTGCGGAAGTGGAGCAATTCATCTCACAGTATGAAATGATTGCAGACTCTGAAGGCGCTTTGGATTTTGAGAAGGCGCGCCATGTGGTCCTGTTCATCAAGGACACAGAAGCGCTTTGGAATGTGGAGGAGATGGGAGGCTACCTGAAACTGGATTGGCCGGAACTGAAGGAGGACATGCTGGCAAGATGGGGGAGGCGCGGTTCTTGCTTTTGGAAGGACAATCTCAAGCCATCAGGGGAATTGGGTTACAAGGCAGGCGCGTGCAGCGGGATCCGGTTGCAAGCGGAAGTGGACTACGCGGAACTGGAGTACTACAGGGCAGAGTATGTTCTGGCCCCACCACCAGCAACCATCTCTTGGGCTGGCGAACTCACGGAGGTGGCAAGGGGCCTCAAGGTCTATCTGGAGAGTATTCAGTCTCCCAGCGCGTCTGTGCCCTGCGTGTGCGCAAATGGGGAGGACAACAACCGTTGGTGGATGGGAAAGAGGGACCGGAAAGCGGATTTGAATGCGGAATTGGTTTCCCCAGTGGGAGCTAAGTACGTGCTGGGGAAGCGGGACTCAACGGAACCGGTGCGGCCTAGTGACAGGAAGCGGGCAAGGACGACGGAACGGGAAATGGATGTTCAATGCGGTTTGGGAACCGGTGAATGGCAGACAGGCCTTGCAAAGAAGGTAGATGCCCACGGAAGAGACGGACCACGCGTCGGAGGATCACAACCCAAGATGGACCTCTTTGACGGCGGGGAGAGCGCATTTTGAAAGAGTAGGGGCAGCGGTGGAAGGGACAAAACACATGCCAAAGGATGGCGGCCAGGGCCGGACCACTTTGACGGTGGGGAGAATGAGGATGGGGCAGAAGGATGTGGCAGCAACGGAAAGGACGGGCGCGGAATGGACGGACGGTGGGGCAGAGCAGAAGGATCAAGTGTTCATGCGCGGTCCGGCGGGCAGGGAGCGGTCAGAAATCTCCGGAGGGGAGAACAAGGCTGCGAGAACTGCAAAGGGCAAGGAATGTTTTGTGGACGGGGTGGGGGAGGAGAGGGCTGGGATTGAAAGGGTTTCAAAGCCTCTTTCCTCCTCCACAGCAGGTTGTGGTAAGGACGTCTGGGGGTTTTTGCTTTTGTTTGGGTTTTGCGCGTGGATGGACTCAAATCTCAAAGGATGCAGGAGGGTCTTGGCGGTGGGAGGTGCACCTAGGCTGTTTGGGACAACAATTTGCGAACAAGGCCCGTGCGGGATTGGTTGAGGCAACGCGCCGCGGATCTGGCAATGGGTACAGAGGGTGCGGTTTGCTGGGGACAGCGGCAAAGTTGGGGGGGGAGCTAGCGCAGATGTGGAAGGTCGGAGCTGGGACGCAGGACGCGGGCTCAAAAAAAAAAAAAAAAAAAATCTCTTGTTCCTTCTTATCTATTCATTCTTCCTTTTCTTTTCTTTCTTTTCTTTTCTCTTCCTGTCTCTCTCAAGGATTGCGTACGCACGCTGGCGCGCCAAGGTCTCCCCATGTACTCTTGCGGATACTCTTGCTGGCGCGGATTTCTTGCCAATTTCTCACTGGCGCGGATCTCGCGCGCGGTTCTTATTCTCTCTCAGGGACTCACAAGCCCAAAGGCTACTCAATTGCGCACAACGTGTGTCTTTTTGTGTATAGGCGCTAAATACAAAGGAGAAAGGATAAGAATGGAAGGGAGGGGGGGGCGATCCGTTCAAGTTATCCAAGCTCTCATCATCCTCACCGCGTCCAAGCAAGCCGCGGCGACCAGGTTGCGGAATGAGGCCAGAATTTTGAGCCGGGAGTTGGCTTTGTGACCATGCGGCGCGGCTAGGAACCTCCGGAGGAGTCCATCCACATTGTTTGCCATTGCGTCAAACCTTGCAAGTGGGACGGCCGGAACAATTGGAATAACGTCCGGGATCTCGGGAGTACTGGCCGGGGGAGTGGGCTCCGGGCCTGGAGCGGTGTCGGGGACAGGAGCCTGTTTGGGCGATGAAGGGACCACAACAGAGGAAAGTTGACGCGCTGGCTTGGGTAAAGGACGCGGAGCCAGGGCTGGTTGCGGAGGAGGCAGAGGAGGAGCAGCCGGACAAGTGAAGAATTGTGGGTCCATTGCGGGCTGGTTGATGCAGACCCGGGCCGCCCAGGTTTGAGCCGTGTTCTGATACATGGCAAAGTTCAGGAAGTCCGCGCGTCTTGGAGGCCCAGCACGACAGTACGGTGAGCCCGAGTCATGGATTTTGCGCAAGGATGGGCCAGGAGGAGCGCGGGGCGGGGAGTTGTTGGGGGAGCCAGTCGGGGTCCACTCGTGGCTTGAAATTTCCTTGTCGCTCAAAACCACAAACAAGTTGCGACGGGCCCTCTTGCGCAGTCAGGGTTGGGGTTGGGCACGCAGACGAGCACGCGGCATACCATCACTCAGCAAGCAACGCCGGTGGCCGGCGCGGCAAGGGATGCATGCGCAACGGCCAGGATTGATCCGGAAGGCAAGGCCGTTCCGGCTGCAATAGGTGCAGGACACCATGGGGGAGAGCAAGGGAGAAGGAGGGGTAGTGTACTCGCTGGCAAGGAGTGGGGTAGTCCTGACAAGTGGGGAAGGGGGGGTGCAACTATGGAAGTTGAGATGGTGGGAGATCTCTGGGGACAGAACTCAAGTTGGGGGGAATTGGTGCTCTTTTATGGACGCGAGTTGGGAAAGGGCTGCGGGCGGTGCGCTCAGAAATAGCGGCGGGCTCAGCAGCGGGGGCACGCTCAGCAATGGGCAGGGCCTTGCCACAGCTAGCCGCGCTGCGGGCTCAGCAGCAGTCAGGTAGGCCCAGAAGCGGTTGGGTTGGGCTCAGCACCTGGAGATGGGAGACAACAGATTGTGCAAATTGGAAAGCTTGCGCGGATCGGAAGGCTTGCACAGATCAGACAGCTTGCGCGGACCAAGCGGATTGCGCATTGCAAGACGCGCGGATTGGATCACACAGTACACCCCGGATACCCGGACTGGGTTGTTGGGCGGACGCGCGCGGGCGGGCAAACCGGGCGTACATTGATATCAAGGGGCATGGGTTGGAGGGGTAGGGTTGGGCTAGGGTTCTGTGCTTAGGGGTTGTATTTCATCATTCTTGATTACTTGTGGTTTTACTTAGGTTAGGGTTGAGAGGGAGGACTTAAATACTTCACTCTCAACTCTGGGTTGTAGGGGGAGCACTTCACTTCACAAACAGGACTGCACTTTAGGATATCACTTTTTATGGCATCAGATTGGATTGGATTGGAAAGGAAGGAATTAATCTTATTATCACTCTATCCCTCTCTCTCTCTCTTTCTCTCTCTCTCTCTCTCTTGAGCGGCTGCATCCAATCTCCTTACAGACGCTTTGATCAATAACTTCTGGAACTCAAGGAAAACTTCAGGGGTGTTGCCCCTTTAGTTTCCACATTGTTTGGATGGTTTCTGGAGCTGATTTGGAAGAGAAAAGGAGGCTCACCCCACTAGGGGGGAAGGCTCTTATTGAGCATGCGGGAGTGAGCGTGACATGGGAATGAAATGAGACATCTTCAACATCTGACCCTGAGAGTTTGAGCAGTGCACGCATAAGTGAAGACTTGTATTCTCAACATTTAAGCCTTATAATCTCAACATTGACCAATCACACAATTAGAGAAATTTCTGAGAACAGGTGGAGCAGGAGATAGGGAAGCTCTTGGAGGAGATGGGGGGAGGATACCAGTATCCATAGGTTTGGAAACTGCTTCTGGGAGGTTTTAAAATTTCCTCCCACATCCACAGGCTTGAGGATTATATTGATTTTGATCCTGAACCTCTAGAGTAGAACCACGTCCTCTGGCTTCTGTAGTTAAAGGTGGACTGGTAATGATGGAAGTTTTTGCACATTGAGGAGTCATGGTTTCCACTTATGCAATATGCAAGTGACCCAAGAAAGGTACCCAGAGAAGAATAAATTGGAAGGGGAAATGGCTGCAAAGGGGGTCTTGAATTCATAAAACGTCTGTTAAAGAAGCTCAAATTGGTCAAGGTCAAATTTAAAGGTTGACGCGGTCAAAGCAGTCAAAATCAAATTCAAAGTGGTTGAAGTTAGAGTCAAAGCGGTTGAAGTCAAAGTCAAATTCAGAGTTGAAGGGGTGAAAGTCAAATTCAAATTTGTGTCAAATTTTTATGAAACCTACTGATGCCAGAAAATTGTCAAATTTCTGTCAAAGTACTGTCAAAGTTCAAATTGCCATGAAAAAATTGAATTTTTATCAAATTTGCATTTTAAGGCCAATTGATGTAATTGATTGGAAAATGGATAATTCTGCAGGGAGATCCTTTTGAAATGTGAAAGGCCTCACAATTTTTAGCGCTATATCATGCACTAACCCACAACAACTTTGTAGGTAGTGATATCCCTAGGTGGGATGAGGTGGATGGTAAAGTTCTATAGAGATATAGAGAAGGGCATTAATCAAGGGAAAGGAATTAGTATAATTTCACAACCACCCCAGAAGTGCAAGCGTCTGAGGGCACACGCGCTACTGCTCACAGAAGTCATGATTGAGAGATGAGATGGATTGTAATGGAGATACATAGAGTAATAAAAATGATAAGGAGAAGAAAAATCCAGGAGTAAGGCTTTGAAGGAGATTGATAGTTGAATGCTATAAGAGTAACACAAAAGGGATAGGTGAGATGAGTAAGGTAGGCCGTTTGGATTTCCTGTGCTGAGATGACACCTATTGGAAGGGACTAACCAATAAGAAGTAGTAGACAAATTCCTTGAGGGTAAATAGTCCAGGAAGGGAAGAGAGGCCAGTATATGTAAGAACTGAGAGGGAGGCCTTGAGGAGGGATGCCTGGTTCTGGGGCTGGGATTCCCCATGGCATTACATGTTGAACAATTTGGCTTGAGGCTGTGGATTGACAGATTGAGTAATGGGCCTGTCCAGAAAGGTGTGGCATTTACTGAACTGGAGTGTGGGTTTTCCAGCCAGGAGTATGTACTAAGGTTTTAAAGTATGTACTTCTCATACAAGGTGGAGTTGATGGAGGGATGAGGATGCACCAAGCCATAGAGAGGGAGAGTGTAAGCCTGGTAGATTTTCTAAGAGCTGCAGGGAATTCAGGAGGATACTTCAGGAGGTGCAGTATGTAGATCCAGGGGTGAAGGCTGATTGTACTGAGGATTGAGTCTGGCTGAGGGTTGAGTATGGCTTAGGAGACTGATTCAAACTGTTTTCATGAAAGGTAAATACTTCAATTGGTGTATTTTATAAATTTAAAGGCATGATTACATTGAGGGCATATAAAGAAATGAAATTGGGAAGATTTGAAAGCCAAAGCCATCATTCCAGCTGATTTTTGAATGGTTTAGCTGTCAAAGCCCAGGCTGTGGCAGATAATTGGATTTCCATTTCAAACCTGCCGCAACAAAAAATTCAAAGGCCCACCACCCAGGCTGCCACAAGGGCCAGAACCCCTTTTCTCCCCTTCAAAGGGGGGGGGGGATGAGGCAAATTTTTGTTGAATAACCTGAAAAATGTTTCTGTAAATTAGTGTTAAAGCTGGCATCTAGAGTTAGCACTTCCTGGGTTTGAGTCCTGGAAATTTAACTCCCATCTTTCAACATATTAACAGTTCAAGTGCTACAGTGAAAGTTCCTGTTCCATTGAAATGGAAGCCACATCAGCTCAAGACCAAGCACCAAAAGTTCACAGTGGATTGACAAAAATAATTGGACTGATTTTTAAAGTGCCTCACCCACTCCATATCAACCAAGGATCTTTTTAAAAATTGTTTTTTCAAATATCTTTGATAATCCTTCTTTTGACCACATTGATTTATTTGCCACCATCCCCTAAACCATTGTATTTCATTCCCTCCCTTGACTGATAATGCAATGACTATGTTAATCTATTTTTGTTGGTCTGTCATTTTTTTTCAGTTTTACAAGTTCTTTCTATTTCTTCCTTTGATTATACCATGTTAGATAAAGAATAAATATATATATATATAACCTATGCAAAGAGACCCAGGCTTGTGTGCTTTGAATTTAGGAAGCACAGTCATCTGGGAAGCACATTGCCTCTTTTTTGAAGATTCCAAGCACAAATCTGTATAATTTTATCAAATTTTTCAAGCTTTATGGAACTTTCAAGGCATTAAAAAGACCCAAAAGGCCTTGGAAAAAGACCAATTGCAATATGTATGAGCTTGGGCATAAAATACAACACTTGAAGTTGAAGACCCCTGAGATAAAATACTCAATCTTGAAGGAAGTTTCACCCCAGCCCATTCAAAAAGAATCTCATGAGGTTGGTTTGCTTTCAACAGTGGCTTCCAAGAAGCCATTGATAAATGAATATCAGCAGAAGAGACTGAACTTTACTTGTAAAAATCAAAATTGGACCATTGACAAATGGAAAAAACATTGGACCAATGAATCAAGCTTCAAAATTGGCAAAAACTTGCAGCAAGTCCTGGTCTGGAAAACCCCTCACAAAAAATTTAACTCCAACTTTCTTGCTCTCAAATTTAAAAGTGGGAGATCCTCAATCATGATCTTGGGTCCTTACTCATTGAATCTACCTTTTTCTTCCCAAAATGAGCACAGAAACTTTTCAGATCAACAAACAATGAATTTTAAAAGATTTTACTGTGTATTTGTGGCTTGGTGAAAAAGAAACTGGTCAACATCCTACAACTGGCCTCAAATCTACCTTTTTGAGCAACATTAAAAGTAATTCAGTTCACAAATTGCTTTTTCTAATGAAGGAAAGACTTCAAATTGGATTCTACAAGCTTGTGGGCTCCTGTAGTATCATGTATGTAACCTCAATCAATAAAACTAATCTTTTACTATTGCTCCAACTGAAACCAATTCTAATTGTACCTCAAACCTCACTGACCTGCCCATCAAATCTCACATTTTTCTGTCTTTATTCCTTTTGAAGTTGGTTGAGAATGCCATTTTGGTGTGGTAAAGGCTTATGAGTAGCATTCAATTCTAGATTGAACTGGCATTTTTTTTCAAGTAATGCAAAGCCTTGTATATGTGTTAACATGAATCATTCATTAAGCAATACACATTGAAATCACATAAATAAAAATACCAACAAAAAAGTGAATGTTTTTCAACATTTCTGGCGATTGATGCAAAATCGCAGTTTATCACAATGAGTTCAACATGTTAATGTGAGTCCTTGTGAGTTGATTTGAAGAAATTTATTGATTGTGATAACATGTTTGATAAAAAAAAGAGATCTTCAACTGAAATAGTCCATAGGCCCGGGTCATCGTCTCAAATTATCACATCCTGCTGCTTCAAATGAAAGACAAATGTTGGAATGAGCCCCCTGATTTTACACGTCCATGATTCGGATTCACAAAGAATCGACTGAGATTTACTGCCCACAACCTCGACGAGGGGGGCGTGGGGTCGGGGTCGGGGCGATAGCGTGACCCCCAATGCTACCATCGTGAATTCCCACGGCTGCTGTCAACAAGGCCGTGCTCACATGCTGGGAGCGGATGTATTTGACGGGAGCAGTATCTTGAGTCCAATTCCCGCCACAATTCCAATTGGCATCACATGAGTGACTGACCATCGCTTGAACAGAGGTGGAAATCATCTTTCGAATAGCATGTTTGATCGTCGAATCACTGGTCACCCGATACAAGTAGGCTAAATTTCGGACGTATATAGCCTTGAAGCCCTTTTGATCGCGATTGCAATCCTTTGTTGGCTCGCATGGCTCGGTAATGATACCGGTGGTGTTCGAGCCAGCAAACGTTTGCTGAGAGTAATGGAGATACGGAATGACCATTTGGAGATAACTAGGATCTTTGGTTGCTGCGTACATCCAACTCAGAGAGCCTAAGAGCTGGCCATAATTGTAAGACCACTGCTCTGTATTGAATTCTTGACAGTGTTTGGTATCGACTCCATCGAGCAAGACACCGGTCTGAGAATTTCCGAGCCCCGAGGAGTGCACCCAGTCCAACACGAGTTTTGCTTGCTTCAAAGTGTTTTCGTCTTTCGTGACCATGTAATTTCGCGCACCTTGCGAAATGAATTCCAGCTGGGTTATTAAGGATTTGTAAGAGCCTTTTGCACTTTTCCTGTCTCGATACTAATTACGACGTTTAATAAAATTTTGTCAGTCTTGTGGCCAAGCGTGAATCCACAATGCAGAACATGAAATACCCAATAAATGCCCCCACCACATTTGTCATCCATTTGAGAGCCAGCTTCTTGGAAGGTTTTGTCCGCAAGTGCGATCCAAGTTTCTTGGCTGTCCGGCATCATTGAATTCGAGCCATAGAATTCAGCCGCAGCCACGGCTAATCAGGTGCATCGGAAAAAATATGCATAAATCAGTCTGTCCTTTGCTTAAGGGCCGAAAAAGCAAATCTTACCGGCCTAGAGCCAAGCAAGAAAAGAAGTGGGTCAGCTGTCACTGTGCTTCTAGTAAGAGTTTTCCAAATGGGACTCGATAAAACATTGATAGCACCCACCTGACTTGGCCATAATATGTCATCATTCCATTGTCCAACAGTCTGTTGATTGGGACCGAGGAAATCACTGGACGCAGAGCGATTTTAGAATTTCCGAATCAAATCAAACTTCAACATCAAGAGACAGCTTACTGAGCGTCTTGACGGGCCATTTTTACAAGCGCTCGAGTCGTCATGTCCAAGAATTGCTTATCTCCGGTCCAAGTTGCGTAATCAAAATTCAAGCCCATGATCATGCCTGATTCGTGCCAAGGTGTTACAGTCTCGTCAAAAGTTCCATCCTAAGTCATCAGGGAAAAATCCCTATCAGTCATTTGTGGATCGAACAGTCTTAGGACATCGGCAGAAATAAAAAAAATCAGCCTGCCCACCGAGTCTGGTTGATAATATGACCAGAGATTCTTCATGGCCATTGACGCTGCAGCCTTCAGTTGGACAATGTCATTAATGTCAAACGGCGGCAGACCAAGTGCCTTCACTGAGGATAAAAACCATAATCCACTGCTCATAGCCACTCGTGTGGAATACATGATTCCTTGGGAATGTAGCTACGTGGTGATAGGAGGCGTTACTTTGGTTAGCCTATAAGGATGAAGCTTCCAAGGTAATAATATGGGGTCAAAGACTATAACTAGGGTATCGGTATGTATAGACTCCAAAGTTAACCGCTGGCTAAACTGTTTCACAATTGAAAAAAAAAAACTGAGTAATAGGTAGGAAATCGGGGAGATATTATTTACGTAGGGAAGCAAGTGAAGTTGACTACAGAGTTTGCAAAGCCAGCTGAAGAAGACCAGATAAGGATCAGCTGATGGATGGTGAAAACATCCGAAGCCTTTATACACATTCACAAAGCTGAGTTACCCAGCTGGGAGTGAGATCAAATGTGCAGCCGTGATAAGACTTCGTTGAGGAAAGCAGTTCAGTATGTGCATATTCAGATTCCCATCACTTTAATGACATCAGGACTTTCCTCGGTGAACTTTCATCCGTTTCCTTAAATCAACGGAATCATTCCAATCCGCTCAAAACATGGTTTCCAGATTTGCATGAAGGACAAGTTGGCTCGTGGGTTGTTTCCCCCACCGATCTTCCCAGGGAACAATCGTCCTCAGCGGGTGCGCGCGCGTGGTCAGGGCGCTTGCTACTGTGAGATCCATTTCCTCATCGACATTGACCGCCACATCCGCGCCCGGGAAACAACACTCCAGTCATCGCTTGCTTCTTTCAGTTGCTGCTTTTGGAAACGCTTAATTCAGGTTAGCTTCAGAAAAAGACTGTCCTATCAGACGCGCTGGGTCCGATTCAGAAACTTGCCTAAGCCTACCAAGCTCAATTTACGTGATGTTTCTATTGCGAAGTATTTTTGTTAGCATGATATATGTACATCTGTGGCGGGAGGATAGGCCGGCTTTTCTAGGCTTCGTGGACGATAAACAGAAATTCATTCAATTGATAGTGTATCGCCCCAAATTGGGACATATTTGAGCTGCAGTGGTATACAAATGTGATTTAATTGAAAAAGATGGGATGAGGCTTCTGTCAGCATCCATGAAGCTTGAAAAGTAAACGATAGAAATTAATTACAAGATAATCAAACATGGCAATAAGTGTATTTTTGAAGGAAAAGGAATTCTTTGTTGCCCTTTCAAAAAAGTAAGAAGTAATTTAAACTGGAAGAGGAAAAAAAGTCAGAATATTTCAGTCAAAGAAATAAAGATTTAGAACCTGAGACATAGCTATTTCAAGTAGTGAATGTTTGTACACTTTAACATTGATGAGGTTGGGCTGACTAGGATTTCTCTTTAGCTTGTGAGAGGTTAGGTCAAAGATATTTGCATTATCTACCTCCATATTGTCTGTTTTGAGATTTTCCTGAGAACTAAGATGAGCTCACCCTGTTCTTGATTCTAGAAACTGATTAGGATTTTGAATTTCTGATTATTGATTGAGCATATTTTGGGGATATGTCACATTGCTACTATTTTCAGAGCAACCTTTCAAACTAAAAAAAAACATTTCCAAGGATTTGGAAAACCCCAAATATTATTGAATATTTGGATTCTGCACCCAAATTTAGGTATATTCACTCACTAACCCCACATTTAAATTCCTACTCCTTAACAAATTAAATTATATATTAACAATGGCCCAAAAATCACAACACCACCACTGAACTCTTTGGCCAAATTAATATTTTACACACACTTTCACATATATATTTCACACCCAAAATTCTTTCAGGATTGATGAAAAATTGTGTATAGTTTAGGAGTTATGAGCTAAAAGGGTTTTTGTCAAAATTCCTGCATGTAGCTGCAGAAGCTGTGCCCCTCCACATTTATCCTGTGCTAGGGCTTTAGTTGGAAAGTATATTAGTATTTATTCAAATATTATTTACTGTCTTTAGTGAAGATAAATCAAAAAGCACCCCTCTTGGACTTAAAAAATTCCAAGTGTGAGCTATTTAAGGTAGCCAGAAAGTGGCTGCTTTAAAAAGCAAGTTAATTCCTCTCTGCTTTGGCTAGTGTGATAACATAGCCTGGCAATACTACCTGATTATTGGGTAATACCCCTTGTTTTTAATTAATAAGGACCCACTGTTTGAGGGTACCAAATTAAAATTTTGATCTCGTGAAGGGGAGGTGTTGAAGACCCCCAGTCTATATAAACAGTGGCCCCTCTTTATTATTAATTATTTATTATATTAAAAAACATTCAAAAATCCACTTAAAACTTGCAATTTCAACAACCATATGCATCCCTTTGGAAATTTTTTATCCTTCATTTTTTAAAATATATTTATTCTTGAATTCAATCACTTGAGCTAAAGGACAGCAAGTTTCCTGGAATCTGGAAGCTGACAGGATAAATGGATGTGAAATTGGTTAAGGTAGGAATGCCAAAAGGAAGACAGGGAAAAAATTGATAGAGAGCAGGAAAAAATTGGTGTCAGAAAGAATTTAACCTAGGTCAGGAAAGGAGAGTTGTGGTAAGTCTCAGCCTAATAGATGGTGAGGGATTTTCTCCCTTTTAGCTACTATTGATCATATATAAAGAATGTAACAATATGACCCTTTTTGATATTAAAACTACTTTTGTATTGATTTATTTTCATATTAAAAATCTTTCAATTGATTGGCTTCAGAATTTTTAGAACTTCATTCATAATCTGTGTATTGCCTAATGCTTGAATGAAACCATACAGTCTTTATCTTATTCTATATAGGAACGTATTGATTTTAGTTCAATTGATTGAATAGTTGGTGATAGACATTTTATTCTAAAACATTTAAGGTCATTGATTTAAAAAATATTTCCAGCTATTATAACCACTGTTATTCACTATTATACTATCAACTATTATTCCTGACCACTAGCACACCTTATGTAGTCCCTTTATTTGAGTCTGATTTTTTTCTTCTGGAATAAAATAATCTTTCCCCACTGAAATCAATCCAGAGTCTTGATTCCCCTTGTTTTAAATTCCCTGGCATGCATGAAGCAGATGGTACAGGCACTATTACTTATAGAACTCAAGTAAATTTGACTGAGATCACAATGAATAAGATGAAAGGATGATTAAAAGTGATTAGGAATGGAAGGATGGGAAGAACATTCCAGGAGAATGTTGTTGAAGGAGGATTTTTTTAATACTATGAGAGTAGCACCAGGAAGGGGCAAGGTGAGGTGAATCTAGCAGGCTGGTTGAAGTTTGTCTTGTGCTGAGATAAAACCTGCTAGCTGATGGACTAACAATTCATAAGATGTATACTAATTTATTTTGTAATTATTCCAGGAGGGAAGGATAGGCAATTACATGTGAGGAATGAGAAGGAGGCCTTGAGGGGTGAGTGGCTGGTGATGCAGGTTGGAGTTCCTATGGTATTACATGTTGACTTATTGGGCTGGAGGCTGTAGTTGAATAATTGGCTGATGGGCCTGTGCAGGAAGGTCTGACATGCACTGATCTAGAGGTCCTAGGAGGATGGGTTGACTAGAAAGTGGAGAGTATGTAATAAACTGTATCAGAGTTAAAAGTTTCAAAAAATTAAATGGCTGATGTTAAGAGGAATACTGTCCAACGTACAAGTGGGATCATGGCGCGACCTGCGGGACTCCCGTGTAGATACTCTAAATCTCCTCTAAATCTCGCGGTGCCCCCCAGACGGGACCTGCTCTCACTCCTCTTGGAACTCTTCTCTTTCTTTGTCCTCTTGTCTTGTCTTTTCCTCAATTCATGTCTCTACTCTCTCCTCTTCTGGCCATTCACTCCCTTCTGTTGCCTCACCTCTGTCTCTCAATCAATCTCATTCCCCTTCCATCACCTCATCCTCTATCCGTTGTCCGTCTCCTCTCCAACTGCAAATAACACCTCAAGTCCATCAATTGCCTGGTAAGATCTTGAGTTCTCTGGGCCAACCTTCACTCTATGGATCTAATCTTCTATTGCTTGATTTCCAGTCTTCTGCCTCTGTCTTCCTCTTTCCAACTGTCTCCCGTCTTACCTCTCTTCTCCACCAGTCTCTGGACATCAACTGTTGGTCTCTATTGCTTTCTTTCTTCCTCTTTTCCTTTTCCTTATCCTTACCTCAACACGTTCTGATTCTTCTTCCTACATTCTTCTGGTTTTAGTCCATGAAATAAATCCTATTTTTATTACGGTCAAAAGCCAAAACGCTCCGCCAAACTCAAGATGAAAAAACCAGCAGGAGCGTCCAGTTACTTTCATCAAGTCGCTCTCAAAGCCTTGGTCAACGCAATACCTCCTCTCAATGAAGAAAATTATTTGATTTGGAAGGATAAAATGCTCATGCTATTTGATCTCAAGGACATCAAGGATGCCATAACAAGGAACAAGGGTCCTCTATCAACAAAGAAAGATAGGGAAATTTGAGTGATTATCCTCTCCAAACTGGACAGTACCACACATGCAAATGTTTTCAACACAACAAAAATCTCATTATCCAAGCTACTCTGGGCGGAAATTACTCGCAAGTTTGCTTCATCCGAGACGGCTAATCAAGCAAGAGTTTTCAACCAATTTCTCCACTCTCCCTTCAACAAACAAGCCGTTGATGGATTTGTTACCAAAATGCGCAAGGCTATCAATCAAATGGCTGACTTCAGAATCAAATTGCCTAAAGATATCTTGGCTTACCTTATCCTATTCAAATTTCCACCGCCACTGGAAAACTTTAAGCAACAAATCATGCATGTTGAGAGGCATTCAACCACCTCATTCAATACAACAACGAATGGAAGGCTCAATTCAAGGTTGGAAAACCAACTCCTGATGTATTGCTAGTAACTACCAAGAAAAAAATGGACAGAGACAATAAGAAGACGCTGCTTAGATGCAAGGAAGGATATCACAATCCCAACTCCCCCCATCCAGAATCATCCTGCTTTAACTTACATCCCAAGGTTGCCCCGGAATGGTGGCTCAAACAACAAAAAGAGTGGAAAAACAAACTCAGGAAAGCCCCTACAATCAACTACCACGCTTTACTCACCCTCTGGATCAATGCAAATGATCAACCAAATCTTCTTCTAGATTTGGGCGCCAATATCCACATATTCAACAACCTCAAATTCTTTGATTCTATCAAACTGGAAGATGATCCTGAAGAAATCAAGACTGGAAAATTAAAAGCGACTCTCAAAATCCAAGGAACTGGGACGGTTAAGCTTGAATGGAAGGACTCCATTATCTCTCTTGAAAACTGCGCCTACGTACCCAACATTGTGGTCAACCTCATAAGCCCAGGGCTCCTGGCTAAAAAGGGATGTGAACTTTCTCAGAAGAACAACCAATTTTCAGTCTCACAAAACGGTAAAACTGTACTGAAGGGGCTGATTCGCGACAACCTGTTTGTCATTGAGAAGCCTTGAACAACGGGTGAGAATCATTTGGTCAACATGACCCAACAAGGCAAGGCTCAATCACTGTCAGACACGCATAAAATGTACGGTCATGCTTCTCTCTCTACTCTCAGACCAATCATAAATGGTTGCTTCACCAAAGAAGAAATTGATAATTTTCAATGCAACAGTTGCGCAAAGAGCAAAATCACAAGATCTCCTTTCTCTGCTGTTTCTACCCCCTCATGTAAACCTCTGGAAAGAATCTACCTTGATCTGATTGGAACAATAACACCTCAATCAAAGGAAGGCCACCACTACATCTTAACTCTTGTGGACAACTTCTCTGGTTACTTGGCGGCATTCCCCTTAACGTCCAAAGATGAAACTCCCGGTACCATTATTAGCATCCTTGAAACCAAATACAAAAGGTTGAAGTACTACCCCAACGAGATCTTTTCTGACAAAGGGACAGAATTCAATAACTCCACCTTAAGGGATTTTGGGAGGAGGAAACACATCAAAATCATGACTTCAGAACCTTATCACTCTCAACATAACGGTCAACCAGAGAGGGCCAACAGGACCATTGTTGAATCTGCAAGAGCCACCTTCTCTTCATCCAGGCTCACCAAAAGCTACTGGCACGTGGTGACAAGAAGCTGTTGTTTTATGCTGAATCAAATTCCCAGGGAAGGTAATTACCTGTCCCCTTGGGAGCTCATGTTTAACAAGAAGCTCCCTGCTAACTACTTGAAACCTGTAGGGTCTCCTGTGGTCTATCTATCAAGCCAAATCCTGAAAGGTCAAAAATTTGATGAGAAGGGATTGGAAGGAATTCTAGTTGGTTTTGATCCTCCTTTTCACTCGTACTTGATACTCAGCTCATCTGGCTCTATCATTGAAACAAAACATGTTCAGTTTCTCAAGACCCACTCCAATAATTTTCCCTTTCTTGAATCTCCCGTTCTTGACATCTTCTCTAAACCCGGCACCAAATTAACTGAATCTGACTTCTCCTCACTAGATAAGCAATACACAATAAGAGACAAAAGTTGCGAACAGTATGATTCTGGCTCTACGCAAGAAGAAGCTGACGAAGTCGACTCTCCTACTTCCTCTTCCTCTGAATCTCCTTGCTCTCCCTCTCCCCCTCCTCAAGCTCCTGAACTGAATCAAAGGCCAAAGCGGGAAACCAGAAAACCCCAACGGTACAGTTTCTATCATTATTACAAACCACCGTCTTATCAAGCGGCGCGAAAATGCTCCGAGTGGCCTAAATGGAAAAAGGGGTCCGAGGACAAACTGGAATCTATCAATTCTCAAGGGGTTCGGGAAGAATACTACGGTTCACCGGACAACATCCTGAATACCACTTGGGTCTTCAAAGTCAAGGAGAATTGCCACGGCGAACCGGCAAAATATAAGGCACGGTTGTGTGTCCAAGGTTTCAACCAGGTACTTGGTGTCAATTATAATGAAACTTGGGCTCCAACTGGAAAACTTGGGTCTCTTCAAATAGCGCTGGTATATGGTTTAAAAAACAAAATGAACTTTACTCAGTTTGACGTGAAGGGAGCTTTCCTTCACGCCCCACTCCAAGAAACCGTCATCATAAGAACTCCGGAGGGATCTAACCGCAAGTCTCCCTTCTTGAAGCTCAATAAATCCTTGTATGGACTCAAACAGTCTTGGAAAAACTGGTACAAGACGTTAACCCAATGGATTATATCTCAAGGCTATCACGAGTTGACTAGCAATCTGTGTTTATACATCAACGGCACAACCAAGGAAATTATCTACTTTCATGTAGACAATCTAATTCACATAGGGAACACCAACGACTTCAAAACTCATTTCCTAAACCGGTTCAAAAACTCATCATGTCACTCCCCCAACACAATTCTTGAAATGTTGATGGAGGTTCAAGATGGCAAAGTCCTTCTGAGTCAGCCAAACCACATAGAACGTGTGTCAGAGTATTATCTCTATTGCTGTAACAAGCTGTGACAAATACCTGCAAAATAACACAATAACAAGTGTATATGTCAGTTTTATCTTAATTTCAATGCTTATATCAGTACAAATCAACTAATACTACGGTATTAGGAGCAAAATAGCCACACCTTAAACCTTTATAAAAGGCAAGGGGCCTGGCTTTATATAAATAAAGCTCAAAGGAGATTTGCTTACACCTGGAAGCTCACACCCTTTATAGTAGCCAGAGAGGGCTACAACTCCAAAAGGGACCTTGAACTCGAATTTGAAGTTATCTTATTGATTTTTGGATTGATGTGATATTAAATTAAAAGGCCCCAGTCAATCTTCTTGATTAAGTTTAATGGGCTTGTTAACTATGCAATATCTGGTTCAAAAATATAATGAGGAAAAGGACTTATAGGGGCAAGACCCTCCTCTTTTATATTAACATGAGTCCTCAGGGGACTCAGGGGACCATCAGGGGATTAGACCACTGTCCTAGATTTCTTCTCCAGTGGCTCAGAGCCCCTTTTAATATTCCCCAATGAGTAGCAGGAATTACATACTCATTGGGGGTGATTTTCAATGTAAAGTTTAATCTAATCACCCCAACAGGTATCATATAGACTGTAGATCATCCCAATAACTTAATTAGCAGCCAAGTGGACGCTCTCAGGGCTTCAGAATAAGTATACATCATCATGTAAATCTAAACAGCTCTCTCTTGGCATGTGTTTAAAGATTAAGACCATACTCTTAACCATATTATGGCTTATATTAGTATGTACATTCTTGGCAGATAATCCCACAGAGTTTATATGCCCCAATTGAGTTGAATGGCCTCTGTGTGTACGCTTTTCCAGCCTGTATGGGTTCCTGAAAGTTATCCACAGGCTGGAAGGAGAGAAAAACAGAACATTAATAATAATTTACCCCTGTATGGGTTATGGTAAATGGAATTCATTAAAGAATATTATTTCCACAGAGGGAAATATTTATGGACGTTCATTGTGCATCCAAATGGACGCATCCTGGTGATTCCAACTCACATTTAAGTTATAAGATCTTCCATAACTTATAATATAATTTATCAAAGTTTTATGTGATAAAATCTAGGTTAAAAACATACTATAAAATAATATTATAAAATATTCGTAAAAATACAAAATGCTTGATAACATCAGAATAGTGACACAATGGAGGCTTGAACACAAGACCTGGGTGTTCTGTAGGCAGAGCACTGAGTCATTACTTAACCACTGTACTAAGTAGACATATGAGTTGTGCAGACAATTGGACATCTATATATGTCTCATGGCTGACAACGTGGTCTCGAGGAACTTGGCCTGTCTTCTTGTAAGGATACAAAAGCTCTCCTGACTCAAAATCTTCAGCTCAAACCGGCATTGGATTCAGATCACGCTGAATTCTCACAACTAAACATTAACTACCAATCTGCTGTTGGACTTCTCAACCATCTTTCTCAATACACCCAACCTAACATTGCCTTTGCCGTCTCCAGCCTGGCTAGGTTCAACACCAAACCCAGCATGATGCATTGGAGGGAAGTTCGCAAGGTCTGGAAGTACCTTAAGACTACCAAAGGCTCAAAGCTGATCATCTCATGTGACTTAGACCAGGAAGTCATCTCAAGTTTTAGCGATGCCACGTGGGGTGACAATCCAACAACTTGTAAGTCCCAGATGGGATATATCATTTTCCACTACGGCTTTCCTATTGTATGGAATTCTTCTAGGCAAAGAAATATCACCTACTCTTCCACGGAGTCAGAGCTCAACACACTTCTCAACAGCTACTTAGAACTCAAATGGATCACGCAACTAATTACTGAAGTACACAGTCTCCCCAACATCAAACCCACGCTGCATATTGACAATAAAGGACTTGATGACAAGATAAAACAATTTGGATCTCATTCTAAATCCAGGAACATCAATATCAAGACTAAGGGTTTGCGTGAAGACTTCAAAGATTCTCTATTTAATCTCTTGCTTATCCAGACCAATATTATGATTTCCAATTCTCTAACCAAAGCCTCAAGTGTCGCCTCCCTGGAATTACTATGTGCCAAGGTGTTTGATTTCTCTACCAACTCTGACCCTCCGGAAAACAAGATCTCCAGTCACCCAGGGTGTTAAGAGGAATACTGTCCAACGTACAAGTGGGATCATGGCGCGACCCGCAGGACTCCCGTGTAGATACTCTAAATCTCCTCTAAATCTCGCGGTGCCCCCCAGATGGGACCCGCTCTCTCTCCTCTTGGAACTCTTCTCTTTCTTTTTCCTCTTGTCTTGTCTTTTCCTCAATTCATGTCTCTACTCTCTCCTCTTCTGGCCATTCACTCCCTTCTGTCACCTCACCTCTGTCTCTCAATCAATCTCATTCCCCTTCCATCACCTCATCCTCTATCTGTTGTCCGTCTCCTCTCCAACTGCAAATAACACCTCAAGTCCATTGATTGCCTGGTAAGATCTCAAGTTCTCTGGGCCAACCTTCACTCTACGGATCTAATCTTCTATTGCTTGATTTCCAGTCTTCTGCCTCTGTCTCCCTCTTTCAAACTGTCTCCCGTCTTACCTCTCTTCTCCACCAGTCTCTGGACATCAACTGTTGGTCTCTATTGCTTTCTTTCTTCCTCTTTTCCTTTTCCTTATCCTTACCTCAAAACTTTCTGATTCTTCTTCCTACAGTCTGCTGGTTTTAGTCCATGAAATAAATCCTATTTTTATCAGCTGATTTCAGGCTTATCCATTTTTTTGCAATTTTTTTTCAATTTTTTTTTTAATTTTTTTTTTTAAATTTTTTTTTTCCATTTAAGGCGATTGATTCAATTTTTATTTTGAAAAAAAAATATTTCTTGAAAAATTGATATTTTTCCTGAAATAAGCTATTTAAATTTTTCAAAATTTCAACTCTGAAACACCCTAAGATGTATGTTGTATGTACTTTCCAATGTGAAAATTGGGTTGAGGGGAGATATAGGATGCACAAAGCCATAGAGAGAGAGAGACAGAGAGAGAGAGAGAGAGAGAGAGAGAGAGAGAGAGAGAGAGAGAGAGGAAGTCCGTAAAGGTTTACTGAATCACATGACACAGTGATAGGGTGTGCATGGAAATAGAGATTACCTCATAAAGGGAGAGGATGAATTTAATACTGACACCTAACTCGGTCTAACCTCAGCATCTAACCTCAGCAAACTCAATCTAACCCTCAGGCCTAATCTACTTTCCAATGAAATTCAACCTCAAGGCTCAGGGGACTTATATCAATATGTCTCCAGTAACTATACACCTCAGGATCTTCATGAATTACATATCTAAACATAGTCTAACCTCATACAAGTATGCAGATAGACTCCTTAGGCTTGCACATACTTTTTTTCCCAGGTCTGCAAATACTCTAACCTTTCAAATCTGTCTAACCCATACTCTGTCATGGTTTATCCTTTGGGAATCCTTATTTAAATCCTCTCATAGATTGTATCCCATACTCTCTCTACTTAGTACATAGTTTCATGAACTACATGTACACTTTACATCCTTCAACTGTACTCTCCCAACCCAGACAGCCCAGACCTGTAACCTTCCCCCAATGAAGAAGCAGTCTAACCTAATGTAGTAGCATACCTGATCAGCCTTCTCTGTTACAAAGACTATTCCCTTTTAATTACATATGTAGTCTGAGTCCCAACCAACTGTACTTCTGTTGTAGCTCCGGCCCTTGTCTATTTAAAATGGCCTTCTCTTCCTCCTTCCTGATTTTTCCCCAATAAATCAGTTTACTGATTCTTACTAGGAATTCATACCAGAAAGTGTCATCAGCACCTTATCTTCAATTTAGTCCTACCCTGCTCCTTAGCATCTTTGAGTATCATTTCCCCCAAGCCTACTGAGAGTAGAGTCCCCTTTGTGCCAAACCCCGCTTGAATGTCAGCAGCCCTTGTGACAGGGAACCTGGTAGGCAAGGTGGGGACTGAAAGATATTCAGGAGTCCTATTGAGTGGAAGTTAAATGAATATATTAAGTTGTATTTTAACCTAGAGTGAGGCTGATGAAAGATTGAATTAGTTTAGCTGAAGGATTTTCAAAAATTTGTTGAAAAATTGTTGTATTTTGATTGTTTTTATTTGGTATCATTTTCATTTTTTTAGTATACAATTTTCATTACTTTGTTTTATGGGGGGAATGTAATGGAATTTTTAAGCTTAAGTTTATCAGGATATGTTTGATCAAAGTGGTTGATCAGATAGAGGAAGAAGGGGAGATTCTTAAGAGTTTCCCACAAAGTACAATCAGGTTCATTTTGGCAGCCTAACCATTAAACAAGTATTAAAGCCACCTGGATACCCATTTCCTTGCTATCTTCTAGTTACCATGGTTTATTGAAATTTAGAATAATTATATTTTCCAAAATATGTAACAAAAATCCTTATGAATATGGATATTGTTAATTTAATGGATTTTGGTTTGGTTATTTTGGTTATTGATAATTAAATTCAATAATTAATTAATAAAGAAAGGGGACACATTAACACTGGGTTTCTTCAAAAGCTCTGATTCATGAGATTAAATTGCAAACCATTTTAAATTTTCTCTGTGTAACGTTCAATAAAGAGATTATTATACATAGATATACATAGAATTACATGGGTGGTGATCTAGCTGATGAAAGTAGCAATTCAGCCACAGCAGAAAGAAAATTATGTAATTTTTTACACTTGATTTCATATGTAAAATTCATAACATAAACTAGCTTGTTCTCAAGTCTTTTTGGGTTTCTTGAACACTTAACACAGTAAAATTGGTTCATAATGGATTGGGATGGGTAAAAATTTGCAGAATAGAGTCATGAATCACTTACTTATTTGCTTATGAGTGTCTCATAACTAGATGGAATGGTTTCTGTATGTCCATTTGATTGACTCCAGGCTCTAAAAATCATCAAAAGGGCGCTTAATTTATAAATTCTAGGTCTTATTGCGTCCTTATCAGGCATATAGGGAGAAAAGAAGCAGTTAGCTGAGTCCAGAAGTGCAACCAGGTGGAGCACAGAATTTGCTATAGGTTGTGTAGCACTGGTAAATGCCAAATAATAACATAATGTGGTTTATTTACAATAAAAATAACTTATTTTTATTGAAAAACCAATCCAGTAATTCACAAAATCATTTTTTAAAAATACATGCGCTGTTAGTTTTTATTTTTTTAAATTTTTGCTTCAATATTAAAATTTTTTTGACTTATGATAAAGGTTTGATCACCTTTTGTGCACATTTATTTCATCTTTAGGAAATTTTTTCCCTTCAAAGATTTTTTTTTATAATTTTCAAGCTGAGTGATGTTAAATTCACAACCCCCAGTCATGTGGGAGTTGTTTAGGGCACTAAATGGCCCATTTGATGTGTGGGGGCTCATACATGTCTCAAATGGGTTGTTCCAAACATGCCCAACCCCTGGAAACAAAATCAACAAACTGTTCCAAACACACGCCACCCCTGTGGGGTTGTTTCCCCCCATAAATGGTGTTTTTTGGGTTTTGTACCCCCGTAAAAAACAACTTGGACACATTTATGGGGGTAAACAACTCTCCAGGGGTTGTGCCAAAACTTTTTGGACCCCCTGGACCACATTTGTGTTTCATCAACCCAGATTTGGGATCAACACATACTTTGTTGGACTATTGGATAACCCCTAGCAATCATAAAGTGAAACTGCCAAAAAATCATTGCATGTGGAAAAGAAAATCTTTGGAATTGTCCCTTTCCCATAAATTAAACTCTCAACTTGCCCTTTGGAAAATGGAAAAGTAAATTTTTACTGCCTGTTGGTTCACTTGATCTTTCTCAACTTGAAATTGAGAAAACGTTTTAGTTGTTCAATTGAAAGTAGGATTGAATACTGAAGTACCATTGAATGTTTTTTGCATTATGGGAAAAGTGGAAAGCCCTCCTGTTTATGAAATGACTGTGTTGAAGGACTACATTGATGATGCCATTAACAAAGCTGCAGAAAAAAAGTATTTGGATAATGAAACATTGGAAGGCTCAATTGCATCCTTATCTAGAGTTATGATTGAGGAACAAAATGTTTCAAAAATGGATGCAACTTCTGGTGGTGAGTAACATTTTATGTTCTGGCCTTTGGCAGATTTAATTTTATTGAAACTGAGTATATAGCTATGATACATCCATTAAATTGGTTCCAGATCCACTTGAACCAGCTCCTGTGAGAGCCATTCCTACTAGGGAAGAGGCACAAAAATATTTTAAAACATGGTCAATGAAGCATGGTTAGTATTTAACAGTTTTCAACTCAAAGCTTTATAAATATGAGTATTTAACCTGTGATAGACATGGTTCCTACTCTGGGAAATTACTCACCAAACTTTCAAGGCAAACTCAAACAAGCAAGGTTGGTTGCAATTTTTTAATTTGTGCAAGTCACACAAAGGAAGAGCCCTTGTGGCAAATCTCCTACAGACATGATCAACAAAACCATCAACCATCTCCACACCCCTCAGTGCATCCTTACCTCAGGAGAATCTCTGGGGTAGCCTTAATTAATTTAAAAGAAGTCATGAATGATGGGCTCAATAATATTCAACTGGAAAGAAAATTGATCAAGATTGATGGCAGTGAATATGTTGATGACCAAACAATTTATAACATTAAGTGTAAGTTAGCGCTTGAAGAACTAAAGGGAAAAAGTGTTCTGGAGGTCCTCCTTGAACAACTTGGTACTTCAGGTTGGGTTCATTCAACAAAATTCAGTGGAGAGGGTCACTTGGAGGCCATATTCTTGGCCCACCCCAAGTCATTAAAGCTTTGAAAACAATTCCATCATATTTCTATTTTGGATTATACTTATAAAAAAAATAAGTACAACATCCCCCTATTGCATGTTGTAGGAATTTTAGCCAACAAAAAAACTTTCATAAAAGCTCTTTTTTTTTATAACAAGAGAAACATTCAATTTCAACATTTGTTCTATAAAAGAACTAAAGGAGCTGGCTTATGATCCCCAGAGAATTCCCAAATTCTTTGTGACAGACTGTGAAAAAGCTCTGATTTGTGCTATGGAACATAGATTCCCTGAGTCAACAAGAAAGTTTTTTCAGTGGAACTTGTATAAAAACATACAAGCAAACTGTAAAGTTTGCTTTAATAATGACATTGAAGGGTGGCAAAGTTTCATCTCTCTGTGGGCTAAGTATGGGGCCTCAACAACCAAGGAGGAGGCAGAGTTAAATGATGCAGAACCTATATTAAGAGCCAAATCACTTCCTCTACTGTTAATTTCCTAGTTTTGGGTGCTTACATTATGACTGGTATAAAGTGTTTCTTGGAAGACTGTGGCTAGGTGCTCAAGTATATGGATCATAACATCTTCTGTATCAAAGAGAAGTTTTTAATGGCTTGGACTGCCAAAAGCCCTGAATCTGGAAATATAACCAGTTCTTGGGTGGAAGTGGCCCATGATATCTCAAACAATTCCTTTCAAATTGTTTGGGAAAAATTTTGTATGTTTGGAAAAACCTAGATGGAAAAGTTTCAAATCAAATTAAATTGGTCCAGGCTTTGCTTTACAACTCTCAATAAATTCAGGAATAGTTCTTCCCACTGAACTGTTACCGTTTGGATAAAAGTTGTCTTTAGAGGAAATTAAACTTGTTGTGGAATAATTCCAGAGATTAAAGTGGAACCATGATGGCAAAGTGTGCACCAAGTCATACTCAAAGACTATGGGTTTGCCCTCTTCCCACCAGATAGGTGATCTACTAGAATCAAGAGGATCTGTTGTGCCCAAGGATGTTCATGCTCATTGGAGGTTGGATTATGACCCTTGAAGATCTAGTTCTGTAAGTTGTTTTAATGAGATTTATGCTTTCTGATTAAAGCTTTTTGATTAATTCTTGTTGATGGATGGTTCCTACTTTACTAATGTTTGATACTTTTGAATTTTGGAAGGTTGATGTTGATGAAATGCTCAGAAATTCTCAGTTAAATGAGAAGCTCAATGCAATGATCTTGGAATATCCTGAAAAATATCACTGCAAGCTGTTGAAGTAACTGATTCAAAAGACTTTAAAAGATCCTTCTTGATTTGAAAATGTCAAAAAGGAAATTAAGGGGCAAAATGGAATTGGAAGGGCACCAATTAAGAAAAGACAAAAAATTGTAAGTATTTTATTTTGAGAAATTTTCATTTGTTTGGTTTAATGAACTGATGGGAAAACAATTTCTGTAGTGCAAGGAAGGCTTGTCATCTGAATTTCATAGTTCAGTGTAAGATGCTGAAAGTTCATTAGGGTCCCTTCTGTTGGAATCAGATTCCTTTTCAAAGGAGGAAGAAGAAGGAATTGAGGAGTCAAACACAAGCCCATCTTTGGTAAGTATCAATTTCTTTAATGAGATTAGTATTTTGGCTAATTAATTTTTAATTGTAGGAACCAAGATTGGATTATTTCAATCAAATACCTGAGAAATTACATAAGTTCATGGGGGAGTTTTGGGATACATTTTGTGATGGAAATTGTTGATTTAGATTCATTACTGAATCACTTGGGTATGATGAAAATGGATGGTTTAAAGTAACAAATTAAATGATTGAAACATTGAGGAAAGATAAGACTTTCTATTCTAAGATCCTTGACGGCATTAAAAATGTTGAAAAGATAGAAAAAATACTTGATTTTCATGACATCAATGAAAAGATTCCCTCAACAAAATGGATTTCAAAGCTTGAAATGGTTCCAATAATAGCAGATATTATTGACAGACCAATATGTTTCATTTCATTGGATTCATGTTGTACTTATACTCCTCTGAAAATGGGTTTAAAAGAAGCATCAGACCTAATATTAATTCAAGTTGTTAATAATAACCATTGGTTCCAGCTTTTACTTAAGGGACATGTGATTCCAATCCTGCCCATAGTTTCCAAACCACCTTCCATGATTTCTAAAAAAGCCTCTTGTTGGGTTGATCACCTCAAAGATCAACTTCAGTTGTATTCTTATCTATAGACATCATTTCAATTTTATCATTTGGGTTTGGTCTAACATGCTGATCTGGTAATTTTATTAATATAAAGGGTTATTACATTTTGAACATCATTATGTTGAGTTTTTTGAGTCAACATCATTATTTTGAGTGTCTCAAATGAAAACCAATTGGTAAGTCAGGTCAACTTGTGTTGGGCTCATCCCACCATAAGGAGTATTTTTAATTCTTTTGATGGTATCAGCTTAACACAAGTTGAACTTTTTTTTTGGTGTTTTTAATTTAGGGCTTGTCAAGTTGAACTTGTATTTTTTGGCACTTTTACTTCAGGGCTAGTCAAGTTGAACTTTTATTTTTTGGAAATTATACTTTACGCCTGCTCCATAGAATCTTTCATTGTTCATTTAATTTTTGGTGTTTTTTTTTTGTTTTTCTTCAGTTCTGTTTGTTTTTAATTTTTTTTATTTATTTTTACTTATTTTGGTTTTTTGGTCTTTTTAACCAAAAAATCAACATTTTTTGTTTTTTTGATTAATTTCTGTTTTTTTTTTTGGAATTTTTATTCAATTTATTTTAGTTTTTTATTTGTTTTTATTTTTTGGCCCACAACACTTTTAACTGTGTGGCACAGAACAAGACTGCATTGGATTTGTGTACCACCCCACAAAACTTAAATGTAGTTGTGTGTGGTGCCACATGGCACCGAACCGTTGTGTGGGGGGCAACACGACTAAAGTCAAGTTTTTTGGAGGCTACACAACTCAATTTTAGTCGTTTAGCATGCCACATGGCTCATTTGAGTCATGAATTAAACATCACCATTTCAAGTTTGATATATTTATTTCATTAATTTATTTAAATTTACTACTAAACATTTTCATGTGTTTTTATTTCATTTTTCTTATTTTAAAATAAAACACTATGCACATGAAAATTCATTGCCTTCATGGTATGCCTTTGTGTTTAGTGTAGCATGTCTGGCAGGTACCTCAACAGCCATTTTCCATTGTTTGAAAGCAGCTTTTGGGTTTTTCCCTTGCATAGTCCTCCCAATGCATACAGGTCCCCTTACCAAGAATTCATGCCCACTTGAAAGCATGTGAGCCGGGGCTTTCAAGAAATTTGCAGGAGTTTTGGCCTTTTCAGCATCTAAGTACATAAATTTAACTGCTGCAGCTGTGGGCCAAAATTTGAAAAAAAAGTTCCATTTCTCCCAACAAAAATATGGTTTTTCAATTCTGAATGAATTTTAGTTGTGTTACCTACATGTGATAAAACATTTAAAATATCAAAATGACCAAAAGGTGGAATGCTGCACCAATACAATGATGGAACTTGATAGCAAGTTCCATGAAGGATCTCAGGCCCAAACTATGACCAAGCTCAGGCCATGCTTCAACAAAGCTCAGGTAAAGCTTTGACCAAGCTGCACTGTATGGTGACTTTTCATCAAAAAAATGGTTGAATATTTGAGGTACCATAAAACATAGCTTGGAAAGAGCTTCAATTAGAGATTACTTGATTACACTTGCTTGCAAGTGAAATCAAATTTTTAATGGTGGTGAGGTAGTAAATTTTGGCACATACTAATTATGTTAATAAGGAGTGGAATTTCCAGTGTAGTGTTTTTGAGTGGATCTACATAAAATTGGGTGGGGAATTAAATTTTGTAAATAAATTTTGGAATTCATAACTCATTATTATTTTTTTATATACTTTTTTTATTTTTGGTACTTTGAAAAATGGCTCTGCAATAGTATCCCCTTGAAAAATTTAATGGAATATTATATTAAAAGTCCTTGAATCAGGAATTGGATGGGCTCAATTTACACCATTGTATTTATTTACTCAGATAATGGCTTTTGGCAATATTGCCCCCAAAAAATAATTGAAACAATGACAATAATAAAAATTACATACACCCAAGGATGTGTATACATTAAATCATTGACTATATCTAGAAATTTTAGCATGTTTTAAAATCATTGATGGTATAAAAGCTTGATTTTGAGGCTTCATGAAATTTGATTTAATTGGAATGGTTTCTCTCACTTTGAAAAGCCAGATGGTGGGATTTTGCTTCCAAAATCCCATTTACCATCCCCTCTGGCTTTTACAAGAAAGTTTAAAACTTCTGGGCTAATGTAGTTTCATAGTTTGAAATATTTTATGAATTCATTTACATTTGACAACAATCTTAAAAATTATAAAAAAATCAATTTTTTTCATGATTCAGAGTTTTAAAATTTATCTATTTAATTTCTTCAAAAGATTTAACACTCATTCTGTAGGATTATTAATTTTTGAACTGAATTTTCAGCAGGCTTCATGTCTTTCACAAGGGATTCCTTATCAAAAGGGTGACAGGGGAATCAGTAATTATTTTTTTCTGTAATCAATTACCAGATATTCATGACTATTCTCCCAAAAGAGCCACTCTATCCTCTGAAATACTCAAAAAATAAAATATTGAAAAATTGATAACACTAAAAACTACACTATTTATTATTATAAAATAAAGAGAAGGAAATATGGTGTGTTCACTGATTTTGGTTGGGTAATCAGATCAGTGGTTTTTTTAAACCATAGTTAAAATTTTATAAAAGAGCATGGCAGTAAGTCAATCAGTGCTTTTCAGGTGGTCAAAAAATTGGGATTTGCCATAATCCTGGCCGTGGAAGCTTTCAAATGAAGCCTCCAAGGGGGGTTTTCTTTATGGGTAATGTTAAATTCACGTCTGATGATGCCGTGAAAATGGTTGAAAATGGGTCGTGTGGCACCGCAAATGGTCTAATTGAGGCCATGTACAGCCCCCCACGGCTCACGGAGTTGTGCGGCCCACCCAACCTGGTTTGCCGCCGTGAGGACTTCCACACGGCAGGTAGACTTTCACATGGCGGAGGACCGCAGTGAGCAAAAAAAAAGTAAAAGGAATGAAAGGGTACTTACACAACCCATAAACTAAATAAAACTTCCAAAATAACAGAAATCAACCAAAAAATCAAAGAATGTTCATTTTTTGGTTAAAAAAAAAAAAAATAAATAAATAAAAAAATCAAAATAAAAAAAAACTGGTGCTATCCAATGGAATAGCCATAAAGTAAAAAGACCCAAAAGACACAAGTAACTGGAATAGCCCTAAAGTAAAAACACAAAAAAAAGACAGGTAAATTTACAAGCCCTAAAGTAAAAACACCAAAAAAAAATACAACTAACTTGAAAAGCCCTAAAGTCATTTCAACTTGACTAGCCCTAAAGTAAAAGGGCCCAAGAATTAAAAAGTCTTTTGACAAGCCCTAAAGTGAAATTGCCCAAAAAAATGCAAGTCTTTTGACAAGCCCTAAAGTAAAAACACTAAAAAAAACAAGTTCAACTTGTGTTAAGCTGATCCCATCCAAAGCTTAACATAAGTTAAGCTTGTTATGGAATCAGCCCAACACAAGTTGAACTGACTTACCATTGAACTCTCATTCAAAACACTTAATATAATGATGTTAACTCAAAACACTCAACATAATGATGTTAAAAATGTGATAACCCTTTATATTAATAGAACTTGTTAGCTGCATTAGAATTACAATTTATATGAAACCCAATGATGAAATGAAATCAAAGTCTATTTCAATCTAGAATAAATTTTCAGTTGATTTTTGACATGATAAACCCAACCAGAGGCTTTTTTAGAAATCAAGGAACGTGGTTTTGCTACAATGGGCGGGATTGGAATCATTTCTCCCTCAAGTACTAATAGAACCCAGTGGTTATTGTTTACAAAGGAAATGAAGATTGGATCTGATTGATCAGTAACATCATTTTTCATTGGAGTATAAGTATCACATGAATCCAATGAAATGAAACATATAGGTTTGGAATATGTGTCTGCTATGATTTGACCCATGTCAAATTTAGCCAGCCATTTTGAGGAGGCAATCTTTTCATTGATTTCTTCAACATCAAGTCTTTTTTTAATCTTTTCAACCTCCTTTGCACCACCAAGAATCCCAATGTAGCATGCTTTATGTTTCTCTAATGTTTCAATCATTTCCTTCCTAACTTTCAACCAACCATGTTCTTCATAGCCAAGAGATTTAGCAATGACTCTAAATCGGCAATTCCCATCTCCAATTGGATCCCAAACCTCACACAAGAACTTATCTAATTTCTTGGGTATTTGATTAAGGTATTTCACGTTTGGTTCCTATCATTAAAACTAACTTAGTATTCATTTCTTTAATTGGATCAATGAAATGAAAACTCACCAAAGATGAGTTTCTGGTTGATCTTTTCTGCATGTTCTCTTCCTCTGAAGGGGATTCTGATTCCAAATTAAGTGATCCCAATTCACTTTCAGTCTCTTCCTTTGAACTATGAAATTCAGATTCACATTCTGCTGGCTTTGACTAAAAATTCATCATTAGTTAGTAACTAAGTTCTTTAAACCCAAAAAATGAACATATCTCAAAAGAAAAGACTTACAATCTTTTGTCTTTTCTTGTTTGGAGCCCTTCTAGTTCTTTTTTCCCCCTTAAGTTGTTTTTCAAAAAGCTCAAACCAAGATGGTTCTTGGCAAGTATCTGTCAATTTTGGCCTGCCCCTACTTGATTGTAAGACTTTAGGTTCAAGTCTTGGCTTGGATCAATATTTTGTAATCTTCTGAATGGTATACTTCAAAAGGCCGCTTTGCTCATGATCTGGAGATTTCACAATCATTTCATTGAATTTTTCACGTAACTGAGTAATGCTTAGCATTTCATCAACATCACACAGTAAAAATTCAAAAGGATCAACCATCAGTGAATTAGTTAATAAAAAAGAATTAATCACATAGTGATTTGAACAATCCAACTTGAACAATCCAACTTAAGCCAACTTACAGAATTAGAACTGCAAGGGTCATATTCCAACCTCCACTGAGGATGAACATCTTCAGGTACCATGGATCCTCTGAATGCTAGACAGTCACCTATTTGGTGGGCACAGGGCAAACCCATAGTCTTGAAATATGACTTAGTGCAGACTTTGCCATCATGATCACGTTTGAACTTCCTGAATTGTTCCCTAACAAGATTGATTGCCTTTGAAGACAATTTTTAAACCAATGGTAACAGTTCAGGTGGAAGAAGTCCCTAACTTAATTTGAGAGTTGTGTAGTGAAGCATGAACCAATTTAATTTTATTCAAAGCTTTTCTGTCAAGGCTTTTCCAAAAATCCAACAGGTTTCCCAAATAGTTCGCAAGGAATTGTTTGAGAGTCACATGGGCCCCTTCAACCCAAGAAGTTTTTTTGTTTCCAAAATCTGGGTTTATACACATCCACACTGTTACAAAAGTCTCTTTGATAGGGAAAATTTTATCTATCTAATACTCAAGTACATCCTCATAGTCTTTCAAGAAACACTATGAAATTCAAAAGGTCAGAACCCAAAACTAGGAAGAATAAGAAGCAGTGATTTGGACCTACTCTGAGTTGCGCATCATTGACCTCTGCCTCCTCCTTTGTCTTTGAGGCCCCATACTTTGCCCACAGATTCATAAAGCTTTTCCATCCTTCAATTTCATTAACAAAGCGCACTTTACAGTTTTCTTGTATGTTTTTAGACAAGTGCCAAGTGCAACATTGTCTTGATGACTCTGGGAAACTAGTTTCAATTGCACAAATCAGAGCTTTTTCACAGTCCGTCACAAAGATTTTTGGAAGTCTCTCAGGATCATAAGCCAACTCCTTTAATGCATTTACAGACCAACTTTAGAGCTCAAGAGTTTCTTTTGTTATAAAAACAAGAGCTTTTGTGAATGTTTTCCAATTGGCTGTCATTCCTACAACCTGCAATAGTGGGGCTTTGTACTTATTTGTTTTATAAGTACAATACAACATAGCAATATGATGGAATTGTTTTGAAAGCTTTACTGCCTCTGGATGTGCTAAGTACAGGGCCTCCAAGTGACCCTCTCCACTGAACTTTGATGTTGAATCCAACTTTTTTCTTCAAGCTGTTCATAGAGTACCTCCATAACACTTTTTCCCTTTAGTTCTGCAAGTGTTACCTTCAGCTTAGTGTTATAGATTTTTTGGTCATCAACATAATCCTGCCCATCAATCTTGCTCAATTTTCTCTTCAGTTGTACCCTATTGAGCCCATCATTCATGCCTTCTACTAGATTGTCTAAGGCCACCCCTGCCATTCTCCTCAGTTGAGGATGCACAGAGGGATGTTCAGATGGTTGATGGTTTTTTTTGGTTTCTTTGTAGGAGAGGCGCCACAAGGGGTCTGCCTTTGTTTGAATTGCATGGATTAAAAAATTGCACACAACTTTCCTTGTGTGAATTTTTCTAGACCGTTTGGTAAGAAGACTTCCTGAATAGGAACCATGTCTATCACAGGCTAAATTGACATATTGGTCACGCTTTGAGTTGAAAACTGTTAAAGCATAATCATGCTTCATTTCCCATGTTTGAAAATTGTTTTGTGCCTCTTCCCTAGTAGGAAAAGAACTCAAGGGAGGTGGGTCAAGTGGATCTAGTAAACATTCATTGGTTAAGTCATAGTTTCAAAGTTACATGAACCCATCAGTCATGAACCTATCACTTTCAATCAAATTAAATGCAGCAAAGACCAGTAACATAAAATGTTACTCACCACCAGTGGTCATGTCCATTTGTGAATCATTTTGTTCCTCAATTGTCACCCTTAATGAGGATGCAATTGGGGCTTCCAATGTTTCATTACCCAAATCCTTTTTTTCTTTTTCCAAAGCTTTGTTGATGGGACTATCAATGTAGACCTTCCATGCAGCCATGTCAGAAGAAGGAGGGCTTGCCACTGTTTCCATGCAAAAAAATGCAATGGTATACTTCAGTATTCAATCCAACTTTCAATTGATCAAACAAAGTTTGCTCACTTTCAAGTTGAGAAAGAATTTTTTGCAGATTTTTATATGATTTATGATTATTCACTTTGAATTCACTTGGGTTTTGCTTTAATGTCTCTTTGGGATCTCTAGGCGGGGAACAACAGTCCCACAAATTATGTGTTAATTGCAAATTTGGGTTGAAAGAAACCAAGTGTGGTCCAGGGGGTGCCCAAAATTCTGGCACGGCTTCCTGGGGGTTGTGCACCCCTGAACACGGCTAATTTGAGCTGTGTACGGGGGTTACACGGCTCCTACACAACCCCTGGGGGTTGCGTGTGTTTGAAATGGCCCTTTTGAGTTGTCTTTGAGCCCCACGGCTCATTTGAGCCGTGTAGGGCCCTACACAACTACCGCATGGTTTGTGCCGTGAATTTGACATCACCCTTTCTTTATTAAATAAAACAGTAATATTTTCATGTATGTACAATTTTTTATGAACAAACAAAAAAAAAAATATAAATAAAATAATGGGCATGCTAGGAGCTGGCCTGCAATAGGGTGTATCAGAGTTAAAATTTTAAAAATTTTTAAATATTTAAACATCTTATTTCAGGAAAAATTTCAGTTTTTGAAAAAAATTTTTTTATAGAAATAAAAAATGAATCAATGGTTTCAACTGAAAAAAAATTAAATTTCAAAAAGAAAAATGGATAGGCCTGAAATAAGCCATTTTATTTTTTGGAAAATTTAACTCTGATAAGCCCTCATAGGCTGCATCTCTACACAGGACCAAAAAAAATGCTTGCAGTGATTATTTTTTTTATCTTTTTGGCTTTAACAGCCTCTTGGATTGATTTCTTGATCTGATTGGAAAGCCCCATTTTTTGGTGCTATTTTGTGATTGAATTTAATCCTTGATTGCATGGAATTAGTACTTGATTTGATTGAGAAATGGTGAGTAAGGAGGCAGGAATTCAATGGAGATTCCCTTTGAAATCCTAGGTTTCTCACCCATCTCCTCAACTTTCTGTCAAAGTTAGATTGGTCCATTTTTTATAATTATAATGGCCTCAGGAGGAATTTTCGATCCAAGGCTTCCCCAAAACAAGCAGAAATCATTGTCCCCCACCAACTTTGCCCTTTTTCCATTGGAGTTCAAGATTTCATAGTGATTTTAAACCTAGTCTGAAATTGCCCCAAAGAAGATGTAAGAAAAAAAAGAAAGGAAAAAGATAGATGTAAACAAATCAGAGGAGGAATAACCAGATACCCAATGGATTTTAAATTCAAACCCAGATTCATACACAAAAGTAATGAATTTTTCAAGATCCAAACCTTGACAACCAACAAATTTTCTCTTTTTACAAATAAATCTGGTTGGTTCAAAGAGGCTGGTATGTTGCATACTTTCTTTCAGGTAAAATCAAACTGATTCAAAAAATTTCTTATGGCTTCAGGGTTTACAAAGATACTCAATATTTCTTGAAGAAACATACTAAATTCTTTAAAGTTAGTTGTTTCTTCCACTTCAAGGTTGGTCAATAGCTCAGTGAAAATCTCAGGGGAAATATGGCATTCTCTTTTTTTTAAAAAATTCACCAGGAGTAGGTCTCCCTTTATTATGCATTGAATTTGTTTGACTTATAAATCTAATCTTTTGGCTTGCTTCTTCTGAAGCATTCATTTCTCTAGCACATTCATTTGAATCATATTCCCAAACTCTGAGATGATGATTGTATTTGGATGGTGCTCTTTGTGATCAAATTGATCATTTTGATTAGTTTTCTTCTCCTCTTAATTTTTTCTGAGAATTCTTAACTGTTTTGCAATAAACTTTTCTTTTTTTTAGTTTGGAAATCTGATGGTCAAGATGTTGTGCATCTTCATCATCAGCCTGATCTTCAAAATATCAGGAATCAATTATGTTGCATCTGGAGGTCATGTTACTATTTTTAAAAGGAATGAGGACCTGATCAAAAAAACATAACTTGTCTTTTTTCACTGATTTTATTAGCAAAAAAGCCAGGTTGATGACCCAACAATATGGGGCCCCCTTTTCTATTGCCTCATCAATCAATTTTTCTAGCCATCAACCATGGCTTTTTGTATGACCAGTGGGAGTTGACCACCCAAGAAAACTCAATGGATTAACCATATATATGTAAAAATGTTTTAACTAATATTGTCTAAAGTCCTTCCCCCTTTATCAAAAATACCATTGGTGATTCAAATTTCACCAATTATTCCCCCTAAAAACTCTCCAATATTTATCAATATGTTTATCAACCACCTTGACAGAAATTCTCAACATCTGGATTAAATTACCATTATACTTCTGGTAGTTTCTCAGGTAGAGAATTTTATACTTGGGCTCCTGAAATTTTGCTTTATATCAAGATAAAAATTATATCCAGAATATTTGAAAGTCTCAAGAATCTAAAATAAATCCCCGAGTCCTTCAAGCATATAAAACTTATAAAGCACAATAGGGCATATCAGACTTGGGATTTTCAAAAAATTAAACACTGATTTCAGCCTTCTACATTTTTTTTCATTTTTTTTTGGCCAAAGAAAATTGGTTCATTATTTATTTTGATAAAAACAATGTTTTTTTTTTGGAAAATTTATATTTTTCCTGAAGTCAGCAATTCAAATTTTCCAAAGTTTTCCCTCTGATACAGCCCAATATTACATGGTTTATAATTATTCTTACATTGAAAAAAAAAAATATAATTATTGGATCCCTCAAATCCCAGATGTATGAAACTTTTTCTCCCACAGGCACTCAGATAATTTTTTTTAAGCAAATTTTGAAAAAATAACTGATTGATGTGTTTTTGATTTTTATGATGTGGTTTTTATATTTATATCTGATAGTTTTATCATACCTTAAGGAATTAAAATGAAAACCTGAAATCTCAATCTGAGTCTCAAAATTATTTACAATTAAATCAAAAATCCTAAATTTATAGCCAAAAATTTGGTATCAGTCACAATCCTTCTCCTATTCAACAAAACCTTCAGAAGCATTCCATGCTTTCACTTCAAGATTTATCCCACCTTTCACACAGGCACTCTACATATATAATACTTTTTTCTCATTGTTGAACATAATATAGATTTTGACTGAATGATTTTGTTTTATTTTTGATTTTTTTAGGGTGATGTTGAATTCACAGCGCAAATGAGCCATGTGGCATGGCTACACAGCTTCACCTGAGCCGTGCAGACCCCACACAATTTGAGTGTGGTTGGGCTGTAATCCACATGGCACTGGTGTGGTGACCAATCTGGGACACCTCACGGATTATGTAAATTTTGGATTTTTTTTTACATTCCCTTATCCATCAATACAACTTCAAAAAAATATTATCTCTTGTGTTTCTATGGGTATCCACTGATTTCCCATTCTCTTAGCTCTTCCCTTTCCTAGCTGTTTAGGCAGGCCTTCCCTGGTCATCCAAACCTTTCCCGTCTCTGTTCAAATCCCCCTTTGCAGGCGCCTTATCCTGAATTTTTGGCCAAGCGCACGCGGGCGGCCATCCCCTTCTCAACCCATCACCTCCATCCAATTGTCCTCCTCCAAGGACCTCTTGATCTCATCAGCCATCAACCCTTGATTGGTCAAACCGTCCAGAATCATTCCTTCCAGACTTGCCGCCATCAACTGACAACCACGAGTGTTGCTTGTGGTTGTTGGAGACCCCATGACCAGCCCCCATCACCCATCTGATCACCACGGGAGATTGGTCACGGGAACTATCCCCGTCACCTGAACCAATTGGCCATTCCCATGACCAATCTCACCCCCATCCTCACTTTGATTACCTCCTCATACCCATTGGCAATGACAATCAGACTAACATCTGTGAATGATTTGATCTTGTTGCACGCCGGATTCAAGACTGATTTGACAATCCCAACCCTTATGCTGTAATCATCCACTTTCAGGTTTCAGCCACAGCTTTACCCTCCTAGCCGCTTATCTCATGAAGGCTTGTAAGCTGACAGCAGACCAATGATCAACCAAGAACCTCCAACCGTCATTGTTGATAACCATCAAATTACTCATCATAAAACCCCTCCAGACCAACCAGCTCTGCTCCTACCCAATCCCTCTCTCCAACGCCTGCAAACCAAAATTGTTGTTTCCGGCCATCGGAAACCTTGGAACCAACTTTTTGACGGTCACGCGCGACCATCTCCATTGCGTGTGTGACCAACAGACCTCCCTCAACCTACTGCCGTCGCGGCCAGTCAAACCCATTGCAAAACTTCATCCACCGCTGCCGTCATCCTTGAAGCAGGCAGGTTTCCATTTCCTCTTCACTTTTTCCTTATGTTTTTTTTCCCATTTAAGGCGGTTCCTGTTGCCAATACTTCATTTTCTTCTTTAAAAAAAACAAATTCTGCTCTCATTTGTAAATATCTCTTCTAAATAGTATACAGACCTCTTGTCTATAAAAGGAGGGGCTCTTCCCTGCCTTTTTGCATCTCATCTCATCCACTCCTCTCACATATTAATAAATAATATGATCATTCTGGAGGGCCTCTTTCCCTTAATCTGCAACCTTTATTCTGGGTATATCCGTTGATTGCCCCTTGATCCTTTGAGTCCTCATACTCAAACCTTGATCCGTCCATCTGTGAAATTGATCCTTATCACCAACCATAGCCTTGCTGGTTGAAGAGAATTGCTTCTTCTGGAATTCTTGAGTGTGTTATACCACTCTTGATCCTTTTTTCCAACCATACTGGTCTGATCTTTCCCTGATCACCTTTCTGGATCCAGTCATGTTTGACTGAGAGGTTTCTTTAAGCTTGAAACCTGGAGTGTTAGACCTCCCTTTATTCTTTAAAATTTGAATTCTGCCACGCTACTCTTGAGTCCCTTGAGAAGTGTTGGTTATTCTTGTTTGAATCTGTTATTGATTTGCTTCTAGAGCTTCAAAAACAAATTGCTTTTGTTTTGTTCAGCCACCCACAGTTATCTGGTACCCTTCAAGTGCTTAATTGCGGAGAGTTGAGCAGGTTCATTGAGAACCTGTAGGTTTGTTGGGATTGAGTTGATCTTTCCTGATCTTCTGCTGACAACCAGAGTTATTAGCTTGTGGGTGTTGTTACTAACAACTGTCTTTTTCCATTGAAATCTGAACAAAAATTTGACTTATTTTTTTCAAGTCTTTCCATGCACAATCTTGCCTCAGATAGTGTCAATTCCATTGCTACCAACTATTCCCAAACTCATCCCTTACATTGATTCCTTATTTACAAGTTCCTGGATATCAATTTTGGTTACATTTAAATATTATTGTAACTCTTAGGAGGGAAGCCTAAACAACACCTTTCCCTTCACAGAACTTCCTGCGGCTTAGCACTGTTTGGAGTCTTAAACTCGGCCACCATGTGGTGGCCTCACAACTACATTCAAGCCTTGTAGAGCCCCACACGGCTCAAATGTAGTCAGTTTGCTGTGCCACAGGGCCAGCCAAACCACATTCAATTCATGTGGGGCTCTACACGGCTTTAATGTAGTCATGTATCTGTGCCACACAGCTACAAGTCTGGTGAGCAAAAAAAATAGGTCATTACTTTTCTCATGCATCCAACCCTTTATTTCACCCATTTTGACGCCAGCGCGCAGTTGCATCCCTTTGGTATTTTGCGCAAAAATACTTTATTTCACACAGCTTTCAAGAATTCATTTTTTTTTGGATTCTGACTGCGCAGCCCCATAGCAGGGGCTGTTGAGCCCCTATAAAAAATCTTTGGTAATTTTGGAGCCATTAGAAGCCCTTCAAAAATGAAATCAAAAAATGAAAAAATTCTGTAAAAAAAGGTTTTGCATGGGTTTTGGGATCATAATTTTGGCTATTTTTATTGTTTTTTTTTTTTGGTTATTTCAGCTGCCATAAATTTCAACCAACATTCATAGATTCTTCATTTTTTTTTTCAAATTTTTTGGATGTATCCTTTCACCTTAAGAAATTCCTTCAAAAAACACAAAACATTAAAAAAATCAAATTTCTCTTTGGACATTTGAATCCTTTTATTTTCCTTCCTGTTTCATTTTTTTGGGTAATCTCAGCTATCAAAAAATTGAAACGACATTTAAAGAGCATTTAACAATTTTTTGAGATCTTTTGGATGTATTATTTTGCCTTGAAAAATTCCTTCAAAAAAGCAAAAAAATGAAAAAAGCAATTTTTTTATTTGACTTTTGGATCCTTATGTTTGCCATTTTGAGTTATTTTTTTGGTTTTTTAAGCTTTGAGAACTGTAAAACAAATATTCAAAAGCTTTTCAATTTGTTTCAGTATTTTTGGATTACATTTTTGACCCTAAATATTCCATCAAAAAACTAAAAAATTTGAAAAATTTGGTCTTCTGTGAGCCCTTCACATGCATATATTCAATATGAATGAATTTTGTTTCCTGGTACCACCACCCATCTTGGAGCGCCCCAATGATTTTATAAAACACCCCCTTGACCTGTTCCACCCTCCCATCACCCCCACCACACCATCCTACTAGCACACCACACCACACCACACCTTTTCACACCACACCAAAAACCACTCATCAAAAAAAATTAACACTCCAGATACTTCCAAACAAGAAAATATCTTTTTCCAATGGCTCAAGAAAACATCCACCCACTTTTCAGAATGGTTTCAACTGTTTCACCAGGCCCATCCTCCATTATCTCATCTAATCAAACTAGTGATTCAATTACTCTTGCTACTTTTTCATCTACTCAAAATATTGATTTCACTCCTCTGGCCCCTCCTCCTGAGATATCATATAGTCAAAAGGAGGAGCTGGTTGAGGCTATCCAATCATGGGCAAAGTCCCATGGATATGCCATATCTACCAGAGTATCAAATTTCAAGAATCAGGCCTACAATTAACAATGTGATAAATCTGGGGAACATAAAACCAGAAAAGATACCTCCAAATTAAAAAAAAAATCAAAAAAGACCAATTGTCCTTTCAGGTTATCAGGGAATTTTTCAAGAAAGATTGGGTGTTTTGGTGGTGAAGGTTATATTTCCAGAGCAAAACAATCCACCTTCCATTGATCCTTCCACTCATCCCATGCACAGAAGAATCCAAGGGGAGACAAAGGAGGTGGTTGAAAATTTATCCAAAGCAGGAGTTCCCCCTTTAAAAATTCTCAACTCTCTTATACAAAACTCATCATCACCTATCCATACAAATCTCCCTAAAATTCACAACAAAAGATCCCAAATACAAAAAAATGCTCCTGATGGCAAAACTCCTGTGGAAGCGCTCATACTGGAACTCAGGAATTCTTCTTTTTACTAAAAAATGAAAAATGTGGATGGTAAAATTACTTCATTATTTAAATCACACCCTGATTATATAAAACCTCAAAATTTGGAATTCCCCTTCTTCATATTTGTGGGACAAACAATTCTGCTAGAAGCTTCTGGGTTTCATTCTGTTTCTTATCTCAAGAGAAAAAACAGAACCATGATTGGGCCCTGACTCAAATTCAGGAAATATTTGAAGATAAAGAACCTAGTGTGATTGTGACAGACAAGGAACAAGCACTTATTAGCTCAATTGAATCAGTTTTCCCTTCCTCTCATAATCTTCTGTTTTTCTGGCACATTTTGGAAAATATTAAAACTCATTGCAGGAAGAACTTTAAATCTGAAGATGAATGGAAGCTATTCCAGAAAAAATGGCATCATTTGGTATATTAAAAATTTGAATCAAGCTATCACAGAAACTTCACAAAACTTTCTCTGGTCTGGACTCCTCCCACTTCTGACTACCTTCTTGAAAACTAGATTCCTCTAGGAAGAAAAATTGTCTCCTATTTGGCAAACAAATAATTTCACTTTGGAAACACAAGTACATCAAGAATAGAAGGTTCTCACTCCTACATTAAAAGATTCATCAATTCTTCTATTGGCTCTTTCTATAATGTAGTTCAAAAAAATTACAGTTCCATCACCATCCAAACCCATGAGAGGGCCATTAAAGCCTATCAGCAAGAATTCAAGCATCTCATTGGTTTGCCTCACTGTGTGGATCATCTTTCTGGAAATACCTGCCAATTTTCCCTCAAAACCATTCATTCATCTCATCAAGTTCCTGATTCTTCCACCAATAGCAAAAACTGTGATTACTCTTCTTACAAGGGTATACCATGTGTTCACAAAGTCAAATTGGCCATCCAAAAGGGTGAAATCTTCCAATTTGATGATTTTCATCCTCAATGGCATCTCAAAGCTCCCATCTCAGTAAGTTTCTCTCTCTTTTTTTTGGGGGGATTCAAGCTCAATGAACAATTTACTGATTGATTTTGATTTTTAGTTTCTCCAGTTAACTTTGAACCCTGAATCAACTGTAGATTCAGAAAAAAATGAAGTTCTAACCAAAGACAGTAATTAAGACCTATATTTCACTGAACTGTTAAAATGTTTGAAGGATTCAGCAAGTTTCCACCTGGAGAAAAGCTATATTATCTGGGTGAAATAATGAAGCTGTACAGTGGAAGATATCAACTTACCCTGATTGAAGAGCCAAATTCCACTCAAAGATCCAAATTTAGAGGAAGAACCAAAGAAGCAGCCAATAAGTTCAAGAAGATCTCTCAGTACTCAAGAAAAAAGAGATCCATCTGGTTTTGAATATTTAGAAAAAAACAAGAGGAGAAGAAGTCCAAAGAAGAAATTCTTAGCAAATTTGAAGGTCAGTCACCAATTTATTGGACAAAAAAAATATCAACATTCATAATTAATTTTTTTTCTTATGTGTTCAGGTTTCAAGAAGGTGCAAGGCAATCCAAGCAAAAGGGGAGGGAAAAACAAAGAAGTAATCAGAGGAAGAGGTATTTTCATAACTATACTTATTTTTTATGCAACGGGTTGTTTTTTTTGATGAGTCCTTCTCATTTTTTTAAAATAGAGTGAATTTCTGACTGAAGAAAAATATTGAGAAGATGAAGAGATGCCAGATTTGGAGGAAGGGGAAGATTCAGCAGATGAAGAGCTGCCAGATGTGGATTTAATTAAGATGTTAGTCTTTTGTTTTATTTTATTTTTGGCTAATGTTTTGAATATTATTTTTCATTAATTTTTTCATTCAAACCTTTATCAGAGGTCTGGAACCATTGTGAATAAGCAATTTGCGTCTCCTGAATACAATACTGGGGCAAGAATCAAGAGAATAAAGTTATCCAATGAAATGGTGATGCTCCTTACCATCCTCCTGGGGGGAAGGTATTAGCAGCCCCAACAATCAGTGAGAAAGTGAGTACATTTGGTATTTTCTCATTTTTTTGATTTTGTCTGATTTCTTTTGGGTTTTTCCTCTAGGTTTTTTGCACATCATCTTATTCTTCTTCTGTAATATTTGACCAAGCATCAATTGAAGAAGTGAGAATTATCTTTAGTCAATATTTTCTGTTATAAAAAACTCTGATTTTTGGTTTTGGTTCCAATAAAAAGATTCCATTTTCCCAAAATCAGCCATTCCACATATCTCCTATGTTCAAGATGTCATAGGAGATGGGAACTGTGGCCTCAGAGCAGAAGCCATTTGCTTGGGAAGGATCTCAGAAGACTGGATTGAATTCAGGAAAGAAATGGTGAGAGATTCAAACTCAATCTTCAGGGAAACAAGATTACTGCGGGATATCTGGGGTGAAACTTTCCAAGAGGCAAAAAGGCAACTGAACCACCTTTATGGCCCAGCTCTCATCAATACATGGATGAAATTTCCATGCCATTGTTTCCTTCTGGCTGAAACATATAAGTGTCCAGTGGTTCTGTTTTCTTCTAGAATGCCTTGCACTTATCTTCCTCTGAATTCCCCTCCCACTCCAAATTCCAAAAATTCTCCTATTTTCTTCATTATTTTAGAAGAATCCAAACATATAGTCTCATTCAAGTTCAAGTCTGATCATTGGCCAGCTCCCAGGTTAGATCCACTTTGAAAAAGCTTTGTGAGGAAGGATTCCAGATCTTGGAAAACCATTTTTTGGAGTAATTTTCATCTTGGTAATGAGTTTTGGCTCCCTCCAAAAAAATAAAGTAGAAAAATAAAACCAATCATAGTTGAATAAATTTTAATATTTGTATCCATATTTGTTCTTTATTTTTAATTTTTTGAATGAAGCTTGTAAGGTGTATGCAAGAATGCAGATGATCTTCAAAAAGTATTGATGATTTTTTTTTAAAAAAAATTCAAAATTCTGAAAGATTGAATCACCCAAAAAAAACAACAATATAGGCCAACAAAAGAATTCAAAAATCCAGTGAGAAAAGTGAATTTTTTGAATTTTTGGGTTTTTTGATGGAATTTTTAAAGGTCAAAAATGACATCCAAAAATCATGAAAAAAAAAAATTAAAAAGATCTTGAATAGTTTTTTTAAAATTCTAAAAGCTTTAAAAACCAAAAAAAATAACTCAAAATGGCAAACATAGGGATCCAAAAGACAAATGAGAAAATTGAATTTTTTGATTTTTTTTCTTTTTTGAAAAAATTTTTTAAGGTAAAATAATACATTCAAAAAATCTGAAAAAATGTTTTAATTATCTTTAAATTTTCTTGTAACTTTTTGATATATTTAATTACCCAAAAAAAAATGAAATAAAAGGAAAATAACAGGATTCAAATGTTCAAAGAGAATTTTTTTTTTTATTTTTTGTGCTTTTTGAAGGAATTTTTGAAGGTGAAAGGATACATCCAAAAAATATTAAAAACATATTGGAAGACTATTTGAGTCTTTCAAAAATTTATGGCAGCTGAAATAACCAAAAAAACAAAAACAATAAAAATAGCCAAAATGATGATCCAAAAACCCATACAAAAATTTGTTTTTACAGAATTTTTTTCATTTTTTGATTTCATTTTTGAAGAGGCTCTAATGGCTCCAAAATTACCAAAGATTTTTTTTAGGGGTTTAAGAGCCCATGCTACGGGGCTGCGTAGTCAGAATTCAAAAAAATTAGTTCTTGAAAGTTGCGTGAAATAAAGTATCTTTGCTTGAACTACTAAAGGGGAGAAACCATGCGCCAATGTAAAAATGCGTGAAATAAAGGGTTGGATGCATGAGAAAAATAATTCACAAAAAATAAAGTGTTTAAAATAAACCAAAATAAAATAAAAAAAATAAAAAAAAAGAACAGAAATCAACCAAAAGATAAAAAAAAGTTAATTTTTTGGTTAAAAAAACAGAAAAATAAGAAATAAAGTAAACAAAAATGATGAAACTGAAGACAACCAACTTTTTTTCTTCAGATTCAAGTAAAAAATTCAAGTTCAAATTGGCAGAAGCCAAATGTGGTCCAGGGGGACCCAAAAAAATTGGCACAACCCCGGAGGGCTACAAACCCCCAAACACGGCTCAAAACCGCAGTTTACAGGGTGTATGCGACCCCTGGGTGTTGCAATTGTTTGAGACAACCCCTTGGGCGCGTCTTGACGCGTTTTTGCGCCCGCACACGCGTCTTTGACTCGTTTATGGGCCCCCAGGCGTCCATTGGGGTGTGTAGGGTCCTACAGAACTCCCACACAACTAAGAGTTGTGAATTTAACATCACCCTTTTTTTATTATTATTATTGATTCTTTTTTTTTATTTATGATTGATTTTGTTTTTATTGTAGCATAAAATCCTTATATTCCTCCCTCACATTATTCTGGGGAAATCAAGCAACATGCAACAACTCAAAAATTCCCCATGGTGACCCAGTATGATGATATGGATTCTAAAGGTGACACTCATTTTGTTGATTAATACATTTGCACTGTGGATAATGGGTGATGCTAAATTAACAGCTCCAGTCTTTTGGTAGTCGTTTAGGGCCCCACGCAATTTGTGGGGGTTGTGTAGGACCCCTCAGCTTGTGGGGGCCCATACACTACTCCATACAACTCATAATTCATAATTCATTTTTTATTTTTTATTATTTATTATTTATTATTTATTATTTATTATTTATTATTTATTATTTATTATTTATTATTTATTATTTATTATTTATTATTTATTATTTATTATTTATTATTTATTATTTATTATTTATTATTTATTATTTATTATTTATTATTTATTATTTATTATTTATTATTTATTATTTATTATTTATTATTTATTATTTATTATTTATTATTTATTATTTATTATTTATTATTTATTATTTATTATTTATTATTTATTATTTATTATTTATTATTTATTATTTATTATTTATTATTTATTATTTATTATTTATTATTTATTATTTATTATTTATTATTTATTATTTATTATTTATTATTTATTATTTATTATTTATTATTTATTATTTATTATTTATTATTTATTATTTATTATTTATTATTTATTATTTATTATTTATTATTTATTATTTATTATTTATTATTTATTATTTATTATTTATTATTTATTATTTATTATTTATTATTTATTATTTATTATTTATTATTTATTATTTATTATTTATTATTTATTATTTATTATTTATTATTTATTATTTATTATTTATTATTTATTATTTATTATTTATTATTTATTATTTATTATTTATTATTTATTATTTATTATTTATTATTTATTATTTATTATTTATTATTTATTATTTATTATTTATTATTTATTATTTATTATTTATTATTTATTATTTATTATTTATTATTTATTATTTATTATTTATTATTTATTATTTATTATTTATTATTTATTATTTATTATTTATTATTTATTATTTATTATTTATTATTTATTATTTATTATTTATTATTTATTATTTATTATTTATTATTTATTATTTATTATTTATTATTTATTATTTATTATTTATTATTTATTATTTATTATTTATTATTTATTATTTATTATTTATTATTTATTATTTATTATTTATTATTTATTATTTATTATTTATTATTTATTATTTATTATTTATTATTTATTATTTATTATTTATTATTTATTATTTATTATTTATTATTTATTATTTATTATTTATTATTTATTATTTATTATTTATTATTTATTATTTATTATTTATTATTTATTATTTATTATTTATGATTTATTATTTATGATTTATTATTTATTATTTATTATTTATTATTTATTATTTATTATTTATTATTTATTATTTATTATTTATTATTTATTATTTATTATTTATTATTTATTATTTATTATTTATTATTTATTATTTATTATTTATTATTTATTATTTATTATTTATTATTTATTATTTATTATTTATTATTTATTATTTATTATTTATTATTTATTATTTATTATTTATTATTTATTATTTATTATTTATTATTTATTATTTATTATTTATTATTTATTATTTATTATTTATTATTTATTATTTATTATTTATTATTTATTATTTATTATTTATTATTTATTATTTATTATTTATTATTTATTATTTATTATTTATTATTTATTATTTATTATTTATTATTTATTATTTATTATTTATTATTTATTATTTATTATTTATTATTTATTATTTATTATTTATTATTTATTATTTATTATTTATTATTTATTATTTATTATTTATTATTTATTATTTATTATTTATTATTTATTATTTATTATTTATTATTTATTATTTATTATTTATTATTTATTTTTTATTTTTTATTATTTATTAGGGTGTATCAAAGTTAACCAAAACCGCCATTTTTAATGGCGGGTTTCAACCCAAATCTGCCTTTAAAAACCCGCCATTAAAAATCAAAAAAACCCACTTATTTCACATCAAATGTGTCAAAGTCAACATGAAATAAGTGGTTTTTTTCAAATAAAGTATTTTAAGGCTTCCACCACCTGTCCACCTTGTCCACCCCTGGCCTTCCACCTCCTTCTACCTCTGACCTCATTGCAAATTTGTTTACCTCCAGCCTCATCATCAAAAGATTCACCACTCTCATCACTTTATCACTCTCATTATCACTCTCATCAATTTATCACCCTTATCACTTTTTCACTCACCACTTTATTTCTCTCATCTCTTTATTTCTCTCATTGCTTCATCTCTCTCATTGCTTCATTGCTCTCATCACTCTTCCTCCAACCAGAACTTGTACCTCCAACCTCATCCAAATAATCCAATCATTGTTTTATTGCTCTTTTCACTTTATCACTCTCATCACTTCATATCTCTCATCACTTTATCTTGCTTGTCACTTTATCCCTCTCATCAACTTATTGCCCTCACTCTTTCCAAATGGCCCCTCAGCAAACCTCCCCCCGGAAGTCCACACAAAAGTCCAACACACCAAAGCAAACCTCACCAAGGAACTCCACAACAAACCATTCTCCCCCATCAGCTTCCAAGGGCTCAAGTCAGATCAAGAGAGCTGATCACATCATCCTGCTCAACTGGCTCAAAATTCCCTCCAACTCTGATGCCTGCTTTGGATCAGACAATGAAACATGTGTTGGCCAACCTCCATCCTCTAAGGTCATTGTTTATCTCCTGATTTCCAATGAACTCAAGAAAAAAAACAAAAGTTAGGTTGGATCTGTCATCCAAAAAGATGAGGGAGCAATTCAAGAATTATCAAGCCAAGTACAAAAAGGCCTACTTCATGTCAATCTCCACCGGCTTTGGTATCACCAACTCTTAAAAAGCCAAGGGAATCAACTCAGTGGTTGATAAGTTGGACTTCATTTTTCCTTTTTATATTCAAATGGATGAAATCTTTAGAAAGAAGGCCAACATCACCCCTTCAGCCGCTTTTGATGCCCAAAAATCTGATTCAGTCAACATTGAGGACTTGTCTGGGGATTCTCAGCCTAGAAATGGTGATCCTGAAGAAACATTTGGCTTGGAGTGGCCCCCATCCAATTCCAAGGAGGATATTCAAACGCAATCAGCTCCAATCACCTCTACTTCTGCATTGATTTATGTGTCAAACCATACCTTGCACCCCTCCCCTCCTTCTTTGGATTGCTCTCTTCCTGGGTTGGCAGATCTCATCAAACTTTCTGATGCGGAACAAGATACTCCTCAGTCTCCATTACCCTCAACATTGGTTCAAGTAAGGAACCAAGCTCTTTTCTCTTCTGTCTGGTTAATCCTGACTGATTTAGATTGTAAAAAAACAGGATCATCCATTCCAGAATGGCCCAAAACTCAAGCCAATGAGGCCTCCGACATTGTCTTCAAACACTAGTGACAACCTTCAGACTCAAACCTCCTCTTCCAAGGGTAAGCAAAAGGCCTCCAATTCTATCAATATCAACCCCAAAATTCATCAAAAGAGGAGAAAAAATTCCGGCTTTTTGGGCTTTGAAGAAATCATGGAGAAGCAAGATTCATGTAATTCCATTTGTTGAATATCCTTGCTTTCAAAATTATGCTCATTGCTTTCCCCTGCAAAAACAGTCAAATCAAAAATTGAATCCAAAAAAATTGAGTTTGAAGAGCAAAAGTGGGATTTTCAACTGGCCATGGATTTTCAAAAGCAGAAAGCCAAGAGTTTGGCTCATCAACAAAAATGGGATGCTGAGTGGAAGGTGAAACAGGCTGAGCTAGAATTTCAAAAAGAGGAGAAGGATAAGGATTGACAGCAAGCACAACTGGAAAAGGAGAGGGAACAACTTGCAACCAAAAAAAAGGATAAGGTATCAGTAGCCTTGGCTTGAATTGGTAGCAGTAGAACAGTAGATGAAATACAGCAGATGACTTGAATGCTGGACTTGTAAATATATTTGCATGGGTGAAAGAAAAACAAAAAAAATATTTTTGATTACAACATTTGAGAGTATTCTTAACCCCACCAACATACAGATCTTTTTTGCTTTTATTTATATTTTTTTTTCTAGAGTAAATTTGTGTTTTCCAAAAAAAAAAAAGTTGGTCCAATAGAAATCATTGGTGAAACATGATTGAATAAAAAAAAGAAACCAAACCTGGACTTGAACCCAGGGACACCAGAAGCTGAATAACCCCCAATAAAATTGGCATGAGTGATCCATGCAACACACTGACAAGCAAAGTTATCAAGGTTTATAATATCTATAGGATTCAAGGCTTGATGATAGGCTCTCTCAGCAATTGATTTGAGTTCAGTCCATTTAGCAATTGATTTGAGTTCAGTCCATTTAGCAATTGATTTGAGTTCAGTCCATTTCTTGACATTTCTGAATCCCAAGATTGAAGCCTCTTTTGGCAAGAAGCCCTACTCTTCCCACCTCTCTGTATGTTTTTCAAGCCATCTCCTTCCATCTTGTTCCCTCCCATCCACATACTCTGATTGGGGTGAGGAACAAGACGGGATTTGATTTTTTGTGTACCATTTTAAGGGGGGTGGGAGAAGAATTGGATGTTCCCCAAAACGGTCAAATGTTGTCCAAAAAAAAAAGTCAGTCCAATAGACAGCATTGGTGAAACATGATTGAATAAAAAAAAGAAACCAAACCTGGACTTGAACCCAGGGACACCAGAAGCTGAATCCCCCCAAAAAAATTGGCATGAGTGACCCATGCAACACACAAACAAGCAAAGTTATCAAAAAAATTAAAATTATTCAACAGACCTGGATAATAAACCAATCCCACTATAAAAAATCAATCTCATCAAGACATCAACTTTGTATTGTTTGTAAAGCAATCCAATCTGACTACCGTGCAAGCTTGTGGGAAATAATGAGGATGAGATAGGTTTCTTAGGGGACAGATAGGGTTGCTTGGGAAGGCTGAGTAGAGGATCAAATTCTTGGTGATCTAAGCTTTGGTTCTGTAGGGCTGTATGAAGGGTGTTGGGTAGATGATGATTGAGGGGATCTTGATGATGATCAATAGGATGTGTCAAGTTTGTCAAAAGATTGTGAGATGGGCAGGATTGTTTCCTGAGTGGATTACTGGGGATCTTGGGTAGGTGGACTACCAATGGGATCAACCTAGCCCCCAGACCAGTCCAACAATGATGAGCTCATAATTTGTCTTGATACTGATGGTAGTCTTTGGTGGGTAGATGATGCCTACTTGGAAGCTCTAGAAAGGGGGTGAAAACTCTGAACAGGGGCGGCAGAAGCTGGGAGAGTAATTCCTTCATGATCAACCTCCAACCAAAGATGACCATAAAACCCAAGATGACATTGATGATTTCCTGAGGAAATCTGAGTGAAGTTTGTGGGTCTTTGAGTTGATCAAGGATGAGATTGTTAGCAAATCAATGACCAATCATGAAGCCCACAAATATGGCCACAAATGCTGTACTATCCTTGAAGCAGGGAAAATCTTCTACCAGTTGCAGATGGACAGAGGTGAGGATTAGGCCTAGGATGATCAGGATCATTGGGAATGGCAATCCATTCAAACCCAATCGGGGTTTTGTTAACCATCTCTCAATGGGTTTGGCAAACGCATGATTGATTGACCAGGATAGAGCGCCAATGATAGAACCACAGAGGACGTCTTGAATTGAATGCATACCACAGTATACTCTCCCAAAGACCAATAGGATGCCGTACAGTGAAAGGGAAACTAAGAGGACTATCTGATGGAAGGAGGATTGGATGCAAAGGATGGATTGGAGGAAGAGTAAGATGGTAGAGATGGATGTTGCAGAGTGGGTTGAGGGGAAGCCGTACTTGGCGGCATTATTACTGATACTCAATCAATCAATTGGGGGTGAATAGGGACATGGAACGCAGAGCAGATCCTTCAGAGTACTGGTGAACTAAACCAAAATTTCAAGGGTATAGATTTGAGCTAAACCAAACCAATGGTTGACAATCCAAAGGATGAGGGGTAAGGTGAGTATGAAGAATTGATGGGATCCTATCCAGGAGGAGTAGAACATCAAGCTGTTAATTGGTTTAGATCTAGAGTTCCTCTGAATTGAATCAACTAACTTCATCTCATGGTTGAGTGACTTGATGAGGATGGATCAAATCCAGAATTGGGAGGATGACATCTGAGATTGATAGATATTATTGGCCTGAAGTCCTACTGGGGAGAGGGTAGGACTGAGACAAGGATTGGATGATGTGAGGGGTTTGTTGATCCACTCAATTGGTGACAATGGATGATGGAGGTCACATGGAGATAGATGAGGAGGAGGAGGAGGATCATGGGACATCTTGTCAGGAGTCAAGATGGATTCTGAGGGGGCTGATGAGAGCAGGGGGGATGGATGGTTGGATTGTTGTGGATAGGTTGATGAGATGGGGGATGGGCCGTTGGCATTTGATTCTTGGGTGGTTTGAGAAGTTTCACAGGGTCAGACTGAAGTAGCTGTTGAGCCCATTTGAGGGTTAAGTAACACAATTAGGGGTGTATTATGGTCAGTTGTCTCTGAGATCTAGTCTAGCTGATTGGTTGTGTGTGTGTGGTCTATGAGTTCAAGAGGAGAGGAGAGCTAGAGGGTACATTCCTGGGGTGATGAGATGATGATGGGATTTGTGTGAAGATGGAGATGTGAAAATCAATAGAGATGTGAAGCAATGGAGATGAGATGTGTGTGATGCAATGGAGATGCAACCGGTATGGATTTGCTGAGGTGGATGGGTGTTTTAGATGTGATGGATGGTGGATGGATGATGATTCATAAATGGCAGGTTTAATGGAGGGTTTGATTTTTGAAATCCGCCATTTTCATGAAACCCGCCATTTTGAAATACACCAGTTAGGGGGTATGTGTATTACAGAAAACCGCCATTAAAAATGTTGGTTTTGGTCAAAAAAATGGTGGTTTTCTGATGGGGGGTTTGCTAACTTTGATACACCCTATTATATATAATTTATTATTTATAATTTATGATTTATGATTTATAATTTATAATTTATTATTTATAATTTATAATTTATTATTTATAATTTATAATTTATTATTCATTATTTATTATTTATCGGAGGCTACACAACTTGATTTTAGTTGTTTAGCGTGCCGTACAACTGAAATGGGACGTGTAGCATTCCACACAGCCCATTTGGGTTGTGTAGCATGCCACATGGCCCATTTGAGCCATGTAGCATGCCACACGGCTCATTTGAGTTGTGTAGGGTGCCAAATGGCCCATTGAGCCGTGAATTTAACATTTCCCATGGATAATCAAAAATATAAATTTTTTTTTTTATTCTCAAGCCAGATTTAAGTCCCTCACCTGATAACTAGTTTTCAACCTATGCTGAATTGATGGATTTTTCCCAAAATTGGGAAAATTCTCATGGGATGCAGTTAAATTCTTGAATTCATAAAAACAGGGGAAAGAATTCTTTTTTGAAATGCTCCTTGGGAATTAATCATGGATAGAATCCTGGTCCTTCATGATTTCAGAAATCCTCAAGGAGGCTTGATTGTTCCTTTAAGCTTTATGGATTCAAAATAATCATACCAATCCAATGAATTTTGGTTTTCAGAAAAAAAAACACATCCACAAGCCCTATTTTGATCCTGATAGCTAATTAATTCATTGCAGAAATCCAAATGAATTAACAAAAAATTTCATAGAGATGATTCCAGCTATTTTTCCTGAAAATAAATTATTTATTTCCTTGAACCAGGAAGATGTCAAAAAATCAACCAGAAGGAAAGATCTTTACAACACAAAAATGAATGAATAAAAAATTTCTTTTTTTCAAAAAATCTCTTCAACTTGCCCTGAATTGGATGGGTAACTCATCTTAGAGCTTGGTAAATTGATGGATGAACCAATAAGATAGAAATTTTGAAGAATTCTTATTTAATTATCCTTCTTCATTATCATTGCCTAGAACCTTTCACCATATGTAAATAATGCATTGCTCCTAAAGGAAAAAAGCTATAAAATCTCCCTTGTTTAAATTTGTAAGAATGTTTTCAAAAGGCCAAGAAAATTCAAATTTAGCTTCCCTGCTACTCCAAGAAAGAAAAGATTTCTATTCTTGGGTATTTGTAGAACTCAGATTAATTTGGGCTGAAGAAGATATGTTGAATTAATTTTGAAAGAAACATATTTCCATTTTTTGAATGAAATTTGGGATCAGTTTGATGTAAATTCCAAATAATGCATTCAATCACATTCAAAAATTGTTCATTGAGGTAAAAATGGAATCAAAAAACTTTTTCATCAGATTTTTTACCTACTTTTCAGTTCGAATATAAACAAAAAAATATTAGCCAGATACAAAAAGCTTTTTAGATCTGAAGAATCTTGGGATCCTTTTATTGCTTTTTGGAAACATTTTCTTTTTCAAGAAACATAAAAGAATTTGAATCTTATTTTTCAATATCAGATAAACCCAGGAAAATGGAACTAGATTTGTGACAATACATCAGTAAAGCACTATTTTAAGCTCTGAAAGATCACATGAATTGGCCATGCTGAATGTTTGCCAAACAAAGTACTAAAATCATTCAAATTTTTGAAATTGGTGTGATTTTGGCCCTTATTTTTCTAAAATGACACCAAAATGCTTAATTGGAGTGATTATAATAATTTTTATACTAAAATCAAGCCAGGAAGGTGTTCAGAGCTTTTGAGGTTTAGAGGAGTGCCTGGGGTGATTTAACACACTATTTGATAAGATTTGGGGACCCCCAAATCTTTTAAAAAATCATCAAGGCCTTGGGTGGCTATATTAAGGCTTCCAGAGCCATGTGAGGTCTTTCTGTGGTAGAATACCTCTTTGAATTCAAATATTAACACCAATTGAGTAAATTTGATATGCAAAAATGCAATAAATATCAATTTTTTTGCAATCCATTGAATGTAAGAAAAAAAAGAGAAAGATGATGAGAATCCATTTTTTCTTGACAAAATGGAATTTCTCCTGCTGTATTTGCAGTTTTACCAAATATATGAAAAATTGAAAATAAAATTCTAAATATTCCCCTTTCATGTGGGGAATTCAAATATTTCAAGCTTTTAGAAAAAAAACATCATCAAGTACATTAATAATTTTGAAAAATTTGAAAAAGAAATTTTTATAGAAAAATCAATACTTCTGATGAAATTTAATACATTTATACAAAAAATGAGAAAAATGAAATCTGGATATATCTAATTTATGAGGTTGATTTGGAGAAATCAAAATATGAAGGCTGCATTTACACCCACACAAACCATCATGTACCATCATGAAACTCTTGGATATTCATGATGGAATATGATATTTGGGTAGCTTTTCCATGTGGTTGTTTGGCATCCACTTGTCAACTTGAGCCCAAAGTGCAGTAGTTGACGCTTCTGAAGTTTGAGGTCTCCCATATGCAAAAATTGCACACAATGCTAGATTTTGGTCTAGACCAAAATTTAGTGTCATGTATGTACATACACACACATCCTCCACATCCTTTCTAGCCTTCACCCACCAACTATTTACTTATCCCCCCCCCTTTTCCCTTGAAATATCACCTTTTTCTGGTAGATGCCAATGACATCTCCCCTCAAAACCATTATTTCACTTGTGGTTTTCAAACAAATTGTACCCATAAAGAAACCTGTGTCATGCTTGATTTTAAGCAAAATCAAACATGACACTAAATCTATTTCTGAGATGAGGGTAAACAGTGATTTTTTGGGTCCAAAAGCAGCCTAAGACATGAGCTTCATCAATTAAAAAAAATTCAATATCAAAAATTGATTTCTTTGAATCAGAATGGATATTTGAAGTGGGATGTAAATTCCTTATACTAAAATGTTAAAATACATATGCACTAATGTTTGTGCTATGTATAGGTTTAATCAAAATGAAATGCAAGTATTGGCATCTATGGCCTGTTGGAAAATCACACACACCATAAAGGCTGGTGTGGATGTCACAGACTTGGGGAAACTGGCTCCAAAAAATGTGAAATAAGCCTATTTGTACACAGGCCTCAACGGGCCCGGTGGGGTGTATGGGAAAACACAGCCAGATGGGCTTGAGTGGGCATAATGGGCCCAATGTTTATTTTGGACACACTTGGCTAGACATTCTGGCCTACCAAAGTGTCTATAATTAAGTTATCAGTCTGGGACAGCCTTTTGGGGCTGTTTGCCATGTTTCAGACTGCTCAGGCCCGCTGTTTTAGGTGTCTGGCCTGTTTAGGGGCCCAATGGCCCATGCGGGGCTTTCATAGGGGGCAGAGAGACTCCAAATAGAGTTTTCCCACCCCAGTTGAGGCTGGAGAGGTCCCAGCTCCCTCCCCTCCCCTTGTTTGTCATTGCAAAAGGGGGGGATGACTGGCTGGTTGGGACCAGCTGGCAAGGATGGACCAGGCTGGTTGCAGAAAGGTGACCGGCAGTGGGGGGGACTGTATCACCCTCCCACCTGCGCAAGGTGGGGAGCAACAAACAAGTGGGGCGCTCCCCCCTGTTCTTAAGGGGGAGGCACCAAGGGTTGAGGGGACCTGATCCCCCTCCAGCCCACCATTATTGATGGTCTGCCTGGGGAAAAGCGTGTCCCAGGAAACCAGCGGGGGATTTTACTACCCCTGCTGGTCACCTAGTCAGGAAAGAGGGGAGATATCATTTTTGCCGGTTACACCCCCCCTTTGTGAGTCTGAGACCAGACCCAGGTGTGTCCTGGGTCCCACCTCTCCATATGAGGGGCCAGGGGCTGGTTGCATGAGACAACCAGACTGTATTTGAGAGCATAGAAGTAACTGGGATGGTTGTAAGGGACAAACAGCCAGGGGATTGAACAGCAAAGGGGCTGCTTCAGTCCTGTGAGGGTAGAAAAAAAATTGAATGGAAAAGGCCGGTTGAAAGGGTTCAGAGAGAAATTCTGTGTGGGCTAATGTAGCCCAAACCAAGTAACAAGGGTTTCAGAGCCTGTAGAGCCCCTTTAGGGCGGAATTTTGGGCTTTTATTTTGTCATTAAATAAGGCCACATGATGGCCATTCTTTTTATTTAAGGATCTCTTCTCCCTGCTGTTGTCCAATCATTCATTCATCAATAAAATTCACATCCACAAGTGCACTTCCCCTCTTCCTCAAGTAAATTGATCATAAGAAATCATTGCCTCAGCATTTCTATTTCTTTATATACCGCTCATTTTCCTAAGCTAATTGCTGGTCATAAATATCACATAAAATTGATAAGGTCCAAATTTATTTTGAATACACCTATTTTATAAGAAGAATTAAAATTTCTTGAGAAATTTCAAAAAATAATTTATTGAGGAAGATAAGAATGATTATAAAATGAAAAATTGTTTCTTTTGAAAATAACTTGATATTTCTGATGGAATTTAAATATCTTTTTTTTCATAAATGAAATAAATACAAAAAATAAAAAATTATACCTATTGATTGAGAGAAATTCAAAAATTGGTAAAAATTTACAAAGAAAATGCATCAAGCTGAAAAAAGATCAAACAAATTTCAAAATTTGTATTTCTCTGATTATTCTTGCACTTAATTCAGTCTCTTTTATTATTCTTCAAAAAAAAATCAATTCCTCTCATTAAATGGCCAAATATTTTTTGTTTACATCTTGTTACAATTTTGGTGAAAATTAGCTTACATGCATGAAAGATTGGTTTTTTTCAAAAAAATCAATTTTTATTAATATAATCATTATTCTGTTACCTGACGATTTATTTTTTTTGAATATTTAAAATATTTGCATTTTCTTCATATAATATTTTTTAAACCATTTTTATATGTATGTTTATGTTTGGTGTAGGTTATTTACATCACAGTAGAAATATCAATTATTCTTCAAATAAAAAAATATGGGATATATCATGTTTTTTTTGACTTGATCATTCTTATATTTTGAAATTTCAATATATCTGAACACCTCTCACAAAAAAGATAAATTGAATATTCTTCTGTTTTTCTCTTTTCTGTTTCTTTTCCGGTTTGTTTTTCTTTTTCTTTTTCTTTTTCTTTTTCTTTTTCTTTTTCTTTTTCTTTTTCTTTTTCTTTTTCTTTTTCTTTTTCTTTTTCTTTTTCTTTTTCTTTTTCTTTTTCTTTTTCTTTTTCTTTTTCTTTTTCTTTTTCTTTTTCTTTTTCTTTTTCTTTTTCTTTTTCTTTTTCTTTTTCATTTTGATTTTGATTTTCATTTTCATTTTCATTTTGATTTTCATTTTGATTTTAATTTTCATTTTCATTTTAATTTTCATTTTCATTTTCATTTTCATTTTCATTTTCATTTTCATTTTCATTTTCATTTTCATTTTCATTTTCATTTTCATTTTCATTTTCATTTTCATTTTCATTTTCATTTTCATTTTCATTTTCATTTTCATTTTCATTTTCATTTTCATTTTCATTTTCATTTTCATTTTCATTTTCATTTTCATTTTCATTTTCATTTTCATTTTCATTTTCATTTTCATTTTCATTTTCATTTTCATTTTCATTTTCATTTTCATTTTCATTTTCATTTTCATTTTCATTTTCATTTTCATTTTCATTTTCATTTTCATTTTCATTTTCATTTTCATTTTCATTTTCATTTTCATTTTCATTTTCATTTTCATTTTCATTTTCATTTTCATTTTCATTTTCATTTTCATTTTCATTTTCATTTTCATTTTCATTTTCATTTTCATTTTCATTTTCATTTTCATTTTCATTTTCATTTTCATTTTCATTTTCATTTTCATTTTCATTTTCATTTTCATTTTCATTTTCATTTTCATTTTCATTTTCATTTTCATTTTCATTTTCATTTTCATTTTCATTTTCATTTTCATTTTCATTTTCATTTTCATTTTCATTTTCATTTTCATTTTCATTTTCATTTTCATTTTCATTTTCATTTTCATTTTCATTTTCATTTTCATTTTCATTTTCATTTTCATTTTCATTTTCATTTTCATTTTCATTTTCATTTTCATTTTCATTTTCATTTTCATTTTCATTTTCATTTTCATTTTCATTTTCATTTTCATTTTCATTTTCATTTTCATTTTCATTTTCATTTTCATTTTCATTTTCATTTTCATTTTCATTTTCATTTTAATTTTCATTTTCATTTTCATTTTCATTTTCATTTTCATTTTAATTTTCATTTTCATTTTCATTTTCATTTTCATTTTCATTTTCATTTTCATTTTCATTTTCATTTTCATTTTCATTTTCATTTTCATTTTCATTTTCATTTTCATTTTCATTTTCATTTTCATTTTCATTTTCATTTTCATTTTCATTTTCATTTTCATTTTCATTTTCATTTTCATTTTCATTTTCATTTTCATTTTCATTTTCATTTTCATTTTCATTTTCATTTTCATTTTCATTTTCTTTTTCATTTTTATTTTCTTTTTCATTTTCATTTTCTTTTTCATTTTCATTTTCATTTTCATTTTCATTTTCATTTTGTTGAGTTATTTAGAGATAACTTGATATTGCCAAAAAGCCAAGACTGAAAAAATGGAAAGAAACAGTTGAGACAAGAAAAAAAACAAAACAAAGAGAAAAAAAAATAAAATAAAAATCAAAGGAGAGTGTTGCACCACAAGAGACCAGGGAGGTCAAACAGGATAAGTTCCAGAAACTAAAAATAAGATAGATGAGTGTAAAGACGCCAATGAGAAAGTTGTCGCAGGTTACCTCCTCTACATGAATCAGATGAGGGCGGATCAATGACTTGATAAGCAGCATGAGGAGAAATACACAAGCAAAGGAACAAGAGAGACAGCCACTTGGGCTCATACCAAATAACCGTGAGACAAGGACAAGTTGAGATTGAGCTGATGAGTTTGAAGGAGGGCCAAAATAAGATTGAGTTGAGTCACGACTGAAGGAGGAGTTTGAGTTGATCAATTAGGAATTTGAGGATATCGGGTGAGGTATTGCTAAGGAGGGATGAGATGAGAAAGGATGAAAGAAGAGGTGGAAGGCGAGTGAAAGAGGAGAAAGGAGGAATTTTGTGGGAGAAGAGAAAAAGGACGACTGAGAACAGATAAAGGTTGAGAAGGTGTTCAAAGAAAAAAAATAAAAAAAAAGGCAGAAGAGAGAAAGGATATCACATCTGTGACATCCAGTTGATGCAAGGAGGGATGACATGGAGGAAGTTTCAACACCCCCCATTATTTGGTATGAGGAGGTTGAAGAAAGGATCAAAGAAACAGATTGATTGATGACCGGTTACAGGCCTTGGTAAGACAATTGGCAAGCATGTCTTCAGATTTTGACAAGGGTGATTGAGATCATATTTTCATTGAGAAGTTCTCAAAGTTTTTTTGCTTTAATGTCAAGATGTTTGGTCTTTGAATTGTGTCTGAAGTGTTTGACTTTATCAAGAAGTCCTTTATTGTCAATTTTGAAATTTGTTGGTTTGAGATTGATGTCCCAGAGTTCCTTGATTAGATGAGATGTCCACAGGTTTTCTTGACATGCGTCCAAAAGCGCACACATTTTGGCTTCCGTTGAGGAAAGTGTGATTTTCTTTTGGCTCGCACTGCACCAGGATAAAAGACAGTTTTTCCAAAGACAAAGATATCCACTTCTAGATCTCCTAGATTCATGATTGTCCCCCCAGGTTGAGTTGCTGTAATATTGGATTTTTACATCATTGTCTTGATGTGGAGCAATCTTGAATGAAAAATCAATGGAGCCAGCTAAATACTTGAAAACGTGAATCACCTCCTTCCAGTGATTCATGCCGGGTTGTTGTTGAATTGGGAGAGAATCGAGACAGCAGGAGAGATTTTGGGTCTGGCCCTGCACGCCAGAAAGTTGAGGATGCCGGTGAATGTTCAATAGTTGACATTGAGACGTTTAAATTCTACTTTTTCTTCTTTTCTGGCAGCTGAGAGTTGCACGTTTGGGGAGAGAGGAGTAGAGACAGGTCTGCAGTTATTCAGGTTCAGGAGTTCCAAACCTTTCTTGATCATTTTTCTTTGATTTAGAGTGATATGATTGTCATCAACCTTGACTTCCATTCCTAGGAGAAGATTGGGATCATGAGCGGAAGACTTGGGGAACCTGGACAGAAACAGTTTTTCAAATTCATCAATTTTTCTGGCTACTATAAGATCATCAACATGAAAGAAAAGGAAGGTGTGTCTGTCTTGATGTATGAAGAGACAGGGGTCGGAGTCAGAAACAAAAAAATGAATACTGTTGAGCCACTTGGTTAGGGTGTTGTACCAGTTGGCTGGGGCCTGTTTGAGGCCGTAAAGAGATTTTTTTAGCTTGAGAAAGGGAGAAGTACGTTTGGAATACTTGGGAGTTTTGATGAAAATTTCCTCTTGCAGAGGGGCATAAAGAAAGGCAGCTTTGACATCAAACTGTCTTAAGGGAAGTTTTTTGTCAATGCTGAGAGCAAGAAGAGCAAGGAGAGAAGGGAATTTACCCGTGGGGGAAAAAGTATCAAAGAAGTCAATGCCAGGAATTTTTTGGAATCCCCGGATACAAAGTCTTGCCTTCTTCCTTTCCTCGGAGGAGGCAGTTTTTGGTTTAGTTTTTAGAATGAGAGTCGTATCCAGGAAGCTTTCAGGAGTGCCATGGTAGTCCTCCCACACATCTTTGCCTTCTATTGATTGGAATTCTTTGTTGATGGCATCTGAATAATCATCAAATTTTTGAGTATGTTAAGAGTATTTTGAGGGTTTGATTTTTGGGATTGTTCTCAAAGTTGATATCTGGGAGTTGGAGATGGAGCGGAAACATCGGGTTCATTGTTGGATTCCAAAATGGATTCGCCATCTTAGAGATCAAAGGACACAAGTTGATCAGTGATAGATGTATCTTCATCGGAATTGACGGGGGGAGGATGTTCTGTAGGTGCCTCAAGAGGGGATTGGAGACTTGAATCTGTAGTATCTATGTGATTGTCGGTAATGAGAGAAGAGAAAGAATCGTCCCAGTCTAGTGGAGCGACGGAATTTCTGTCAGTGATATTTTTAAATCCTATCACCTTGATATGTTTGGAAGAAATGACTTGTCCGGTGTTGGAGAGTAGTTTATAGGAGAGAAGTTTGTCGTTGTATCCAATGAGAGTGGCAGAGATTCCTTTTGGATCTAGTTTTGAATGTTGATGATGCGGTGATTTCAGGATGACTGCTTCAGAGCCTATGGGGTGAAAGAATGTGAGTGTGATAGATCTATGTTTGAAGAGTTTGAAAGGGCTTTTCTTGCTTTTATGAGAGGGAAACTGATTGATTGTGAGAACACAGGCCTTGAGAACTTCATCCCATAGTTGATTCTTTAGTCCAGAGTCAATAAGGACCGTCCGAAGGCATTCCATGATAGTTCTGTTGAATCTTTCAGCAAGTCCATTTTTCTCAGGGGTGTAGGGATCTGAATATCTGGCTCTGATGAAGGTCTTCTCGCAGAAATCTTTCATGTTTTTTTTAACAAACTCCATGCCTCTATCAGAGTGAAGGACGGAAGGGTAGTACCCAAAGCGTTTCTTTTTGATTTCAATGGCGTTTTAAATAATAAGAGGAACCAGATCTTTGGATTTGACGGGAATGGCGGAACAATACCTGGTGGAGCTGTCAACTGATAAATTACTGTGAAAGACTTGAATGAATTAAGAATCAAGAGGGCTGAATCATAAAAGAAATTAGTTAAGAATAAAACCAAGATCTTAAAGAAAAATAGAGAAGAAAAACAAAGATTAAAGGAAGAAAAACAAACATCAAGCAACGGTGTAGAATTGAGATCTTGACAAGTTTGAGAGTGTGAGTGTTTGAGGAAGAGAGGTGAAGGTGATGATAAAAGACTTGAAAAAGAAAGTTATTATAAGTAAATTGATGTGAGTTGAATGGCAGACAAGACGGGTTGAGTTCTTACCAGTCAGAACTTGACAAGCTGGATGATTTGATTAAGAGAATTGATGAATAGATGATAGTTGAGTCATGGTTAAGAAAGAATTAAGAGATAAGGAAAGAGTGAGGATGACGAGAAGAGAGCGCTGAAGGATGAAGGAAAAGATTCGAGTCGTAGAGGTTGTTGTTGAGGGACAATCAATTTAGTTGAGTCAAAGGAGTCGTACCAGGAGGATGAGGAGGAGAGCCTCCGTGTAGCTTCCTTAAGTATTGTAGATGAGAGGATCGTGAGAAGAGAAAGATTGAGCGACACAAATGTGAAATATGGAAGTGAAAAGTGACAGTGGTCAGAGACCCGCGGATGTGAAACTTGACCTTTACTCTTGACAGGGACAGATTGTGAACAGAGACTGAAGGAAATGAAAATAAAAAAAGGGGATAAAGAAAAAGAAGGAATACGAGGGAAAGTAATTTGTAGTGCTTTATTTGACACCCCCCGTGACTGGTAAGACTGACACCGGATTGGTAAAGGACGGATTTATAAGAAGAAGTAGAGAGGTTAGAGAGCTAAGAGGAAGGGCTTTGGTAAGACCGTCGGCTTTCATGTCGGTAGCGGAGATAAGTTCAATAGATAGATTTTCAAGTTTCAATTCCTCTTGAAGAGCTTTTTTTTTTATGTCTATGTGGCGGGTTTTAGAATTGCAGCCGAATTTCTTGAGTTTATTGTTGAGACCCTTATTGTCGATGAAGTGTTTGCTAGGAGAGATTTTTGATTTCCATAGTTCAGCCACAAGTCCTTTCATCCAAATAGCTTCAAGAAACGAATCGACAAGAGGATTAAGTTTGGCTTTGGTAGTGGAGTGAGTGACATTTTGTTGATGGTAGCTGCTCCAGGAGATAAGTGAGTTAAAGAGAAGAGAGAGATGACCGGATTGAGATTGCCTGGCCTCTAAGTCATTGCTCCAGGTGGCATCGCTGTAGCACTGAGTTTGAAGATTGGTGTGGTTGACTTGTAGAGTGAGTTTGAGATCCTTTGTCGCCTTTAAGTATTTCCAACATTGTTTAACCTCTTTCCAATGTTGAATTCCGGGTTTTTCGCAGAACCGGGCAAGACTTGAGACGGCGAAGCTGAGGTCGGGACGAGTTAAACAAGCTATGTAATTCATTAAGAAGACTGCGGAACAATAATTGATATTCAATGCTTTGAACTCTTCGTGTTCTTCATTGCTAGCAGAGGTTAGATTGACATTTGCAGTTAGAGGGATAGAAGCTGGTTTGCAGTCGAGCATATTCAATTCTTCAAGTCTGTGCTCTATATGTTTAGGTTGAGAGAGTAGGATTTTATTATTGGTTTGTTTGTATTTCATTCCAAGAATCGTGTTAGGTTGGTGGTGATTGGAATTAGGGAATCTAGTTAGAAATTTCTTTTGGAAGTTGTCCCCAAGACCGACCAGGATGAGGTCATCTACATGAAAGAACAGGACAGAATTTGAAGCTGAATGAATGTAGAGACATGGATCAGATATTGATTTGTAAAATCCTTGCTCTCAAATCCACGACGTGAAAGTGTGAAACCAATTAGCAGGGGCTTGTTTTAATCCGTAAAGAGATTTTTGAAGAATAAGATATTTGGACTTGCGGTTTGAGCCTTTTGGTCTTTTGATGATTACTTTGTCAGATAGCGGCGCGTGAAGGAAGGCGCTCTTTAAGTCTAATTGGGAGATCGGAAGAGAATGGTACAAGTCAAAGAGAAGAGCAATGCAAAGGGATGCAGCTTTACCAGTGGGTGAGAAGGTGTCTTGAAAATCAATACCATAGATCTGATTGAAACCCTGAACGCAGAGCCTACTTTTATAGACCAATGGATCTCCATGGCAGTTGTCCTTGAGACGATACACCCATGTAGTGTTGAGAGGATTCACTGGATCGGGACTGTCATAATCATCCCACACATCGAGTGCCTCGATACCATTGAGTTCAACATCCATAGAGGCTTCCCATTTTGGGCTGTCTGTACATGTTTTTGCCTGTTCATAAGTTCTGGGAATGTAATAGTGGTGGTAGCCGTATCGTTGAGGGGGATTCAAACTAGAGCGATCGCAAAGACTATATTTGGGAATCAATTGTTGCGCAAGTTTTTCAGAGGAAATAGATTTGGAATCGGAAGATGATTTGTCGCGCAGGTCAGGTGACGGAATCAGAGGAGGAGAATGATCAAGTACAGGGTAAACAGGTTGGGAGACGGAGACAGTGGAAGTCAAAGAAGGAGGAACATTTGGGATCTCAAAGAGATCATCGTCGAGTTTGATTATTAGATGATCTTCAACGGCCTTGGAGTTCGCGGAAACCTGGGAAGAATTGTTAGTTTTGAGAAAACGGACATTTTTAGAAGAAATGATTGAGCTATCAGGTTTAAGAATTTGGAATGACAGGAAACTCAGGTTGTAACCAACAAGGATACCAGGAAGTCCGCAATCCTTAAATTTTTTGCCTCGATTAATTTTGTGGTTGAGGTAGACTAACTTAGATCCTATAGGATGGAAGTAATCGGCGGGAAGAGATTTATTTGTGAAGAGAAGATAAGGAGAAGGGGAGTTGATCATTTTTGGAATTTGATTTAGAGAAAGACAGGCGGCCTTAGCAACTTCGGCCCAAAGATCGAGAGGAAGATTTGAGCTTTGGAGAATGGCTCTCATAGATTCTGTAAGAGTCCAATTAGCTCTTTCAACCTTTCCATTGTGTTCATGATGATAAGGCTCTGTGACTAGATGTTGAATTGAGTTGGTGTTGAAATAGCTTTTGAGTTTGGAAGAGGTAAATTCTCCGCCGCCATTGGTGCAGATGGTAGCTGGAAAACGATTGCGTTTCTGTCTTTCGTGATTGAGGATAACTTTCAGCTGTTGACAAGCGTCTGACTTATATTGAAGTGGAATAGCAGAAATATATCCCAAAAATTTATTGACTACAGTCATAATGTAGTTCATGTTGTTTTGAGAAGGTGGAGATATGGGACCAATTAAGTCAATGTGGATTTGTTCGAACGGTTTAGAAGCGAGTCTTGAAGTGTTTTTGAAGGAGGTTTTTGCAATTTTGGAGAAGACACAATCTTCGCACTGAAATTCTGAGAGGGTTTTGGAGTTTAAAGATGGAAAAAGATTCTTGAGGCGAGGAGGACTAACGTGCCCAAAGGATTGGTGTAGGGATTTGATGTGAGATGAGTCCGAGTCCTGCAGTGAGAGATGAAAAAATTTTGAATTGTGACCAATTCGAGAGGGTGGATTGAGAAGAAATAAGTTTTCTTCAATGAATCCAGAAAAGGCTTGCTGAGAGCCAGCATAGAGGACAAATCAATTATTGGAAGAAGAGAAGGAGCAGTTTTTGGAGGAGATAAGCTCGCCGGGACTGATTAAGTTAACCACCAGATCTGGGACATATAGACAATTGTTGAGAGTGATAGAGGAACCTTTCCACAATAGCTGGACAACACCTTTACCCTTAATGGGCATTCTAGCTCCTTCTTTTCCGGTGTTGATGAAGTCTTTGGGAATCTGTTTGTCCAGTTGAGTGAAGAAAAGTTTGGAGTTGAACATATGACTAGAGGCACCTGAGTCCATGATGATGCGATTTGACAGATTAATTTCTTTGATCCAGGTAGTGATAAGAGCCAAGTAGTGGGCGACTTCTTTAGATTTGGATTGAGAATTGAGTTGAGCTCTCAATCGTATCAGAGATTCTTTCCACCAGTCTGGGGCTTGATGCTCGTGTAGATGCCAGCATTTGTTTTCGGGGTGATCCGGGGATTGTGGATTATGATAACCCCTTTGGCATCCGAATTTGACAGGTACGGATTTCTTGATAGGTTTGGAAGAAAGGAGAGCAGTGTCATTGAGTTTAGGTTCCTTGTGTTTGACCTTAGTCTCATTATCTAGCTGTGTGAGGTGATTAATGACAAGATCCATGGTGACAACTTTGTCCGAGTGCATTATTTGTTGGCGTAAGGAATGCAGAGAGGATGGAAATTTAAAGAGAATGAGATAGGCAAGAATATTGTCTGGAAGATCTATTCCTACGTCGATCATTTTCTTATGAGATACTTTTGTCTTGGTGATGAAGAGATTGATAGCTTCGGGTTTGAATTGTTGGTAAAGGAATTTGTTGAAGATGCGGGCTCTATTTGCGGTTTGAGAGGAAGCAAAGCGTTCTTTAATAGTTTTCCAGAGTAGTCAAGCTGAAGAGATGTTTGCCGAATTGACTACGTTGTTATGAGTAACTGAATCTATTCGAGAGAGTAGAATTACTTGCACTCCATATCATTGACCGGACTCAGGCTTTTTGAATCATCTTCAAGAGCCTCCTTGATGCCTTTGAGTTTGAGAAGCATGGACATTTTGTCCTTCCAAATTGAGTAGTTTTTTTCAGAAAGGATTGGAACGGCTTCAAGGGCGGCTTTGAGGATAATTTGTCAAAATCCATTGTTGCTGGATCCCTCCATTGTTTCAATTAGTTTTGTCGGACGGACCTTTGGCTTTTAACCGTGATAAATTACTGTGAAAGACTTGAATGAATTAAGAATCAAGAGGGCTGAATCATAAAAGAAATTAGTTAAGAATAAAACCAAGATCTTAAAGAAAAATAGAGAAGAAAAACAAAGATTAAAGGAAGAAAAACAAACATCAAGCAACGGTGTAGAATTGAGATCTTGACAAGTTTGAGAGTGTGAGTGTTTGAGGAAGAGAGGTGAAGGTGACAATAAAAGACTTGAAAAAGAAAGTTATTATAAGTAAATTGATGTGAGTTGAATGGCAGACAAGACGGGTTGAGTTCTTACCAGTCAGAGCTTGACAAGCTGGAGGATTTGATTAAGAGAATTGATGAAGAGATGATAGTCGAGTCATGGTTAAGAAAGAATTAAGAGAGAAGGAAAGAGTGAGGATGAAGAGAAGAGAGCGCTGAAGGATGAAGGAAAAGATTTGAGTTGTAGAGGTTGTTGTTGAGGGACAATTGATTTAGTTGAGTCAAAGGAGTCGTACCAGGAGGATGAGGAGGAGAGCCTCCGTGTAGCTTCCTTAATTATTGTAGATGAGAGGATTGTGAGAAGAGAAAGATCAAGCGACACGAATGTGAAATATGGAAGTGACAAGTGACAGTGGTCAGAGACCCGCGGATGTGACACTTGACCTTGACTCTTGACAGGGACAGATTGTGAACAGAGACTGAAGGAAATGAAAATAAAAAAAGGGGATAAAGAAAAAGAAGGAATACGAGGGAAAGTAATTTTTAGTGCTTTATTTGACATTGAAAACTGTCAGGATGTATCAATGTCCATTGTAGGAAGGGGGATGAATCGGGCCCATGATATCTAGGTGGAGCTCTTGAAAAGGTTTGTCAGCTTGGGTGTGTTCACTCTTGAAGGATCCTTGGGTAATCTTTCCAAGAGGGCAGCTCTTACACTCAACATCTGATTTGACGGGAATATTCAATTTATTTCTTATTTGGCTATAGCTTGCGTGACCAAGAGCCTTGTGGATCAGCTTGGATTGGGAGAATAGACAAGAAGGAAATGTGGGTTTTTCATTAAGCAAGAGAATAGGAATGTTGTTTTGGTAACAACCCAAGAAGACAGTTTGATTGTCTTTCAAGACAGAGAATTGATTCTTTTCAAATGTGATGATATATCCCTCAAGAATCAAGCATCTGACAGACAGAAGATTGGTGGAAAGGTCAGGAACATAAAAGAAATTATTGATAAGCACAGGACCGCAGTTTCCCTCAATTTTGATGGATCCGATTCCTTCAATGGGAAGAGATTCCAAGTTTGATACAGTCTTCACTTGTCCAATTTCTTTATGTGAGATAGCCACAAATAAGTCAGGATCAGAGACCATGTGGGAGGAGCATCCGGAGTCAAACACAATGTGACTTGTGAGGGAGGAAGAGTTTTTAGATAGAAGACAACTGACGGAGAGAGAAGATTTGTCTTTGTTCTTTTTCTTAAGATAAGCCTCTCTGAGTTTGGGATGAAGAGCCCAGCAATTGGCAGGAGAATGAGGAGCAAGATTATTGTGTTTTCCACCCAAGCATCGGGGAAGAGGTTCTTGGTCAGTGCAAAGTGCGGTTAGTTGGATATTTCCTTCTTCCTTATTTCTGCGTTTGTTGGCGGATATTTGAAGGTGATCGAGGACAAGGTCAGGGGTGATGGAGGAGGAATGGGTGATCTGTTCCTTGACGACTTTGAGACTTGGGGGCAGCTTATGAAGAAGCATATAGGCCAGTATGTCTTGGGGGAGATTTATTCCGACTCCATAAAGACAACAAATGCAGATTTTAGCAGAGGTTATGAAGGAGGGAATGTCGTTGATGTTGAAGGGAATGTTTTGAAGATTGTCAAATACTCAAGCTCAATTGGAGGATTCGGAGGATGCGAAGAATCTGATGACAGCTTTCCAAATAAGTTTGGAATCCTTTTCGTTTTCAAAGGTGATGATGTTGGCGTGAACGTTGGGGTACAGTTTGGAAATAAGAATGGATCAAATGTAGATTTTGTCCTTGAAGGAGAGACAAGTTTCCTCTGAGAGTAGGGCCGAACGATTCCCTTGGATATCAAGCATGTTTTCCACTCTATTCCGCCACAGGGAGAAGTTGTCCATGGTTAGAGTTGGAATGGCTTCTATCGCGGTTTTCAGAATGGTTTGAAGAAGGGGATCATTTGGATTGAGAGCAGTGTCTTGGCTCATGACGGTGTTGGAACTTGAGGTTAAGTGTTGAAGAGGTTAGCAGCGTTCAACTGTTAATTGTGTTGAGTTATTTAGAGATAACTTGATATTGCCAAAAAGCCAAGACTGAAAAAATGGAAAGAAACAGTTGAGACAAGAAAAAAAACAAAGCAAAGAGAAAAAAAATAAAATAAAAATCAAAGGAGAGTGTTGCACCACAAGGGACCAGGGAGGTCAAACAGGATAAGTTCCAGAAAAAAAAAATAAGATAGATGAGTGTAAAGACGCCAATGAGAAAGTTGTCGCAGTTTACCTCCTCTACATGAATCAGATGAGGGCGGATCAATGACTTGATAAGCAGCATGAGGAGAAATACACAAGCAAAGGAACGAGAGAGACAGCCACTTGGGCTCATACCAAATAACTGTGAGACAAGGACAAGTTGAGATTGAGCTGATGAGTTCGAAGGAGGGTTGAAATAAGATTGAGTCGAGTCACAACTGAAGGAAGAGTTCGAGTTGATCAATTAGGAATTTGAGGATATTGGGTGAGGTATTGGTAAGGAGGGATGAGATGAGAAAGGATGAAAGAAGAGGTGGAAGGCAAGTGAAAGAGGAGAAAGGAGGAATTTTGTGGGAGAAGAGAAAAAGGACGACTGAGAACAGATAAAGGTTGAGAAGGTTGTCAAAGAAAAAAAAGAAAAAAAAAAGGCGGAAGAGAGCAAGGATATCACATCTGTGACATCCAGTTGATGCAAGGAGGGATGACGCAGAGGAAGTTTCAACATATTTTCATTTTCATTTTCATTTTCATTTTCATTTTCAGTTTCATTTTCATTTTCATTTTCATTTTCATTTTCATTTTCATTTTCATTTTCATTTTCATTTTCATTTTCATTTTCATTTTCATTTTCATTTTCATTTTCATTTTCATTTTCATTTTCATTTTCATTTTCATTTTCATTTTCATTTTCCTTTTCATTTTTTCATTTTAATTTTTTCATTTTCATTTTTTTGGTTTTTTCTTTTCATTTTCTTTTTTTTTCTTCTTTTTTTCTATTTTTTTTCTCTTTTTTTTCTCTTTTTTTCTCTTTTTTTCTCTTTTTTTCTCTTTTTTTCTCTTTTTTTCTCTTTTTTTTCTCTTTTTTTTCTCTTTTTTTCTCTTTTTTTTCTCTTTTTTTTCTCTTTTTTTCTCTTTTTTTTCTCTTTTTTTCTCTTTTTCTTTTTTCTTTTTTTTCTCTTTTTTTTTTCTCTTTTTTTCTCTTTTTTTTCTCTTTTTTTCTCTTTTTTTCTCTTTTTTTCTCTTTTTTTCTATTTTTTTCTCTTTTTTTCTCATTTTCTTTTCATTTTCTTTTTTTTGTTCTTTTTTTCTCTTTTTTTTTCTCTTTTTTTCTTCTTTTTTTCTCTTTTTTTCTCTTTTTTTCTCTTTTTCTCTTTTTCTCTTTTTTCTCTTTTTCTCTTTTTTCTCTTTTTTCTCTTTTTTCTCTTTTTTCTCTTTTTTCTCTTTTTTTTCTTTTTTTTCTTTTTTTTCATTTTTTTCATTTTTTCTTGTTTTCTCCTTTGTTCTTCTTTCTTCTTTTTTGATTCTTTTTTTCATTTTTTTTTTCATTTTTTTCATTTTTCATTTTTTTTTTTTCACAAAGGTATCTGAATAACATCAGTAATCTTGGTTTTTCTTCCATAAAATCTTTTTTGAGTTTTTTTTATAATTATTTATGTCCTGAATAATTCTTTTCTTTTCATACTTCAAATTATTTGAGTTAAAGGCATGAAATAGTTATATGAAGCATTTTTTTAGTCTTTTGTATCCTGGGTACCAGTTCAAAGGTATATAAATTCCAAGGAAATGTTCCATTAGGTTTAAAAAATGAATCATTATCATTTTCCTCATTTTTTTAAATGGATGGTGTTTTTTTTTTCAAATATGAGGTCGGATTTTAATTCCTTAAAAACAATTGATCTTTATTACATTTTCAAATATTCAGTTTTCTCAATTGGTTTCCATCTTTCAATTCTCACAATAGGGAATATCAGAGTAAGCAAACCCGCTATTTTTCTGACAAAACTGGCCATTAAAAATGGCAGGTTTCTGAAATACACATACCCCCTAGCTGGTGTATTTCAAAATGACGGGTTTTATGAAAATGACAGATTTCAAAAATCAAACCCGCCATTAAACCCACCATTGATGAATCATCATCAATCCACCATCCATCAGATTCAAAACACCCATCCACATCAGCAAATCCATACCGGTCCCATCTCCATCACATCACACACATCTCATCTCCATTTCTTCACATCTCCATCACTTCACATCTCTATTGCTTCACATCTCTATTGCTTCACATCTCCATCTTCACACAAATCCCATCATCATCTCATCACCCCACATCAAATCACCATCTTTCTCAACATGTCCCATCAAACTTCTCAGCAGCAAGTTGAAAATTCAAAAAAGCTTACTGAACCTTTGTTAGTATTTGACTCCCATTCAGACTCCCATTCAGACTCTGATTTGGAATCAACTTGGTTGGCTTTGAATGCTCTATTACAAAAGCAATACATGGTTCAAGGAAGACAAAATCTCCACAACCCTATGTATGAAAGGCAAAAGCTTCATCTCCTCCCCAAAATAAGCTTCCAGCAACTTTTCCAAACTCTATTGCCTTCATTCATAAAAATTTTGGAGATGATTGAAGACCGCCACATCTTCCAGAAAAATTCTTTTAATCCTCAATGCAATCCAGCTATCCAACTGGCTGTTGCTCTTTGTAGATTGGGATCAGATGGAAATGGAGCAGCAATTCATCAATTAGAAAATATATTCTCAGTCAGTTATGGAACCATTGACTCATACACCAAAAGAGTCATAGTTGCTGTCCTATCTTTCCATCTCTCAGTACTTTCTTGGCCAAACAAATAAGAATGCAAGGAGATATCTCAAGTAATGGAGACTGAAGGATTTCCTGGTTGCATTAGTTTTGTTGATGGAACCACCATCCCCTTGAGTCAAAAACCAAATCTAGATGGCAACCACTATTTTGATTGGAAAAAAAGGCAATTGATTCATTTCTTTTCCAACACCTTTGATCACACACTGACCAAATATTTTTTGTCTGTTTTTTTAGATACTCCGTGGCACTGCAACTTGTTTGTGATAAAAGCAAGAAGCTCATATCCCTCCATGCTGGCCTTCCAGGTTCTTGTCACAATTCATATGTTTTCAATCAGATGAGGATTTCCCAACAACCAGAGATCTAATTTGACCAAGATCAATACCTTCTGGCTGATTCAGCTTATGCTAGTGGGAAATATGTGGTTCCAGAATACTGGAATGTTTTGTCCAATTATCAAGGAAAAACTGATTTCAACTATCAACTTGCCCAATCACAAGTTTGGATTGAGCATGCCATAGGAGTCCTGAAAGGAAGATAGGCCAGCTTAAGGGAAATGCAAAACCAGCTTCAAAATCCCAAAGAAATCAAGTTCCTCATCAACTGGATTATCACTTGTGTAATCCTTCACAACCTTTTGGCCAACATCAAAGATGAATGGGACAAAATATTTGAAGATGATATTCCTGATCCGCCTCAAGTCATCCCTGCCTCGTCTTGTCCCTCATATTCTTCTACAAGAGGGCAGATTCTTCCTCTCACCCTTGCTTGCTTTGATGAGTAATGTTTGATTTAAAAATAGGTGAAGAATCCCTTCACCGTATTTTTTTGGTTTTGGTTGTTCACCCAAGATTCATTGGCTGACTCACTTTTTTTTTTCTCTTTTGGTGTACTTAGAAAAAAAGCACCCTCCAACTCACCCCACCAAACCACCTATCCCTTCACCTCACCCCTCCTCCTCAACCACCACCTCATCCTCACCCACCACCTCCACCTCACTTCTCCTCACCCACCACCTCCACCTCACCCACCACCTCCACCTCACCCACCACCTCCCCTCCTCCTTTGGTCAGAACCCCTGGCCAGCTCCCCCCCTCCTCCTCCTCATCCTTCCCATCATCCAAGTCTGATACTTTGATCCATCCACCTTCAGGACCCCCCACCTCCTTGGTTGATCTCCCAGGTAAGCCCCCCCATCCTCCTCATCCTGCTTTTCCATCCCTCCCACCCATCCTTGCTAACCTCACCTTTGCATCCCCCCCTCTCCTCACTCTTGCTTGCCCCCCCCTCTCAATTGATCCCCCTCCCTTGCCCCCCCCCTCATAATTACCCCTCCCCCCCCTCTTGCTTACTCCCTCTCACTTGCCTGCCCCCCCCCCTTGCCTTGGTTGCCCCCCCTCCTTTTTGCTTGGTCAGCCCCACCCTTTCCAGCCAACCCGCCAGCACTCGCCAGCCCCCCCACTCACCTTGGTCACCCCCCAACCCCCTCCTTGGTTGCTTTCCCCCCCCCCCCCCCCTTGACCGCCCCCCCTCTGCATTGATGGCAGCCAACCCCCCCCCCCCCTCAACCACCCCCCTTTGGCCTTGCCCCCCCCTCCATGTCAACGGTGACCAACCCCCCCCCTTGACCGCCCCCCTGGGCATTGATGGCAGCCAACCCCCCCCCCCCCCTTGACCCCCCCCCCCCCCTCTGGGTTTAAGGCGGTGCCAGTACCTTCCTACCTGGCTCCTGGCCCAACCCAACAAGGCCCGGCCCAATTGGTTTGCCCCCTGGTATTTTTTTTTTTTTGATGATGTAACTAGTTTTTTTTTTTTTTGGGCATGATCAGCCCGGCCCAATCAGTTCACGCCCACACCCAGTAATTTTTTATTTATTTATTTATTTTGGATTTTTTTTTGTGATCACGTGACTGACATTTTTTTTGTTAATCCTTTTTTGACTGCTTTTCCTTCAATTCCATTACTTCTTCCAACACACTCACAATTTTATACTCCAAATTGAATTGGTTTTTGATCCAAACCCCAAACAAAGCATTTGCCTGGGAGGGAACAAGATGGAAGGAGATGAGGCAACAAACATAAAGAGAGGTGGCAAGCAGAGGTCTTTGAAGGGAAAGAGGGATCAAATGAGGGAATCCAAAATATCTTTGGGACTTGCAGAGGGGGGAATCAACGAAAAGGTTGTATGGTCTGAACAGAAACTACGGCCTTTGGATCTGTATCCTGTGATTACTTCTGGAAACAAAAAGAACAATCAAAAACCCTCACCGTCTGAGTTTGAACTTGCCAAGCAGAAAATCAAGTGATTCTATTTCTTCCACTGTGGAAAAGTAATTTTTCTCAATAAGTCTGATCACAACAGTCTTGTTTCAATAATTGAATTTTTCCCATTGGATAAAATTTCTGATCAAGACAAGAAGGACATCAACTTTGTGACAACTTTCCTTCACCAATCATAAAAATTTGTCAACACAGATTGTCCCTCAAGATCTTGGGGTGGAAAAATTTGGGCAATTGGATGGCAAAAATTGATGGACCCCTTTGAGTTATTTGGATGCTATGTGAAGAAATCATCTATTCAATCTTCCCCTCAAGAGTATGCTTTTCTCAATCTTAAGGCAGACAAAGTCTCTCAAATTTTAGGACAAATGTTTTGCAATTTGGCCAGACTTCCCTTTGAATAAAAACTTGAAATAATGAAGGACAATGGCATCCTCTCCTTCTCATCACTCAAATTTGGTTCTTGGCCTACTCCCTTTGACTCCTCTCCGCATGTCACCTTCACATACAACTCTTTTTGAAACTCACCTCACATTGAAAAAGGTGACATCTCTGAGCATTTCTTTTTACTTGCAGTTCCAACCAGGAAATCAAATGGACAACTTATTGAAAACACAGACAAATATCAAGTATCTGATGGCCAATTTGTTTTTCCTGACCTGGGCTTTGGAATTGACTTCAAGCAAAAAGGTGTGGTCAAAATGGTTTGGGAAGCCCATAAGTAAAAGCACTTTAATTCTCCTGCTGTGGAGACTGCCACTCATACAAGAACGGAAATGTCATTGAAAATAAAGAAAACAACTTCAAAAACTTGCGGGGACTTGGGGAGTGGGAAAATATACTCCAGCAAAAAAAATATAAATTAAAAGAAAAAAATTATTGGAGGGGTTAAGAATAGTCTTAAGCATTGTTGTAATCAAAAATGATTTATTTCTTTTTAATTTTTTAATCAAAGCAAATATATTTACAAGCCCAGCATTTGCATAATCTGATTTAATTCATCTACTGTTCTACTTCTAGCAATGTATGCTGCAGCAATTGACCAATTTTCCTTTTTTTTCTGTTTCCAGTTGTTCCCTCTCCATTTGCAGTTGCGCTTGCTGTTGATCCTTCTCCTTTTCCTCTTTTTGAAATTCTACCTCAGCCTGTTTCAACTTCCACTCAGCATCCCATTTTTGATGATGAGCCAAACTCTTGGATTTCTGCTTTTGAAAATTTATATCCAGTTGACAATCCCACTTCTCCTTTTCAAACTGAATTTTTTCAGATTCAATTTGCAATTTCACTGTTTTTCAGAGGGGAATAGGAATGAGCTTGATTTTAAAAGCAAGGATAATCCAATTGGCTTACTTGAATCTTGCTTCTCCATGATCTCCTCAAAGCCCAAAAAATCTGAAGTGTTTCTACTCTTTTGAATTCTATTGGGGTTGATGTTGATGGAATTGGAGGCCTTTTGCTTTCCCTTTGCAGAGGAGGTTTGTGTGGTGTTGATTATTCATCCCCCGTGCTCACCACTCTCTGCGTCTCAGTGCGCGGGTGCTCTCTGAGTCCACAACGGGGACCCCTACATAGCTCTTCTCATGACTCTCACGACACGGTGTCTATTCTCTCCCAGGAATCTCCATCTCCCTATTTTCTGATCATCTATGTTCTCAACCATCTTACTTTTCATCAGTCTACTTTTCTATTTTTGTTTTCTTTCTTATTTTATTTCTCTTCTTCTTTCATTTCTCCTACTTTCATCCTCTCAACTATCAACGCACTTACCAACTTGATCCAATCGCCTCTTAAATCTCTGACTGTTAAGATGCTCACTTCTCCAATAAGGCTATCAAACCCGGTCTGACTATCCATCACATCTACCGGCTATTTCTGTCTATGCTCAAACAAAATCCCTCCTGTCTCTTCAACTTGTCCTCACATCCTTAAACTCTCACAACTCAAAGATGTCCTTTTTTACTATCCTGATGAATCTACGCTGTAGGGCTCTACATTTTCATCTTCTCATTTCTTCTCTTCTTTCTAAAGTCTTCTTCTGATTTGTTTGTCTGTTCTCACAGCCTCAGCTGGTTTTTAGTTCTCAAGAAATCTAATTGAATCTTATTACGGTTAAAAGCCGAAGGACCCACCAACAAACCTAATCAATCTAGCCATGAACAAACCAGCCGGAGCGAACGATTACTTTCATCAAGTTGCTCTGAAAGCCTCCGTCAACGCTATACCCCCTTTAAATGAAGAAAATTACTCTATCTGGCGGGACAAGATGCTTTTGCTCTTTGACCTCAAAGACATTAAGGACGCCATCACTCAAAATTTGGGACCCTTATTGTTAAAACAGGATAGAGAAATCAGGGCAATAATTTTATCCAAGCTTGACAATACTACCCATGTGAATGTTGTAAACTCCACAAATATCTCGTCTTCAAAGCTTCTATGGGCCAAAATTACAAGAAGATTTGCCTCTTCAGAGACAGAAAATCAAGCGAGGGTGTTCAACCACTTCCTCCATTCAGCTTTTCATGAAAACGCCATCAAGAGTTTCATCACCAAAATGAGAAAAGCAATCACAAGAATGACAGATGTTGGGATTGAACTGCCGAATGATATACTGTTGTATCTGTTATTGTTCAAATTTCCTCCTACACTCGAAAACCTAAAACAACAAATTATGCATGTGGAAAAGAACCTGACAATAGACATGGTTTTCAATCATCTTACTCAATACCTCAACGAGAGAAAGGCCCAAACAAATGTCAGTAAACCATCCACAGATGTATCACTAGTCTCTACAAAGACAAGGGCCTTCAAGGATGAGAAGAAGATAAAATTGCGATGCCGCAAAGGATACCACAATCCTAACGCACCTCACGCTGAATCTTCCTGTTTCCATATCCACCCTGAAACTTCTCCTCAATGGTGGATCAAACAACAAAACAAATGAAAAAATAAGACTAACAAGAATCCAACCATCAATTATCATGCCTTACTAACTCTCTGGATCAATGCGGACAACAATCCTAATTTACTTTTGGACTCCGGAGCCAACGTTCACATCTTTAACAACTTGAAATTTTTCTCTTCTATAAATCTACAACTCGAGGCAGAAGAAATTGAGACTGGAAAACTTGAAGCCAATCTCAAAATACAAGGAATCGGAACAGTGAAACTTGAATGGAACAATTTGGTGATCATGCTCAAAGATTGCGCTTACATACCCGATATAGTTGTCAATCTGATTAGTCCTGGATTGCTTGCAAAGAAAGGCTGTAACCTCACTCAAACCCGCAACAGATTCAAAGTCTCTTGAGGAGACCAAATTGTGTTTAAGGGCTTGATAAGGGACAACTTGTTTGTTGTTGAAAGACCTCTATTGGCTGGCCAAAATAATTCTGTAAATTTCACCAATCTACCATCTTATACTCTATTGGATTTGCACAAGATGTACGGCCATGCCTCTATTTCTACGCTTAAACCTCTCCTCAAAGATTGCTTCACCAACAAAGAACTCCAGACTTTTCAATGCGACAGCTGCATCAAGAGCAAGATCACCAAATCTCCCTTTTCTAATGTCTCTACTCCTGCCCGTAAACCTTTAGATCAAATACATCTTGATCTAGTTGGGTCAATTACTCCCCAATCTAAGGCTGGACATCACTATCTACTCACTCTTGTCAACAATTATACAGTTTATCTTGCATGCTTTCCTCTCTCTTCCAAAGACCAAACCCCTGAAACAATTATCAGTATTCTGGAGACGGAACACAAACGTTTAAACTATTACCCTTCTGAAATATTCTCGGATCAAGGAACCAAATTCACTAACTCGATTCTGAAATACTTTGCCAAGAAGAAATTCATTAAACTTTGCACCTCCAAACCTTATCACCCTCAACATAACAGACGAGCTGAAAGAGCTAATAGGACAATCATCAAATCAGCCCAATCCACCTTCTCTTTGTCTTTTCTAGCCAAGAACTATTGGCATATAGTGACTTGTAGTTGCTGCTTCATGCTAAATCAGATTCCTCAAGAAGGTAATCAGTTTTCTCCCTGGGAACTTATGTTTGGTAAGGTCCTCCCAGCTAATTATTTAAAACCCATAGGTTCTTCTGTGATCTACCTTGCCAATTGTCTTCAAAAAGGAAGAAAATTCGATGAAAAAGGTCTTGAGGGAGTCTTAATTGGATTCAACCCAACTTTTCATTCATACTTAATTCTGAATACGCTTGGAGCTGTCATAGAAACCAAGCACGTCAACTTCCTCAAAGATCAACTCTCCGAATTTCCTTTCTTTGAGTTGCCTGGCCTGGATATCTTTTCCCAATCTAATTCAAACTCATATGAAACGGATTTTTCCACGTACAACAAACAATACTCAATTAGAGAACCCACTTTGGAATACTCTGACTCTGATTTTGATCCAGAAGATGTCCTTCACTCAACACCTCAACCTTTGTCTCCACCTTCCCACTCTACACCTCAACCTTCATCTCCACCTTCTCACTCTGAACCTGAACCGCCTCCTCAACGGATCAGTCTACGTCCCAGACACAAACTTCAGAAACCCCAAAGATATGGCTTGCACCATTATTACCACCCTCCCTCTTACAAGGCTGCCCAAAAATGCTCAGAATGGCCTAAGTGGAAAGAGGCTTCCAAGGAAGAACTCAACTCTATTGAAACTCAAGAGGTCTGGGAGGAATATTACAAAGAACCGGATAATATACTAAACACAACATGGGTATTCAAAGTGAAAGAAAACTGTCACGGTGAGCCTGTGAAATATAAGGCACTTCTAGGTGTACAAGGATTTGATCAGGTCCAAGGTATAGATTTTGAGGAGACTTGGGTTCCAACTGGAAAACTTGGATCCCTCTGCCTCGCTCTGGTCTATGGATTAAAGAATAATATGACCTTTACCCAGTTTGATGTAAAAGGGGCCTTCCTTCACGCCCCCTTGAACAAAACAGTTATAATCAAAACTCCAGAAGGATCAAATCAAAAATCTCCCTATCTCAAACTAAAGAAATCTCTCTATGGTTTATGCCAATCACCCAAGAATTGGTATGAGACGCTCACCACTTGGATCAAATCTCAGGGATTCCGCGAATCCACCAGCAATCCCTGCTTGTATCTTAATTCTAGGTCCGTGGAAGTCCTTTACTTCCATGTCAATGACCTGATCTTAGTAGGAAAATCCGACTCGTTTGCAATTAACTTTTTAAAAAGATTCTCAAATTCGTCTTGCCACGCACCTAATACAATCCTTGGAATGCTAATGGAATTGGACAGAGACAGTATTTACTTAAGCCAACCGAAACATATTGACAGAGGTCTAGAAGAATTGGGCCTCACTGAATGCAAAGATATCAATACACCTCTCACTCAAAACCATCACCTTGAACCAGCATCCAACAAAGACCATGCACAGTTCTGTTGACTCAATATTGATTATTGATCTGCTATTGGATTGCTCAATCACCTTTCTCAATACACCCGTCCATATATTTCCTTTGCTGTTTCCAGTTTGGCAAGATTCAATGCAAAACCAGGTCTAACTCATTGGAAAGAAGTACGTAAAGTATGGAAATACCTCAAGACCACTAAGGACTTCAAGTTAACCCTGAAATATGACTCATCCAAGGATTGTATCTCTGGCTATATTGATGCTACATGGGGCAATGATACAACCTCCTGTAAATCTCAAACTGGAAAAATCGTACTACACTACGGCAGTCCTATCCTCTGGAACTCCTCAAGACAGCAGAATTTAACTTACTCATCTGCCACATCTGAACTCAACGCTTTACTCGATTGCTACCTTGAATTGAAGTGGATCACTCACCTTGTGGACGAAATATATGTGTCTTCCTCTACCAAACCAACTATTCATGTAGATAACAAAGGATTAGATGATAAGATAAGAAAATTCGGATTGCACTCCAAGTCTCGACACATTGACATTAAAAAGAAAGTTCTGCGTGAAGATTTTTCCCTCTCTAAATTTATTCTCAACCTGGTTTCAACGGATAGAATGCTAGCAGATTCTTTAACTAAAGCCACCTCTGTTGGGGACCTCAAACTCCTTCAACAAGCCTTATTTAATAATTAACTCTTAGTCAAATGTACTCCTCTGACCAGTCACAAGGGGTGTTGAGTATTCATCCCCCGTGCTCACCACTCTCTGCATCTCAGTGCGCAGGTGCTCTATGAGTCCACAACGGGGACCCCAACATAGCTCTTCTCATGACTCTCACGACACGGTGTCTATTCTCTCCCAGGAATCTCCATCTCCCTATTTTCTGATCATCTATGTTCTCAACCGTCTTACTTGTCATCAGTCTACTTTTCTATTTTTGTTTTCTTTCTTATTTTATTTCTCTTCTTCTTTCATTTCTCCTACTTTCATCCTCTTGACTATCAACGCACTTACCAACTCAATCCAATGGCCTCTTAAATCTCTGACTGGTAAGATGCTCACTTCTCCAATAAGGCTATCAAACCCGGTCTGACTATCCATCACATCTAGCGGCTATTTCTGTCTATGCTCAAACAACATCCCTCCTGTCTCTTCAACTTGTCCTCACGTTCTTAAACTCTCACAACTCAAAGCTGTCCTTTTTGACTATCCTGATGAATCTACGCTGTAGGGCTCTAAATTTTCATATTCTCATTTCTTCTCTTCTTTCTAAAGTCTTCTTCTGATTTTTTTGTCTGTTCTCACAGCCTCAGCTGGTTTTTAGTTCTCAAGAAATCTAATTGAATCTTATTATGTGGCAATTTCATTGCTCTCATTAGAAGAGAATGTTGGAGGCCCCATTCGCTTGAGTTTCCTGCCATTCAGGAATCGATGAGCCTGTTTCTTTTGAATCTAAATCAGTCAGGATTAACTGGGCAGAAGAGAAAAGAAATTTTTTCCTTACATGAGCAGACGTTGATGGCATTGGTGATATGGGAATGACATCTTCCTCATTGGCCAGGTTCTCCAGTTCTTCCACCCCAGGAAGAGAGCAATCCAAAGAAGCAGGGGAGGGGTTGAAGGTTGGGTTTGACTCCTCAATCAATCAGGAAGTAGATGTGATTGGAGCTGATTGCGTTTGAATATCCTCCTTGGAATTGGATGGGGCCACTCATAGGTTTCTTTGGGATCACCATTGCTAGGCTGAGCATCCCAAGCCAAGTCCTCAGCGTCAACTGAATCAGATTTTTGGGCATTGAAAGCAGCTAGGGGGGTGATGCTGGCCTTCTCTCCAAATATTTCATCCATTTCATATAAAAAGGACAAATGGTGTCCAACTTATCACCACCAATTTGATTCCCTTGGCTTTGTCAGACTTGGTGATACCAAAGCCGGTGGAGATTGACACGGAGTGGGACTTTTTCTACTTGGCTCAATAATTCTTGAATTTCTCCCTCATCTGTTTGGATGACAGATCCAGCCTAACTTTTTTTTTATTCTTGAGTTCATTGGACATCAGGAGATAACCATTGACCTCAAAGGATGGAGGTTGGCCAATGCATGTTTCATTGTCTGATCCAAAGCAAGCATTGTAGTTGGACGGAATTTTGAGCCAGTTTACCAGGATGATGTGATCAGCTCTCTTGAGCTGACTTGAGCCTTTGGAAGCTGATGGGGGAGGATTTTTGGATGTTGAGTTGCTGGAGAATGTTTGCTTTGGTCCATTGGATTGTTTAGAGGGCTTGCAGGGGGGATTGCTGAGGGGCCATTTAAAAATATTAAGAGGGATGAAGGGATGAAGGGCTATGCAAGTGTTTAAGTGGTGAGAGTGATGATGTGATCAGAGGATGAGAGTGATGAAGCATAGAGAAGAGTAAGAGATGAGATTGATGAAGTGACAAGAGGGATAAAGCAATGAGATTTAGGATGTGATGAAAGCAATAAAGTGATGAGAGTGATGAAGTGATGAGAAAAGTGAACCAATGAGAGTTAGCTGGATTTGATGAAAGCAATAAAAGGATGAGAGCAATGAAATGATAAGGATAGTGATCCAATGAGAGTTAGCTGGATGTGATGAAAGGGCCAAATGGATGATAGTGATCCAATGAGAGTTAGCTGGATTTGATGAAAGGAATAAAGTGATGAGAGTGATGAAGTGATGAGGATAGTGATGAAGAGATGAAGAGAAATGAATCAAATTTTAATTGATGAAAAAATGGGGGTCCAGGCTAAATCTAAACCAAAACAATTACTAGAATCATGCCAATTTCCAAAATTGGAATCAATTAGGTAGATTCACCCACTGAACCTATCCCCAAATTCCAACTCCTTGGAAACTTGAATAAATAGGCCAAAAAAACCACAGAATTCAGTTGGAATTTCATGGTGATTTTAATCTTTCACATGAAACATCATTGAGCTTTTACCTGACTAAAATCAAGTCAGAATTTAATTTTTGTGTATAGTTTAGTAGCTATGGAAATATTTTTGTTTTCTCTAAATGGCCCCATGCAGCCATGCACACCCCGTCAGGCCTGAGACACACACACAGCCCTTTCCTTCCAAATTTTCATGCACTGCTGCTTCAAAGCCTTGCCACAGCCAGTAAGCAGTCTTACAGCTGCACCCCTAGCTATCAGAGCCAAAAGGATCACAAAAACCAGTGACAGAGATGTTTCAGCATGCATGGGAAAGGCATGCATACAAATCCATAAAACATGTCAAAAAACCCACAGATAATTTGAAATATGAAAGAAAAAAATGTTTAAAACCTTCAAAAGATTGTTTGACACTTCTTGACCAAAACATAAAAAAAATCACCAAAAATAACTTTCAAAGACCTCTCAAGCCTGAAGAATTGGAACCTACTTTGACTAAATGATATAGAAATTTCTAGAAAATTTTTTTTAATCAAAGATAAAGTCACTAAACTACACACAAATTCAAATAAGGACAATAAAGAAAGGTCAAAATAGATTGCAGCCAAATTGCCTTGGCCAAAATCACGCAATAAATGTTAAAATTAACAAATTTCTTGACATTTGAAAAGGCCATCTGGCCCACACCACCAAAGAAAGCCTGTGCGCCATGCATCAATCAACTGTTGGCCCCAGCAAAGAGTTTCTTCCCCTCAATTTTTCCTGATGAACCTCATAGTAACCCTTGACAAACTGAAAAAGATAAATAAAGTCTTCTTTGAAGGCTATTTTTCCCCCATCTGTTCATTCTTATACTTACAGAAAACATGCCATATTTAAATCAAATGCTTCTAAGGATAATTAATTTATTAATGGCCTTATTATGACCCTTATATTCAATTTTTAACCCTTATAAAAAGATCTGAGCTGGACCATGCACCTGCTCTTACCTGTGGACAACATTTGGGCCTACCCACAGGGGCTCCAGGCTAGGCCCAGAACTGCAGATCCTTGGTATTTGTGCACTCTCATTGAAAAACTATTCCAACCATTTTCCTCTTTGGTTGAATATTAAATGATCCTTTCAATCCTTACTCCATCATCAGGGCCAGGAGTTTTGTGGGTCTTCTCAAAAGGGTTTGTCTTGAGTCATTGGGCCCTTAGTAGTTGGCATTCTAGTTCAATATTTCACTCATGTGACTTTTTCTATCAAAGCAGGCCTCTTGTTGTAGTGGTTTCTCCTAATTTCCTTTAGAAATATATCACTGAAATCTTTCCCATTCCTACCTGAGGAAATATCATGACCATTTCCATTGATAAATCAACCCATTATGGAACCCATGCTCAATGAATGCAAAGGATGAGGCATGAAAAGCGCATAGCAACAACCCAACCATTTTTCCTGGGGGTCCACAACATCCAACGGCAGCCAAAAATCCAGAAATCTAACCCACACCTTGATAATTACTCCCCAAACAATAGCATGGACCCACTGGAGGATCAAGCTTTTCAGAATTTCAAGGAAAATTAAGCCCAAGTTGACTGGGTTACTTTAGAACTGGAGGATGAAGAACAGATTGAAATATTCATCAATTTGAACAAGGAAAAATGGCATCAACAGGCCCAGGAGCTGAACTGGAATTCAATATTGTGCCCGCCTTCAGGCCTACTTCATCAACCTGAAGGCACAAACCAAAAATTGGACCAATCCAAATTCCTACACAAGCTTTACCACATTTATCTGTGCACCCCAAATTCAAAAAAAATCGATGCTTGATCTGATGGACCTCTTTGGTGATTCATTGGAGCATGCACAACACTATTTTAAAAATTCTTTGGATTCAAAAGCATTGTACTGAATTATTTTTTTGTTCTTAGCTGAGAATTTTCTTTGAATTGCTTTCTGTCAATGCACCTCCAATCCTATTTTACTTCTAAAACACATATTTTTCCCCAAAAAAGGCATTCTCCTGGGCCACTGCTCATATTTCATGATTCATTTTTGGAGTGACTGCAATGTTTCAGGAATACCCTTCACTACAGCTTTGACTGAGTGGCTTGAACTGTGATCAGAAAGGTCATATTCCCATTGGAAAGAACACCATGAAATTTCCTTTTTGTTTTTTAGCTGTGTCAAACTCAACAAATTGGATTTGTATGCATTTTCATAGGCTTGAAATTTGAGGAAACCTTTTTCTGCTGCTGTGGACCTTTTTTGAAATTTTAAAAACATGACTTACAACCTGATTTTCCAAGTATTGCCACTCAAACCTCAAGAGGTCCTTGACTTGCAGTGATTTCCTGCCTGTTTTGGACCCTGCCCAAAATGTTTATGGGATTACCCTTCTACAACCCAAAATTAGTTTACCATCTTCTTGAACAGTAACTTCCAGAATTAAAATCATGAAAAAGCTAGATTTTATTACCAGGCATTGAAAAAACCCAAAATCCTCCTCCACCCAGACAGTTTCAGCAGTAAAAACAGGGGGGAAATGGAGGAACATGCTAGCATGTTCCACCCTGTAATGTCAGTGTTAATGACCAAAATAACTCTGGTATAACTATAGGTTAAGCAAACAATATACCCAACATAAAGAACATGTAAATCTGTCCCAACCAACATCAAACTAAGTTCCAATTCTGATACAATGAACATGTGTCTGTCACACAGAGACTTTAAACAGTCCAAGGGTGGCAGTAACTAAGAGAAGAAGGAGGACTAGTACCAGAGGTGGCATCCACAATGGATTGAGCTGAGAGATTCAGTAGAGAGAACCGCCAGCTCTTTCTTTCATTCAATATTAAAGGCTTGAGGGACCCCATAAGCCACAACAGAGTAAGTGCTTGGAGTAGCTTCCAGATACAGGTGGACCTGTCCGGACCAAAGGTGTTTTTTATCTTTCAGCCATTTCTTATGATCTTTATTGTGGGTGTAAAATGAGAAATGACCAGATGGGAGGGCGCAGGGGCCTGTTACCCCCACCAGGGAGCCATTGACTTTTGCGCCCATTTTTTCAAGGGCCTTGTTAGCTGTTTGAACCAGGGTACAGCTTTGCAGGTCCTTGAGGGTCATATTATTTAGGTAAGAGTGGATGGTGATAAGCTTGGCCCAAAAGATGGGGATTTTATATCTATGTGGGGGAACATTTGCTGGGAAAGTGGGTGGCAACCCACTTTCAGCCACCTTGGCAAAAGAGTGTTGGCTAATGGGGGGGAGGGTTGGAAGGGCATGGCCAAGGTTTTCAGCTGTTGACAAATCTTGGCTACATCTGCAACAACCAAGCCCATTCTGGTGTTAATTTGGCCAATGGTCACCTCAATTCTGTACCAATCTCTGTCACTTTTGCTGACCATCTCCAAGTCAATTTTGGACTTCCCATGGTTTATTGTCACCAAGCCATCCATATTTAAATTGCCTTGAACATTGGCTAGTTCCTGAAAAATGTTAGCAAGGACCAAGGAAAGGGGCACCATGATAAGCCTTGGGGGTTCCTGCCACTCCATAGTGATCTTGGTATCCATTTCCAGGCTCTGAAATTCTGGGTCTGGGGGGCGTAAGGTGGGCATATTGTTCCTGTGTTGAGGAGCAACTAGGCAAGGGGGGGAGGGGGGGAAGGGGAGATTTGCACAGTTGGGGGGGAGGGAATTTTCAGTATTTTGTGGGAGAATGAAGGTATCTCTGTTGTGGCTCCAATTAGGTGCAATGTAATGATTCCACTACAAGCGCTAGAGTGGGACCAACTGCCTATACTAAAGATGCTGGCATCTTGAATGCATGAAATGCCCCCCAGACCTTTGGGCAAACTTCTGGTGGACATTTCTGTCTCATTTTGAAAACTTGTGGGGAATCAATTCATTTCAGCAATCCTTCAAACATGCAATTAAAACCCAAATCCCATATTTTAAACATGGAAAAATCCATCAACCTGGATTGCAATTATATCTTGAAGGGGCTGCAACTCAATTGCCACAATTTAAAATAAGTTGAATCTGTGTTCACCCTTCTCCAAGAGCAACACTGACATTATTTTTCTGAATAATATCTACATGTAGAAATTTCAAGAGATATTTTGAGAAAAATGATAGGTGGAAAATAAAAAAAACAAATTATACTCATAAAATCTTCTAGACCATTCACTGGTTGGAAAAAAAAAATGAAAAAGGTTTATGGAAGGGTAGCAGCCAGAACTTTTTAATATTTAATTGTTGAAACATTTTATTTGATAAATTTGGCAATGATGTATTATAAAAGGGTAATTATAAATTCACAACCCCCAGTTGTGTGGGAGTTGTGTAGGGCCCTAAAAGACCCATTTGACGTGTGGGGGCCCGTACACAACTCCAAAGGGTTGTTCTAAACACAACCATTTAGACCCATGTACCGGGGTATACAACCCCCAGGGGTTGTGTGTATTGGGAACTGCCCTATGAATAAAGAAAAATAAACATTTTAAAATTTGAAAAAAATCAAAAAAAATGTGCCCAAAAAAAATAAAAAAACTGGAAAAATAAAAAAAATAAAAAAAAAGGAAAAAAGATAAATACAATACATACCTCAAATAAAATACAATAAAATCTGATCTTTGAATAAGATACAACCAAATACAAAAATAAATATGATCTTTGAAGAAAGAGGGGGGGGGCAGCATGTCCGCAAGTTACACCCTCCATGTGAGGATGAGACTGGACCCAGGTGAGTCCTGGCTCCCACCAATTTTATTTTTTTATTTTATTTTTTCATTCTTTTATTTCTTTTTTATTTTATTTTTTTGCCCACAAAGGTTGGTAGGCATGTGGTGTGCTACACAACTACATTTGAGCCGTTTACAACCCCACATAACTCAAATGTAGTCATGTGTGGTGCCACACAACTACAAACCATTGTGTGGGTGCTAAACAACTCAATTGAGTTGTTTAGAGGCCACACCACTTAATAAGAGCCATGTAGCGTGCCACACAGCCCATTTGAGCTGTGTACACAACTCAAATGGGTTGTGGATTTAACATTACCCATTGTAAAAATTCCCTGTTCAAGAAATTTTAAAATTTATTTTGTACAAAGGAGATGCTGTGGGTCAATGAAATAACCCAAAACTAGATTCCAGTCCATCATGAAAATTTATCTAACCAAGAAACCTGCAGGTAAATCAGGAAAGCTGGTACATAATTGTAGCTTTCAAATCCTCACAATTGATTTGTTTTGTGAAATGTTACCACTAAAAAGGAATCTCAACAAGGAGAAAAAAATTGGAAAGACTTTATAGATTTTTTTTCTTACTGACTCACCAATTATTTCAATCCAATTTTGTTGCTGGGTTTATGCAGCTGGTGATTCAGCTCTGCATAATAAATTGACAATAGTAACCAATACAATTTTTTTTTAATTTTAAATTGGGTTGCTTTTTTAAAAATTACAGTTACATTATGCTTTTATTTTGTAGTTAAGTCATTCCCTTCATGGATCAATTTTTCAGTTATTCAATGTTGAATTTCCTGACCATGATGGGAAATCAGAACCAAGAGTGATGGTTGTATTCAATATCAACCAAAAACATGGCTAAAAAGCCCCTGAAATATTTGTAAAATTTGAGGAATATGCTTTTAGCATGAATAAAGTGGATAATTAAACTCTGGATATTATTTTTTTTTTTTTTGAAAAAATGAGCTTATGAGAATCTCTTTCAAATCTTAAAGCCTTGATTATATATTCCTGAAATACTGGTGCTTTAATCAAAGTGATGCATATACAGGCTAATCCTGGTTACTATATTATTTCAAAGGACCATTTTTACAACAGAATAAATTTTTTTGTTAAAAATGAATAAGGACCCAGCTGGGGTGGCTGTGTGTTTCAAATTTCAAGTTCCAGATTTGCTGCACTCAAATTCTCCCAAGATTCATTGATTTATTTCATCTTTAATTTTTTTTTCAAGAAACTTGAAATTCTATAAAAAATTTCCAAGAATTAAAAAAAAAATAAAAAAAATGGTATAATCTATATAAAACTGATTTTTTGATCATAAATCCCCAAAATATATTAGCAATTTTAAGAAAAACTTGAGTTACAATTGAAACAAATTTCATGGATGAATAATATTTGATTGCACATTTGTTGTAAAGGATTTCAACAGAATTTGTGGTTTGGGTATTTTAGAGTTATTTGAATAGATAGCCTGAATTAGGACAGAGTGAAAACCAAGTTGTAACCAAGTTGAAAAATTTTTAAAGGGTGGCACATTCTAGCATTTGCCTCCATTTTTACCCTGGTGCAAGTGGCAAGTGAATTCCCCACAGAGATGGAAATATCTCATCAAAAGGGGTGGTGTCTGAAACCAACTAATCAGATTAATAATCTTCAAAGGAATCTATCAGCTGATAAAGACACCAATAATTATGATGTTATTAGGTCAAACAATGCATGTAATCACACAAGGCAGCAGATTATACATGAAATGACTTAATGTGGAGAGGGTGCAATGACACTAGCCTGATGGGGGGCTGATGTTGTCATGACAGCACCATCTACATGGGAAATACTTTCAAGTCTGAAAAAATAAAATGTGTTCCAATTTACATGATACACAACCTTATTTTTCATTTTGAGCCAGACCAACCAATCAGCAACCCAGCTGATTTTAGATTTTCACTTCACAAATACATTAAAGCCATGGGTAGATTATTGCACAGTAGTGCTATGTGTGTAAATAAATTTTACAACAAATTCTTTTTTGACCTGTTTCTTTTTGCATGCAGCTCAGAGGAACCTACTCCAGGAAAGCCAAAACCAACTTGAATTTGGTACTTTGATATTTCAAACATACATTCATAACTGGGTTTTCCAACTCCAATACAATCCTTGTTTTAAAATTTTCTTGGGTCTTTCCAAAGGAGAAGGGCTGAGAAAGCGGTGGTTTTACTTTTCCCCTTTAGTAATTCCATTGGGCTATGCAATGCACAACCATCAATTTTCTTCAATATTGCATTTGCTGAAGCATCACAATTCCACAGTGCACCATTAATTACATATGTCTGCATAATTAATAGGACTCCCCAGTTCCAAGACTAACTAAATTAATGTTTATTTGTTATTTTTTTCCTGGTACATGATCTTATCCATTGTTTTGACAAGGAATTGCAAAGCTTCCCTAAAAATTTGTAAAGAAAGATCAACAAATCTATAGTTTTTGTTGCAAAAGATGAATCTGACTTCATCATCTGGTGATAACTACATGGTTGAATTTTTCAAAAAATAATGGGAAGCTCAACAGGGTTTCATCAATATCACACAGAATTAAAATATGATTTATTCCAGAAGTTTGTTTACTTGTACAAACAAGAACCCACTATCTTGGTTTTGAGGTAAGAGTCAATGTTTTGTGAAGTGTGGCCCATCAATCACTGACACTTCTTTCATGGTGGATTTTAGGGAACATCTGAAGGGGCCTGATATATTTTTGGCCACCAAAAAAGAGTTTTCTGACCTCTTAAAATACATATCCAAGAGCTCTAACAGGTTTAGGGGCAAGTTCAATAAATTGAAAAAGAAACATGGATTTCATTCTGTCTCTAGTGGTACCTAACTTGGCCTTTGATTGTGAATTTTGAAAATGGATTCTTTTTCCTATTTTTTTGTGTTGGTTTTCCAGGTGAAGAGATGAAACCATTATTACTACTGTGGGATGCAAATTTCAATCTTTTCATCCAGGTGTTACACATCCAAGCATACAGGGACCAATTACCAATTCAAAGTCCATTGGGATTCAAATAGGCACAAAGGAGAAGAACGGTTATAAAAAGCTCTTTGATCCTGCAGGCCTGCTTTCATGAATTATATTACTACCTACAATTGCTTCCATTCTCAATACACCAATAAATACCCCAAGAAATTGTTAAGTGATGCAACAAAATACCCTTGAACCTACAAGAAGTTGGTAGCCTTCAACCTGGACCATGAATTATGGAAGAATGGATTTTACTATCACTCAAAGCCTCCATGGGCTATTGATTCAAATTTCTGGGCTGGTATTAAAGCTAAACTGACACTCTGGCAATTAAAAAAATATTTGAAGCTTTTGGAACAGGAATGGAGCTGGATAATAAGCTGGAGTGTTGAATCATACCTTTTCTTAGCTGACTCAATTGGCAATCTGGAGTGGCCCACATTGTTTTCATTTGCTGTTTTGTTTGACAAATTATTTTTTTTTTGTCACAGGGATATGTGCGCTGTAAGAATCCAAGCGGTGATGAGCCCCAGGAAGTTCTGTGGCGGGGAAAGGGTGCTGCTTAGGCTGCCCTCCTGAGTGTTACAAAAATATTTAAATTATACTGGAGTCAAGATCCAGAAACTTGCAAATGAGGAATCAATGGAAAGGATGAATTTTGATAGTAGTCAGTAGCAATGGAACAAAACTATTTGAGGCAAGATGGTGCAGGAAAAGACCTGAACAAACTAAGTTAGAGTTTTTTCAGAGCTCAATAGAACAAGTCAGTTGTAAGTAACAACGCCCACAAGCTAATAACTCTGGTTGTCAGCAGAAGATCAGGAAAGATCAACTCAATCCCAAAAAACCTCCAGGTTCTGAATGAACCTGCCCAACTCTCCAAAACCAAGTGCTTGAAGGTTACCAGATAACTGTGGGTGGCTGTACAAAACAAAGCAATTTTATTTATGAAGCTCTAGAAGTAAAGCAGTAACAAATTCAAACAAGAATAACCCAGCACTTCTCAAGGGACTCAAGAATAGTGTGGCGGAATTCAACTTTAAAGAGATAAAGGGAGGTTTAAAACTCCTGGTTTCAAGCTTAAAGAAACCTCTCAAGTTGAAAGAAACCTCTCAGTCAAATGTGACTGGTTCTGGAAAGACAATAAAATGAATGATCAAGACCAAAGTGGTCAGAGGAAGGGATCAAAGGAGTGGTTTAACACACTCAAGAATTCAACCAAATGAATTCTTCTTCAACCAGCAAGGCTTTTGGTTGGTGATAAGGATCAAAGGCACAGGAGGGTGGATTGGAAATTTGAGTATGGAGGCTCATGGATCAGAGGGAAATCATGGATACACCCTGCATAATATGGTGATAAAAGCTCAGATAAAGGGGGAAGAGCCCACAGATTTATTGCTTGATACCACAATGATGGATGATGATGATATGATAGCTGATGAGGCCAAAAAGGCAGGGGAGAGCCCCTGTAAACTTTTTACAAGAAAATGACACATAGGAGAGCTGAAAAAAGGGTAATAATAAATTCACAGCTCCAACTGTGTGGTAGTTGTTTAGGGCCCTACAGGGGCCCATAGACAACTACAAAGGGCTGTTTGAAACACGGGCAACCCCTGGGGGGTTGTATAGGAGCCATTTATCCCCCGGAAATGGCAATTTTGAGCTGTGTACCCCTGTACACGGCTTGAATCCGCCGATTTTGGGGGTGTGCAACCCCCTGAAATGTTCCAGAATTAAAAAAAAATGTATGGAGTAAATTTTATTGAGGGGAACTGATATTGAAGCATCTTTGGTTTAGTTACACTAAAACTGAAAAGTTTTCATATATCTAATTGTAAATTTTTTTGAAAAGAAATAAAATCCTAAAAATGAAAAAAACTCAAGAAATAAAAAAAATTCTGGGGAAAAAAAACAATTTGGAAACATCAGTATATTTTCTTATGAATAAGGCTTTTGAGTTAGAATAAAAATAAATTAATTTCATGAAATAAATATATAAATTTAGAGTTTCTCCAAACCATTAAAACCAATTGAAATGAATTTTGAGTTATATTTCCTTGGTATGATGGTGATGAAATTTTTTAGAGGTAGGTTGGAAGTTTTTTAAACCACAAATAAATGCATATTCAAGCTCTTTAAGAATCTGATTTTCATATTTTTCAAGAATTCTAATTTTTTTTAAGATTCAAGGCACTTTGAGCTGCTTTGTTTCCAATTTTCTCAAGGTTTGATTGTATTTGAACTAATTTTCATGGCTTTAAAATTGATTAAAACAAGTGCAATTATATAATTCTCCAGTTTTTTGATCATCTTGATCCTCTGTAAAAATCAATTTGAAACTATTATTTTTAATATTTCAGAGCTATTAATTACCATTATTTGTTTCCCTACCAATTGATTGGTAAGACACTGATATAAAAAAACCAATGTTAGTACCCTTGCATTCCTTTTTTTTTTGAAAAAAAAAAACACCACAGTCAGGTGGCGTGTGGGATTCCACACAACTACATTTTAGCAGTGTGGAGTTCTACACGGCTGGAATGTAGTCATGCAGAATCCCACACAAGCCCAGACTGTGGTGTGTGGGCCCTGCGGTTCTTTGAGCCATGGGGAAATGGACACGGCTTAAATTTGGTTGTTTGGCATGCCACAGGGCTCATTTTGAGTTGTGTCCACAGCTCATTTTGAGTGGTTTCCACTGCTCAATGGGCTTTGAATTTAAAATTACCCCAAAAAAAGTATATATATATATATATTGACAATGAAAGATGGATTGAGGAAAAAATAGTAATGAAAAACAACAAAATGGCAACAGAAAGATAGGACATGTGAAAAAAAAAAATGAAAGCAAGAAGACCAGCCTGCTTCATGGATGACAGCAGGAAGCAGATGGACATCTGCGGAATTGCGGATGAGAGGTTGCAACAGGCAATGGCAATTAGGGTTGAGAGCACAGGTTAAGCAGCAGGTGGATGAACATCTGCAACTTTCTGATGCAGGGCCGCAACAGCAGTCATGGATGTTTGGTGCCAAAAGGAAACGGCACCAATTATGAACACAGGAGATGGGTGGATAGTGTGTTGAGGGCTAGATTGGGCAAGTTGGAGGATGTGAATGAGGGGTGGGATTTATGATCATATGATGAATGTAATGTACGTTGTGGAAATCAGAAGAAGACTTCTCCTTTAATGTTTCCCAAGTTTGGAAGTTATTGATCCCTTGCATCTGTAAACCACAACTTCAACTGTTCACCCTACAATTGAGAGATAGAGAGGTAGACAATAAGAGAGATGAGTTTAAAGAGCCTTCCAGCCTTATGTGATGATCCAATCTCCTCCTCCTCCTCCCCATGCCATCTGGGTTGAGGGTGTGGTTGAAGTAGCCTTCCCCTCAAACCTACCCTAGGTACAACCGCAAGTAAGCAAGAATAATGAAGTAAAACCCCTAAGTACAGAATCCTAGCCCAAACTCTATCCTTCCATCCCCATCCCATGATCCATATCCCATATCCCTTACCCCATATCCCATCTGTATTGCCCGCCTGCCATTATGTCCACCCAGTTTTTCCTTCTCATGAAGCGGCCCTTGCCCTGCGCCCAACTCAGAGCCCCCCGCGCATGTCCGCATCTGCCCAATGCGCCATTCCAGATATCCAAGGTACATCTGCATGTTGCAAGATGCGCAATCTGTCCAATCCAATCCAATCCACCCCATGTCTCCAGATGCCAAGCCCAATTCAACTTCTGCTGAGCCCGCAGCACAGCTTGCTGCGGAAAAGCCGCACCCATTGCTGAGCGTGCTGCCACTGCTGAGCCCACTGCTACTGCTGAGCACGCAGCGCGCAGCCTATTCCAACTTGCATCTATAAAAGACCACCACATCCCCCCCCAACTTGAGTTCTGTCCCCAGAGATCCACCACTATCTCACCTACCCACCAGTTATCCCATCCCCTCACTGCACCACTAAACCACACCAAGGAAACACCCACCACATCCTATTACTCAACATGTCCTGCATGTTCTGCAGTTGGAACGGCCTCACCTGCCACATCCTTCTGGGTTGGGGCGCCTGCTTTTCATTCTGAGCCAGCCACTGTTGCTGCTCCTTATCCAATGGTATGCCCTGCAACCCTCCTCAAGGTTTTTGGCCCAAGAGGACCCAACCCAACTCATTTGTGGTCTTGAGCGACAAGGACATCTCAACCAATGAATGCACCCTGCCCAGCTCACCAGGCAACCAACCGCAACACGCTCTTCCACACCCTCCTTCATGCAAAATCCATGACTCCGGCTTGCCACTCCGTTGGGCTGGACCACCGTGGCGCAAGGAATTCCCAAATTTTGTGGCTTATTGGAACGCCGCTCTCAAGTGGGTTGCAGGGGAATGGATGAACAAACCGGCAACAGACCCATGGATCTTCAACCAACCAACCACGCCTCCTCCACCTCCACCACCACCATCTCCATCACCCACTCCCAGGTTGTCACCAGAAACAATGCGCGCACCAACTCCTGTGGTAATTGAGTCATTTCTGGAACCCGCAGCCACTCCTACTCCCAAGCAAATTCTGTCACCAGCTCCTGCTGTAACTCCTCCACTCACCACTCCTGAGATTCTGGAGATCCCTATTATTCCAGCACTTCCACTTGCAAGGTTTGACTCAATGGTGAACAACACGGAAAAACTACTCCAATGCTTCCTAGCGGTTCCCCACGCTCATACTACCCGTGTGCAACGCCAACTCATAGCAGCATTCCAAAAGCTAGACGCATAGGAGGTGATGAGGACTTGTCCAGCATAGAAAGATCACCCCCCCTCTCCTTTCTTTCCATCTTTTATCTATTCCTGCGCCCATCTTGCAAAGAAAATATACTTTTTCCTTGCCAACCTAAGTAGCCTTTAAGCTTGTGAGAACCTTGAGAGAAATAAGAACATGTGCGCAATATCCGTGCTTTGAGAGAAATCTGCAAGAGTGAGAAAAATCCGAGCCAAATGAGAGTATCCCCTGAAGGTACCTGGACCACCCCAGACAAACTGCCTCACATTTCCCTGTACCCATCTACAGAACAGAGAGAGCACAAAGAAACCTGCCGCGCGCACACATCCTTGAGAGAGAGGAAGAGAAAAAATTATCCACCCCAACCCATGTACACCTTCAGTCTATAAGATAACCAAAGAAAACCAAAAAGAGATTTTTTTTTGAGCACCAACCCGTTGCCAAGCCCGCGCCTTGCTCTTTGACCCACATCTGTTCCGCCCCACGCGCTTTCCTAGCTCCCTGGATCATCTGTTGGAAATTGTTCTTGCATTTGAATTTCCAGAATGGAGGGCTTGTCCTTGCGTCCACAGACCCAGCTTTGCACCATGCCCATACCTAAAAGAAACTCATAACCAAATCCAATCATATCCCCTATTCACCCATTGTTCCCCCCACCTTGGCTGCTGTCCCCAGCAGTCTGCAGTTGTTCACTCCGCCAGACGCAAACTGCATGCGCAGGCTTGTCCTCAGACAAAGGACCCGCGTTTTCATCCCCCTTGCTATCCAAACCAGCCGTCTTGTTGAATGAAGTTGAGCCCTGCGCAAAGAATTGTTTCATATTCAAATCCGCGGCCTTCTGTTTGAGCAGAGTTTCATCCAATTCCTCCAACTGGTAACTTACTCCAGTGAACTTTGATGTTATGCAGAAAGGACCATTCCATCAATTTGCAAACAGTTTCCCCCATTGAGTTTCCAGGCTCCGGTTTTAAAGCAGAACCAAGTCCCCCTTCCACAACAGATCCTGGAGTTTGTGCTTGCAGCGCTTGTCCCAGTAGCAGATGGTCTTTGTGCGGGTTGCCTTCAGCCTTCCAGCCACTTTCTCCAACATCTTTTCCTGTTGCAGGAGCTGCTTGTCAAGGGCCTCAACTAGATCCGCAGCCATCTTAACCTTCCACCAATCAATACCCAGAAAGTTTTCCAGCTCAATGTCAATTGGCAGCACGGGTTGCCGCCCAAATAGCAGCTTTTACAGCAAATAACCCGTTGATCTCTCATACGTAATCCGCTCTGACCATGTCACCAATCCCAACACCTTCAGCGGAGATTCCCAAGGATCCTGCAACCAAGGGATTGGTCGCAGTGGTCTGTCCAGATCCTGCAGCATTGCTTTGTTCCAGGGACAGACCTTCTGAGAAACCATCTTATACTTCCCAACATTGCACCGCGCAATCTACATGCATCCGTTACCATAATTCCTAGTCAAAACCAAACTGCAGCTTTTGCCTTTGCTCACAAGCGTGGCACAATGATATTGTTTTTGCAAAGTACCTCCCGGAAATGCATACTGAGGAAGGGGACTTACTTCCAGCACCTGCACTTCCCACGCTTCTTGCCTACTTCCCACCTGCTCCTTGCTAGTAAACCGCCCGCACAAAACCAGAGCTTGCCCTGTGTGGTAACCTTGGCTGACTAGTCAAAATCCACCTCCGGCCTACCCTTGCAAACCAACTCCGCGCTGGGGTCCTCCTCCTCTTCTCTTTCCAAATCCCACATCCACTTCCCCAACCCTTGATTGAAGATTGTGGTTTTAAATCACCCGCCAGACAAATCTTCCACCATCAACAGTTCCATCCCCACCTCTGGATCAAATGTCATTTGCGCTCAGAACCCAAACATGGATGGCTGCCCTAAAATAGCCTCCCTACAATTAACCAATAGAATAGAAAGTGGTTTACAGACCCTTGCAACCTCAACCTCTTCCTCCTCCACAACAGAAGTGTGCCCAAGGCGGATATGCCCATTTTTATTGATCAAAAAATGGTTTGGAGATAATCTTCATTACAGTTCCAGGAGCATTTCATGTTGTTATGACCCAGCAGAAGTTCTGGAATGACGTTTTGTAACAGTTTCCTGTTGGGTCCTTCAGAATTGCCTCCAGGCCCTGGTAAGCTATTTCCCATCAATCTGCTAACAGCTGTCCAGTAGATAGGATAGTTCTGCTGACCAATGGGCATAAATACGCCCCTTCAATAGTCATTTTCCCCATCCTGGTAAGAATCACAAGGCTTCCAGTTGCGGTGGCATCAATATGATGTTTGTTAGCCACTAGGAAGAAATGTTTTGTGGTCTTGAGACTAGAGGTATGATGAAAATATCTGGCGGGGCCACTCACATGCGCGCTGGCCCCAGAGTCCAGTAAGATTTCCCCACCGTCCACCTCTGGCATATCAACAACTCTAATCTGGTCATTGCGGCGGTTGTGCTGAGTTGGGCATGGAGGTGGTAAGTATTGCAATTGACTATTTGCATTGTTTTCCAGAGGGGTAGGTATTCTCACCATCTGTAAATCTGTCCAGAAGGTACCACAGTCAGCATACCAGTCGACTTCCTTGCCCCAGTATTGGCATTTGAAGCCATATGTGTTGAGGAGGGCGTCCAATTTTCATTTCCCAGCATAATACGCTGCCCATTCAATGGACAGGTGGGGCTTATTTGTTGGCTTGTCCGGTAAGCTACCTGGCACTGGTGTCCTTTGTTGTGGTGGGACATATTGTCCCCAGGCTGCATTGATACTATCCAGTTCCATCAGATCTGCACCAACTGCTGGCTTTTGCCTCAGCTTCCCTATTTCCCCTTGCAACACATTTGCCACGTCAAGGAATTATGGAGGAGTTTTTGCATTTTTCAACTTTTGTGAGACAGAATAGTTGTAAGTTTTGCTATCAATCCCCGGTGGGGCAACCACAACAGACTGGACTAGTAAGCCAACCAGTTCATTGTGGGAGATTTCTAACTTGTTGCGGTTAGCCATGATTGTGCAGAAGCTAGTGATCCAGGCCATGTCCGCCTTGGGGGATGACAGGAGGCTCATCATCTTCTGCGGGACGGTTAGTTTGCGTCTTCTATCTGACCACTTGCATGTCTCCACTAAGGTTTTGTATATCAATCTAGCCAGCTCTATCCAAGAAGCCTTGATGATGGTATAGAGTTTGTTGTTGACCAAATTGCACAGCAAATTAACTATGGCCCTACTCTCTGTGCTTCTTAAGGCGTCAAAGTTGGTTGGGTTTTTCAGGAAACTGGGGTTGCAGTTGAATGCCTGGCGGACGGTGCAGTCAATTGTCCCCTCCCATACATTGAAGTTTGATCCATCAAAGGCAAGGACCAGTTGTTTGGTGTTAATATTCCAATGGAAAGACATGGGGTCTTTCACAAATTTGATGGCCAGCGGGTTATCCCCTTGATGAATGGCCAGGGACATGTGGGGTGGAATTGGTGGGCTGGAAGACTCTTGTTGCATGGCCATCCTGGACATGGCTGCCTCCATCCGCTGCAATTGTTGCGTAAGTGTAGTTTGCAGAGACTCAAACCTTGATTTGAATTTGTCTTTCAATACAAATCCGGCTGACAATGGTCCTTGGTCCGTCATTCTCTGGTCTGCTGTCTCCCCGTCCCCTGTTTCCCCTTTGGTGGTGGTACCTTTTTGCTTTTCTGCCTGGTTTTTAATCCAATCTTCCTTCCGTTTTTGATATGTATTTTCCATGGGTGTTTTTGCTAGTCGGTTCACCGGCTTTTAACCTGTTCAATAATGCAATCTGACCATCCACCGCGTCACCCACCGGCCTCACGTTTGGGCCGATCCCGAATCCAAATCTCGGTTAATTACTCTCAAGATTCTAACTCACCTGACCATCCACCGCGTAAGCTTCTGGCCTCACGTTTGGGCCGATCCCGAATCCAAATCTCGGTAAGGAGAGAGAAGGATTCCGGGGCGGTTGGATGGTTGGGCATTAAACTATCTACAAGGTGTGTGATATGTGAGAAATCTGTGAAACCTTGTGAGTTAAGTCCCGTGACATAATTGTGTCTTACCGTCACTCTTAACAATTGTTATAGTTATGTATGTATGTACATCAGACACATCAACTCAAATATTTACAATGTGTTGTTTTTCCACATCCACCCCTCTTATCCGCACTTCCCCCCATCAGAGAAAAAGTGAACTAGGCCATAAGTTCAGCTATACACAACAAGACGATACTTGTCAAACCGGCTGTAGTAGCCTGGTCATCTGCATATCAACAATCCTACAACCCCTGTTGTAAATAGTCACATTGAAAGAACCTACCAGATAAATGAAGCTATAGTGGTCGGTGCAAAAAATGCGAAAATCCCACTTGAAAAAAAAAAGGAGTTGTTTCCCAAGCGCGAGTGTGGCCTTCAATGTCGATGAGGAGCTGGATCTGACAATAGCCAGCGCCCTGACCGCGCGCGCACCCGCTGAAGGACGATTGTTCCCTGGGAAGATCGGTATTGGGAACAACTGACTACCCAACTTGTCGTTCATGCAGATCTGGAAATCATGTCTTGTGCCGATCGAAGTGATTCCGATGAAAAAAATAAATGGATGGAAGGTCGCCGAGGAAAGTCTCGATATCATGAAAGTGATGAGAATCTGAACACGCACACACTGAACTGCTTACCTCAAGAAAGTCTTATCACAGCTGCGCATTCGATCTCACTCCCAGCTAGGTGAGTTCGCTTTGTCAATGTGTATAAAGGCGTTGGATATTTCCACCATCCGGCAGCTGCTCCTTATCTGGTCTTCCTCGGCTGGCTTGACAAACTCTGTAATCAACGACTTCACTTGCTTCTCCATGTGAATACGCTCCCCCCCCCCCGATTTCCCGCCTATTACTTAGCTGATTTTTTTATTGTCAGTTGTGAAGTTGTCTTAACAGCATTCGATTTTTGAATCTTTAAATAGCGATCCCCAGCTTTTAATCGTTGGCTCCATATTCATTTGGAAGCTGCGTCCTCATACGTTCACCAAAACAACGCCTCTTATTGCCACATAGTTACATTTCGAAGGAATCATGTATCCCACACCAGGATTTATCGGCAGTGGATTATGGTTTTTGTCCTCAGTGAAGGCACTCAGTCTGCCACCGTTTGATGTCAACGACATTGGTCAACTGAAGGCTGCGGCTTCAATGGCCATGAAGAATCTTTGGTCGTATTATCAACCGAATTCAGTGGGTCGACTTTTTTCTGTACTTTTGTATTTCTGCCGATGTTTTAAGGCTATTCAGTTTACAAATGGCCGAAGGGCTTTTCCCTCATGACTTAGGATGGAACTTTTGACGAGAATGTAACACCTTGGCACGAATCAGGCATGATCATGGGCTTGAATTTTGATTACGCAACTTGGACCGGAGATAAGCAATTCCTGGACATGACGACCCAAGCGCTTGTAAAAATGGCCCATCAAGACGCTCAGTAAGCTGTCTCTTGATGTTGAAGTTTGATTTAATTTGGAAATTCTAAAATCACTCTGCGTCCAGTGATTTCCTCGGTCCCAATCAACAGACTGTTGGACAATGGAATGATGACATATTATGGCCAAGTCAGGTGGGTGCTATCAATGTTTTATCGAGGCCCATTTCGAAAACTCTTTCCCTAGAAGCACAGTGACAGCTGACCCACTTCTTCTCTTGCTATCTCTAGGCCGGTAAGATTTGCTTTTTCGGCCCTTCAAAAAAGCACTGACTGATTTATCGATATTTCTTCTGATGCGAATGATCAGCCGTGACTGCGGCTGAATTCTATGGCTCGAATGCAATGATTCCGGAAAGCCAAGAAACCTGGATCGCACTGGCGGACAAAACCTTCCAGGAAGCTGGCTCTCAAATGGATGACAAATGTGGTGGGGGCATTTATTGGGTATTTCATATTCTACATTTGGGATTCACGCTTGATCACAAGACTGAGAAGATTTCATTATACGTCGTAATTAGTATCGCGATAGGAAAAGTGCAAAAGGCTCTTACAAATCCTTAATAACCCAGCTGGAATTCATTTCGCAAGGTGCGCGAAACTACATGGTCACGAAAGACGAAAACACTTTGAAGCAAGCAAAACTCGTGTTGGACTGGGTGCACTCCTCGGGGCTCGGAAATTCTCAGACCGGTGTCTTGCTCGATGGAGTCGATACCAAACACTGTCAAGAATTCAATACAGAGCAGTGGTCTTACAATTATGGCCAGCTCTTAGGCTCTCTGAGTTGGATGTACGCAGCAACCAAAGATCCTAGTTATCTCCAAATGGTCATTCCGTATCTCCATTACTCTCAGCAAACGTTTGCTGGCTCGAACACCACCGGTATCATTACCGAGCCATGCGAGCCAACAAAGGATTGCAATCGCGATCAAAAGGGCTTCAAGGCTATATACGTCCGAAATTTAGCCTACTTGTATCGGGTGACCAATGATTCGAAGATCAAAGATGCTATTCGAAAGATGATTTCCACCTCTGTTCAAGCGATGGTCAGTCACTCATGTGATGCCAATTGGAATTGTGGCGGGAATTGGACTCAAGATACTGCTCCCGTCAAATACATCCGCTCCCAGCATGTGAGCACGGCCTTGTTGACAGCAGCCGTGGGAATTCACGATGATAGCATTGGGGGTCACGCTATCGCCCCGACACCGACCCCACGGCCTCCTCGTCGAGGTTGTGGGCAGTAAACAACTTCTCAGTCGATTTTTGGTGAATTCGAATCATGGACGTGTAATATCAGGGGGCTCATTCCAACAGTTGTCTTTCGAATGAAGCAGCAGGATCTGATTGCTTTAGATTATTATAGCATTATAAAATTTTCACCAAGGGATCTGTAAGATGATGTATCATTTCGATTACTTTTCTCTTTCACACCCACTCAAGACGTGGTAAGTTCGAGGGATTTATTTTTCCTGGTGTAGCTGGGCAACTTGATCCACAAGCAGTGCAAGCTCTTGGGACTATGCCACGCTAGTCACATTCATTTCTCACCAACGCATAAAAGAAACATGTAAATATAAGTACATACATATTCAAATGCCCTTCCTTGAAAGAAATACATACACCATGGTTCTCTAAGATCACAACCCCCCCCCCAAATTACGCGTAAGTTTTTTTTTTATTATTTTAAAAAGAAGCTATTGATTACAGATCATACTGTGTACATGTTGTATTTGTACTCAAGTTTAGACACAGCAAAAATTTTGTTTTGGATTTCTCATTTAATCCATTTTTGGCCCAAATCTTTTTTTTGGGGGGGTTTGGCCTGGGTTTTCTGCCCATCTACCCTCCCACTTTTCATGCCTCACTATCCAGGGAAAAAAATCAGCCTCCAATTGGATTGATCCCCCACCATCAATCATGTTAATTTTTTGATCTATCCATTCTTTATTTTCAACAATGCTTCTGGAAGCCCCATCCCCTTCCCATCAATTCATCATCCAATCATACCTTCAATCCTCTAATCAACCGCATCCCTCCCAAAGTGGAACCACCAGTGGTTTTCCAGACACCAACAAAGATCTCCCTGAACCCAAAGATTTGATGAATCTAGGTTCAAACCATTATATCAGAAAACTAATACCTAACACTGATGTGGCGCTTGTAAAAATCTTTCAGGAAGATTGGGAGAGTGCTGTTGAAAGTTTTTTGGTGCCAACTTTTCATTCAAGTATTGCCCATTTAATTTTTGTTATATTCTTAGTCCAAGTACATTTAAACAATTATATTTTTTTAATGGTTAATTGACTTTTTTGATTTTATTTTTTCATTGAATTTTTTTTGAACATCTCATCAACTTTACTCTCTATTGTTCCAAGAAAAGCCAAAGAACAAACAAAATTTTGAACCAATTATGACCATCAAAAGGATGCTGGCTTGTGGTCCAAATTAACCACAAAAAAATCAGTTTCAAAAAATTAAAATTGATGGTTTCTGCAGAATGTAACATTGAAAGCTGCCACATATCTTTGGTGATTTTGAATTCTGGGTAAGAAGGTATACCACCAATTAAATGGATGGTCCATGTACCAAAATGTAGGGCCTACCTGAAATCTCAACCAATTTCTTTAAAGAACTTGGACAACTATGTAGCTTGGGTATCAACAATTGTTAGCCAGAAGGCTTCTCAATCTGGGGCCACCCCAATCCAAAGGAATTCAAGAGATGACTCAAATCAAGCTTTTAATGAGAATCTGATGGCAAAAAGAAATATGTGGTTAACATCCTGAGAATCCAACATAACCCCAAGGGGATCTACTTCAGCCCTCATGTCCAATTCTGGATCTGATTCCAAATATGAATCAGATATTGATGACCAATAAGCTCAGATGGCAAAGATTTATAAAAAATAAATGATCAATGTCAAGTATGATTGGTTCCATCAGAATTTTCCTCATCCTTCTGATCCCAAAAAATATATCCTCTTGATGGATGGAAATTACTGCATTTGGAATGATGCTCTGTTACATCTGCTCATGGTTATCAACTTGTCAATCCAAAGCTTATTTGTTTATCTGAATCCTTGGGTTAACAATGTTTCTTCAAAGTTTTCAGAAAGGTACTATGTCAGAGCTAGCTTACAAAACACCCAAAAAAATAACTAAATAACAGAAGTAAAATGAATTAATCAAAAAACTACCAAGGAGTAGGATAATTCAAGATATTATTGTGGATTTGGATTTCTTTTCCAAGATTAGTTAGGGTCATCCACTGACCCTTACTTTCAGTTCCCACTCCTTTATATTCTAGATATTTTTATAAAAACATCCCAAAACTCATTGTATCACTATTGCACTTTTTGGCCATTTTAATGTTTTACATGAGTAGCCATGTACAGGTTTCACACCTAAAATTTGTTCAGAATTGTTAAATTATGGATATTTTTTCTAATAGCTGAGGCCACCAACTTTTGAGATCTGTTGAGATTAGTTTCTGAATTTTGTCTGCTACATAAATTTAACCTATATTTTGTTTACATTTCACATTTTACCTAGTTAAACTGAGCCAGCGGGAAGTGGAAGTATCTTCTCCTCATACTTCCACAAACGCTATTAACAACCCTTTCCCACTGATCTCAGGTATGGTTGTCAATCTTTCCTTTTGCTTTCCTTCTGTTTAGCTCCCTATGTTTTCTCTGTTTCTATCATGTGAAATGATACTTTTAATCCTTCCAAAAACGCTATCAATAACCTGTGCCCCCTGATCTCAGCTCATCAGGTTATGAGCCCAGGCTAAGCACAGGCTGTAGATTCAAGGCAAGTGCAAAATAGATGTAACCAATAAAATTGAAATTGTGGCCCAGCTTTAAGGACCAGAACTTGTTGTCATGGGTGAATCCTCAAAATCCACCCTCAATCTTGGCGTTGGGTTGGCGGATGAACTGTCCACAACTAAATTTTGGGTGAAAAATTCTTGCCATTGAAAGCACTGGAAAAGGAATTAAACTACCCAGACTGGGAGCATCAGATGATTATTCTTCCCAAAAATTTCCACATTGACTACATTCTAATCTCCCCCATGAAACCCAAAAATTGCCAAGTCAACTTGGAACAGGACAAAAAGGCGGTGTGCATGTTGATCTTTCAAGTTGTGGAGCCCTCCAACTTCCACCTCACACAACCCCATTGCAAAGATGCTGCCAAGACGTGGGAAGCCCTCCGCATTGCACATCAGGAATCATTGGCCGGGGGCCAAATTTATTGGCCCAAGAAGCTCTCCATCTCAAAAATTGAGGGTGAAAACCTATTAGCACATATTGAGTCAGTAGCCAAAGTAGCCAAGAGTCTTGAAACACTTGTCACCCCCAATAAACCTCTCACCACCACCCTCTTAAACTCCCTGCAAAACAACTGGATGAACTGCATCTCATCACTCATGAAAAAATGCCAGGTCATTACCAAATGCATCTTACTGGATCTCAAGAGCACATAAATTTGCAGAAAGACCCACAAAAACAATTCCCCAATATCTGTGTTGTCAGCCAAATCCAAGTCTGCTGCTGGGAATTCCTCAACCTCTAACTTTAATTATTGCCCACACCGGGACCCCTCAAAATTCTAAAATTTCTGTAATGTTGATGGTCACAAATTTAATAGCTGCAACAATACTCAACACATCCTAGACAAGGTAAAGGCTAGCATAAAGGGACACGCACCACAAAAGTCCCAGGAAAAGAGTCTGGGCCAATCTTCAAAACCAACCACATGTTGTAGCGGTCTTTTACAGACGCGGGTTGGAATGGGCTGCGCGCTGCGCGCTCAGCAGTAGCAGCATGATCCGCAATGGGCGCAGATTTTCCACAGCAAACCGTGCTGAGGGCTCAGCAGCAGTCAAATTGGGCTTGGCATCTGGAGATGCAGGGTGAATTGGATTGGATTGGATGGATTGCGCCAATTGCGTGTTGCAATACGCGCCAATGTACCTCAGATATCTGGAATGGCGCGTCAGGCGGATGCGGACATGCATGGGGGGCTCCAAGTTGGGCGCTGTGCAAGGGCCTTGTCATGAGAAGGAAGAAAGGGGTGGACGTAATGGCAGGTGGGCAATACAGATGGGATATGTGGAAAGTGATATGGGATGGGGATGGAAGGATAGAGTTTGGGCTAGGGTTCTGTACTTAGGGGTTGTACTTCATTATTCTTGTTTACTTGCGGTTGTACTTAAGTTAGGTTTGAGGTGAAGGCTACTTAAACTGCACCCTCAAACCGGATGGCATGGGGGGAGGACATTGGATCATCACATCAGGTTGGAGGGCTCTTTACACTCATCTCTCTTATTCTCTATCTCTCAGTTGTAGGGTGAACAGTTGCACTCAGGGTTTACAGACAAAAGGGATCAATAACTTCCAAACTTTGGAACCATTAAAGGCAAAGTACTCTTCTGATTTCCACAAAGTGCAGGTTGGACCACCACAACTACTCTTGGGAAGTCTCCCCAATCCTGTGACAATGTCAATGACTCAGAGTACTCTGGGTTGGAGATTGAAGTGACAGCATGGAATGAAATCACATCTCTGCTGGCCTCTCTTGGCCCACAATCTCCTGGGTATGCAAAAATTGACTTGGAATGCTTGCTTTCTATGGCCCCTGACATCTCTGAGGTGAAGAATCCTTTAATTGATTGTACTCCGGTCCATTTAGCTGATCACTCAATTTTCAATGCAACACACAAGGGCCTTTCCATGCTCCCAGTCTCTGGCAACAAATTCATCAAGACCCTAGTGGTCCCATCCCTTCATGAACCCCTTTTTTCCATGGCCAGCATGTGCTATGAAGGTCTCACACTTGTCTTCACTAAATTTTTGTGAAACATCCTTAGGTCAGAATCTGCCAAATTCAATGGCACCCTTGCTGGCAGAGGATATAGGAGGGGAAACCTCTACTACCTCCCTTCAGAGCCTGTGATCTCTTACTTCTCTATCTCCCACACTCCAAAAGTATGTGATACCTCTCTTGTGGCATATCACCACAGCTTCTCTCACATTGGCCTTAAGGCGCTAAAGTCTTTACTGAAACTCAACAACATCATCCCATCAGTTATGAATGAGATCAAAGTGCAGCAGTGCTGGACCTGCATTCAAGCCAAGATGCCTTGGAAATAATTCAAGTCACTCTCCACCCGCGCTGGTCTCAGCTCCCTTGCCAACTCATAAACTCAGATGTTGGCTCATACAAGGTTGTGTCCAGGGAAGGCTATAAATATTTCATAACTTTTATTGATGACTATTCAAAGATTCTATCCATCTATCCAATGAAATCAAAAAGCAAATTGTTTTCATGTTTCAAGATCTTTAACTCTTTCTTCAAAAAGGATGGCTCCTGCAGGATCTTAGCACTGGAATCAGAAAATTGGGGAGAGAAAATCTCTGGAGAATTCTCTTCCTATCTTCTGTTGTCCGGCATCCAACATGAACCAGGTCCACCCCACTCCCCTGAACTAAAAAGAGTTTCCAAAAAGGCAAATCAGACCATCAGTAACTTAGTAAGGTCTTCCCTGATGAGCGCCTCTGTACCTAAGTCTTTCTGGGAAGATTTTCTTTGCCATTCCATGTTTGCGTATAACTCTTTCCCATGCCACACACCTTTAGCTTTCAAATTGCCAAACTCAATCCTCAACAAACCTCAGGTTGAACTAAAGCTCCTACATCCATTTGGCTTTCTGGTCTGGTACAAGGTACCAGAGGCAAATTGGAAGAAGCTTTACCAGAAAGGATGTGCCTCAATCCTCCTGTCTCACCTTTCTGAGGGCAATGGATACTTCTTGTGGGACTTGGAGAACCAGTCTGTCCTCAAATCAAGAGATGTGGCTTTTGATGATGATACTTTCCCATTGGATCTAAGCTCACCCCCCCCATCTCCAGTTTCAGTCAAAATTGTGTGGCCCGCCTGTCCTCTTCAAAAAGAACCCATCTTTCCAAAAATTCCTCTACTTGCGCCAAGCTCACAGGTTCCCGCAGCTTGACCTCAACCAGGAAGATCAACCAATCCTGTCATCTCTAACCATCCCTTCACCCAAGATCTTCCTCCTCTCAAAATTATCCTAAAGCCATGTTTTGACTGTTGTCTCATGGCATCAATACACACTCCTGAAAATCTGCCACAATCTCCCTCTTTCATACCCTCAGACTCAGATTTCATTAGTCCCCAATTGTCCTACCATCCCTCTCCCATGATCTCCCCCCCCCGCTGGTCACAAACCAAACATATCTATGATTTCTCTGCCCTCACTCCCACCGTCCCCTCTCCCTCCAATCTCTTTGCAACCACTGTATTCACCTCCCTGCAGGCGCTCAGGAAGTGATTTTAAGGCTCCCAATTGCTATGGCACCTGGTCAAGGAGTGCTTTAGCTGACCCAGACATTGACACACCCAAAACGTGGCGCCAGCTGCTGAAGTCCCCCAACAAGCTTCAATGGCTGAAGGCCGCGGACAAAGAATTTGCATCCCTACTCAGAATGCAAACCTGGAAGCTTGTTCCCAGTTGGGATAAGCATAGGATTATTAAGTCCAAGTGGGTGTTCAAGGTGAAATGCCGTCCCAATTGAAGCATTGAAAAACTCAAGGCTTGTCTTGTGGCTATGGGATATTCTCAAGTTCAGGGCCTTGACTATGACAAAGTGTTCTCCCCTACACTCTGACTAGAGACTCTGCTTCTGATATTCTCCCTGTTAGCCAGCAAAGGGTTGAAAGGCCGCCAGGTTGACTTCAAAACAACTTTCTTGAATGGTCACTTGGAAAAGCCTATTTATATGGAACAGCCACCCAGATTTGAGGAACCCCAGTGTGACAACTGGGTATGTGAGGTAAACTGCTCTCTATATGTTCTTAAACAATCACTGCACCAATGGAATCTTGAGCTTCACAAAGCCCTGCTGGGCCTAGGACTTCAAAACTCCAAATACAATCCAACTCTCTACTTCAAGCTTCATTCTGGCAAACTCATTGGCGCTCTCACAAATAACCTGGATGATCTTACTGTTGTTGGACAACCCGCTTTTTTGACTCCATCATTTCCTTGCTAGGCAACCCTTTCAAAATTGGTGCTGATGAAGAATTAAGCCACTTTCTCTCAATCAGAAGCACTCGCAATCTAACCAACAGCTACGTATACATGAATCAATCATACTAAATCTTCAAAATCTGAAACCACTTTCTAAATGGTCAACACACCACTGTATCTACCCCAACAAACTCTCTTTTCAAGACTCTAAGCCATCATTTTTTTTTTGGAGCCCGCTTCCCCCAATCCATATCCACAGCTGATTGGTCCACCCCTCTGAGTGTCCCAATGTACTCAACCAGAAGTTTCATTTGCCGTAAATTGTCTCTCACAACATCTCTGCAATCCTTATGCAGCACACTGGCATGCTGCAATGAGATTTTTAAACTATTTTCTATCAACTAGTCACCTTAAGCTCTGCTTAGGTGGAGATCTTGTCTTCTCAGGCTTTTCAAACTCATATTGGGCAGACGATTGGACTACCAGCAATCAACTTCAGCCTACACAGATTGATTAGGAGATGGTGCAATCTCATGGAAATCAAGAAAGCAGGCAACTGTCTCTTTATCAAGTACCAAGGCCAAATACAGGGCTTTTTCCAAATTGTGTAAAGAATCTCTCTGGCTTGGTCATCTCCTTACCAAAATCTGTTTTTGTACCAACTCCGCCATCACAATTCATGTCAACAATGAAGGGGTGGAGACTCTAGCAAAAAACCCTGAACACCACGCAACAACCAAGCATATCCATGCAAGCTATAATTTTTTCTGGGAATGTTTTAAAAACCACAACATATCTCTTATTCATGTGTCTACCAAGGATTTGCTTGCGGAAATGCTCACTAAACCCCTTCCCCGTGTTGCTTTGGAAAAAAATCTTTTAATTTTTGGAATTTTCCAGTGATGGTCTTCAATTTTGATTTATTCTTTCATCTTTCTCTCCTCCTTCTTGTCACTTATCTACTTTTTTCTTTCCTCACTCTTTCTCTTTGAAATATCCTTTTTTTTACAAGTTCAATTTACTTTTCCCATGTATGCAGCAAGAGGGATTTTTTAGATCTGTTGAGATCAGTTTCTGACTTTTGCCTGCTACATAGATTTCACCTATATTTCACTTACATTTCATGTTTTACCTAGTTAACCTGAGACAGAGGGACGTGGAATGATCTTCTCCTCATCCTTCCAAAAATGCTATCACTAGCCCATTCCAACTGATCTCAGGTATGGTTGTCAATATTTCCTTGTCCTTTCCTTCTGTTTAGCTCCCTTTGTTTTATCTCTTTCTCTCATATGAAATGATACTCCTAATCCTTCCACAAAGGCTATCACTAACTCATGCCTGCTGATCTCAGTTCATCACCAACAAGGAGCCTTTTCTGCAAGTTCTCATATTCATTGAAGTAGGACTTGACTCAGAAAGTTATTTGGCCTTGATGAATATATGAAGGGTGGCTCCGGAATCACGGCCTGTTAGTAGCGCATCAGCTGTGGTGATGGGACTCAAGTACAGTTCAGCATTGAAGAAAGCTTGGGTTTATTACAAATTTATGTTGTCCTTGGGGGCTTTTTAAGCTGGGTGAAGATGAGATTGACCCTTGTTTTTGAGTTATTTTGGGCGCAGTTCTGGATACATTAACCAGCATTGTTATTCCAGATTTTTATCAAGTGTATTTTGTTTTCCTTTGGAACAAGGCTGCTTTGGCTAAGATCTCTGGAAAGTGCCAGTGTTGTGGAGGTCAGTCAGTTTTTCATTGCTACTGGTTTTTCCAGGCGAGTTTTCAGCCAGCTACCATCTCAGAACTAGCTGACAAAGTACCAAAAAAATAAAAAAATGACAAAATTAGCAGAAACCAACAGAAAAAGTAATAAGAAGTAATAATATCCAAAATATTACTTAATATTTGCATTCTAAATCAAATTCTAGGTAGAGTAACTGAGAAACCCTAACTTTGAATTCCAATTCCTCAACCATCTTAACTGAAATATCAATAATGGGCCAAAAGTCACAGACTCACCATTTTTCCTTTTTTCCAATCTAATATTTCACATGAATTTTCATCTAAGATTTTTCCAGAATTGAAAATTTATGTATATTTTAGGGGTTATGAGCAAAAATGTCTTTTCAAAACGCCCGCATGCAGCCACTGCAGTTATGCATCCATGCAAGACTGCTGTTAACTGAATTGCAGCGCTAAAATTCTGAAAACTACCTAAAAATTGGGTGTAAAGTCTGAGGCAGGAGACCCACATGCAGCAGTGGAAAACACCAAGAAAAAGCTGCAACAGTCAATGTCAAAAGAAACTACAGCAGCATTGAGTTACAAGCTTGACACACTATAAGTGCCCAGGCAGAGACAGACAACCTATGTAATAAATATCTCTGCGGGTAGAGCCCCACTAAAAAAATTAATAAATAAAATAAAAATATATAAGAAGTTGAAGCAAAATATTTAAATGAATAAATAAAACTTTGAAAATTTTGAGCAAAAACCTTGGAGGCCTTAAATCCCCAGCTTAATGCGACATAAATGGAAACATCAGGACACCAAATTTTCTGTGAAACTCTGTTCTAACTGAATATGTAATAATACTACCAGATTTCTCAGATGTAGTAATTTAAATGAATTATTTGACTACATACATTAGAATTTGAAAATAAACAATCTAAAGATTTGAAGATTTTAATAAAATACTTCCTGTGAAATATATGGAAACTGAAAGATAAATTAGTGAACATAAAATTTCTTCAAAATGAATATTTGTTTGGATTACATAGAAATTAAAAGGAAATATTTTAGATAAATTATTTCAATAAATACTCCATATTTTGAAGAATAACTAAAAAAATTCACAGGACCTGAACTCCCACTTAGAATGGCATAACCAAGAACTTTATGAAAATATTTTTAGAAAATACACCAATTTGAATATTGCATCATGTCTATGAAATTCTCATGTCACCCATGACTAAAATGAGATCATGTGGAAAATAGAGTTTTTTTCCAAACCTAATCAACAAATTATTTCTGGAAATAGCCCAAATTTGGGACTGATTCAGCTCCTATCAGTTCTAAAGCACCTAGAGCAAATTCAGGGCTGCTAAGGGCTACCCGGCTAGCCTCAGAACCCATACCATTTGGCCCCTATAGCCCTCTAAAGGACTGTCTAGGACCCACAAAAATATTAATAAAGGCCACTTTTGATGATTTTTAGACCCCAGAACCAGTTAAATATACATGCTGGAACTGTTCCATTGTGATTGAGTACTTATAAGAGATAATTAAATGAATTATGGCTTTGGCCTGATAATTTTAACCCATGCCAAAACCATTGTCAATGAATTTATTCTGCTAAAAGTTATCTAAAACCCAGAACAGACTAAATACTAGCCCACATGAATCATTGCAGGTACCAAGGAAAGTATTAATCAACCAGTAATTCATCCATTTCCTCTCTTCTGTGGCTGTATTTTTGAATGACTCAGCCATTCTAACATGTATTTCTATGTACTATCTTTGGATAATAATTCCTTTGATATTGTTATTTAAGTTTCTGAGTTAAACAGGTTTATTTCATGACCACAGTTCTGACACTATTTCAACTAAACCAATGCCAACTCTTCATCAGCTTCACCCTCATATTGAACCCAACATCACTTACTCCTGTGCCTTCCACTGGATAGTACTCCTGCATCTATTGCAGTCTCCATCTTCTTCTACCAGGTTCAACCTCTACCTGTATAGTATAACCTCTATGTCCATGTAAACCTTACCACTGTTTCATGTGATTCAGTTAAACTTCTCAGGATCTCTACCTCTCTGCATGGCTTGGTGCATCCCCCATCTCTCCTTAACCCAATTGGTATATTAGTTAGTACATATTAAAATTAGTATATACATAGTAAATACTCTCCAATTTCTGTTTTTCAGCCTCCTGGATGCCAAGATCCTTGCTATCCTTTAGCTAACAGAGGTGATAGAATAAATAATAAATATATTATTATAAAAATGCAGCAATAATCCATAAAATATTTGGATAAAGCAAATGCAAGGCAATATGTTTTGTATATTAATGATTATTATTAATAAATATTAATAAATTTGTTATTAAATAAATAAAAAGAGGGGCCAAAATAATATTGGGGATCTTTAACACCTCTTCTTCAGGAAATTCACCTTGAAATACGTAGACCTGGTTACTTTGGAACCTTTAATTTATATTCTTAAAGGAGTTATTTCCCAAAGATAATATATATATGAAATATTTGGTGGAGTGGAAGGGCTTAGTAACCAAGATTCCACGACAGAAAAAGGATAATAAACTCACTTTTATATTATATAATCCTTTGGGTAACTTTTTGGGACATGTACTGATGGGCTAAACCTGTATCTGGGGTTAAAAGGTTGTTCAGCAGCTTAAATTGATAAAAACAGTTTGGGATAGATAATATTGATCAGACTAAAGCCATAAATCACTTGATTATCTCTTATAAGTACTTTATTACCTTGGAAAGGTGTCTGGATGTAAATATAACTGGGTCTGGGGTCTCAATAACCTCAAGAAGGGTCCTTTATTTATATCTTTTTGGGTCCACTACTGTCCTTCTGAGGGCTATAGGGGCTCAAAGCGACGGGTTCTAAGGCTAGAAGGGTAGCCAGTGGTAGCCCATCACGTGTTCTTGGTGCTATAACACGGGTAACATCTATTTCCACAGGATAATAGAATTATTTTATTATTTACTTGAGTTTATTGGCATGTGAATAGAATCTTGTTTATCCACATGATCCTTATTTCATTAATTATAATTAGTAAATATTCTCAGGTTGTTGATAGGTATTCTTAGCAGAAATTCCTAAGGATAAACTAATTTAACACAAGTTCTCATTATGTATTCACTGATGGGAAAAAAATTACAATAATGATCTTGGTTTTGTTCATTCACTTAAAATAATTAATTAAAAATGTATCCTGTGGTGAAATATGTGATATTTTTAGATATTCAATTTCCCAAGTGTGTCAAGTTCATTTTGATATCTTGAAGCTCTCACATTTTTTACTTTAAGATATTTGAAGAGATTCTTCAAGCTGTTGTTATCTATTTCCAACATTTATGAGGTTTTCTTATTATATTTAGTAAAAATATGTAAAAGGTGCTTTTATGTATCTTTTTAGTCATTATGTATGTTTCTAATCATAATTCACCTACAGAGAAATTTATTACATAAGTGGCATGTCTCTGTCTGGGTAGTAGCATGTTTAGGTGGTACTTCCAGTCTCCGGCTGTCAGACTGTCAAGCTAGCCCATAGTCCCAGGGCTGCATACTTGTCAGATGCCTGGGACTGCGTACCCTTCCTGTCATTTCATGTATACAGGGTGGCAGTGATGCTTCTCAGCTGCATGCGGGGATCTCAGTTGCCGCGGCTGCGTGCCAGAATTGTGAAAAATCACTTTTCTGCATGCAACTCCTCAAATATACATAATTCACAGATTCTGACTAAATTTTCACCCTGAAACCTATACGTTGGGTTTCATGTGAGATATTAAAATGGCCTAAATCTAAAAGCTGTGCCTTCTGTTATTTTTCATTAATTATTTAATAATACAAGGAGTAGGAATTTGGGTAGGTGTCAGCGAGTGAACCTACCTTAATATTAGCAGAGAATTCAAATGTGAAATAATATTTTAAGATTGTTTATTCCTTCATATATTTTTGTTTATTTTTGAATTTTATATTGTTACTTTTGCAGATTTCTCTGTAACAGTAGCAACCTGACCCTGTTCACCCCATACACCCAGGACTCCAGATCAGTAAATTTCAAACCTTCCTGGACAGGTCCATCACCCAATCAGTTAACTACAGCCTCCAGACCAATCATTCAACATGTAATGCCATGCTAAATTTAACCTGCAACACCATTTACTCATCCCTCAAGGTCTCCTTTTAGGTTCTCACATATCCTGGCCTCTCCTTCCCTACTGGAATTATTCCCCCCAAGTAATTAGTATACTACTTCTTACTGGTTAGTCCCTCAGCCATTAGGTGAAATCTAAGCACAAGAAATCCTTCACTAAGCCTCCTTAACCTGTATCAACTTGTCCCTTCCTGGTGTTAATTTTATAGGATTCAACTACATCTTCTTCAACAACTCCTTCTTCAACAACCTCCTCCTGGAATGCTCTTCCCATCCTTCCATTTCTTCATCACTTTAACTCCTCCTTTATCCTTCTTCATTGCAATCCAAATCAACCATCCTTGAGTTCTATGAGTAGTAGTTCCTGTGCCTTCAGCCCCTTGTATGCCAGGAGAAGTTGTGACAGTGTACATTTTAAAATTTCAATCTTCTGAAGAAGAGTTGTTGAATATACCCAGTATGCTACTGTTTCCCCTCTTTTTATTTATTTATTAATATCAATCACCAATTACCCAACCACTGCACCCTGCACTTGCTTTATCCATATAAATATGGATCATTTCTTCATTTTTTTAAATAATATGTTTATTCTAAACTCCATCACCTCTGGTAGCTAGAAGGTAGTAGGACCTTGGAATCCAGGAGGCTGACATGGCCTTTTTTCCTTGAGGATTCCAGGTGGATCAACTCTCTCAGCTTGTTGAAGACCCTTGTCAGACTCTTTGTCAGCCTACTACTATTTACAGAGCAACCTGTCAAAAGTACCAAAATAAATAAAAATAAAAACTCATAAAACCCTAAGCAGGAATGAGAGTTCCTAAATAAAACCACATCCAAAATTCTCATACTTCAGAACAAGGACTCCTGCAGAAACCCGCGCGCAAATTCCTGTAGAAAACGCGCACAAATTTCTGAACTTTTGCACTTCTGCAACACTCTTTCACATGCTTAATTGATTGAGGAACTTGCAGGCACAACCCCCTACTTAATTCCCACATACAGCTTTCAAATGTGCGCGTTTCAAGCCTGTATGAGCCTGACCTCTTTCCAAACACAATCTTCAATTCTGGCCTGCTGACATCAAGCCCACATGTGGATAACCTTCCAGGACAACTCCCATTGACAAGGTACCCCAGGAAACTGCCACAACCCCTATGCATGTGCCATGCATGTTTAATAAATTTACAGATTGATAGAGGACTTTCTGAAGCCTCTGAATAATAAATAAAAACATATAAAATTCAACAATAAAGTAGAAAACTCAAATGAAACAATAGTAAAGGTGGTCACAAGAAAATAATTAAGAAATCTTCATGGACCACAAAACTCCCCAAGGAGTTCACATCAAAATTATTAAAAGTTACAAAAATCATCAGAAGATGACAAGAGCATCTACTAATGTCCACCTCTGATCACTTTTATCAAATAAATATGATACAAAATAAGATATATGTCAAAACCTCAGGAATACCAAATTACCACAAAAGACAAGTTTTGACATAAATTTCAAGCATAAATACTGCACAGAAAGGTAAGGCTGAGTGAAAGCACTAAGAATGCGTTCTGGATCAACCCTGGCCAGCCTGCTATCCATAGACCAAAAGAACTACCCTATCTATGTGCCCTGGGAAGGCCCCTTCACCCCATAAAGGTATATATACAGTACCTTTTTGGTTTTTTTAACCCAAGTAATTTTTTATATCAATCCAGACCCCATTTCCATAAGTCATCAAGTGTTTATAAGAGATAAAAAAGTGATAGATGGCCTCAGTCTGATATTGTAATTATTAATTTTAAACCATTATGGATTCCATTGAAGAAAATCAGAAAAAAACCACAAACTTTAATCTGAGACCCTTTCAACCATGAATTCCTGCAGTACCCTTGTGAACAAATTACTTCAAAGTAAGTTAGTTTCTCCCTGCAAAATTCTGTGTGCTTTTAAGCCCATAAATTTCATCATTCCCTTGGGTGTTACCCCTTTGAAGTAATTCTGAAGGAAAACATTGCCCCTGGGTTTTATACTTCCCCAGTAGCCCCCGGGAGAGGGTGTTTGAATGTAAATATCCCCAGTTTCTTATAAGCTGTGGCCCCTCTTAAAAAATATTGAAAAAATTATAGCCAAACCAAATAAAACCTTGCATTTTTTTCCATCATTATTAACCTTTAGAGCACTTATCATTCTTATTTTTCAAAATATTATTATTCCATTAATACATCAATTTTTGTAGCTAGAGTAAAGCAAGGTTCCTTGCATCAGGAATCTGACACTCTTGAGAAGGCTTTTATTAAGAAGTATAGTGTCAACTATGTGATAAACGTAGCTGAGAATTGTGGCCAAGATTTGTTTCTGGGGCTTTTCTGGGGAACTACTAGCTTTACTTTTGACAGTTCATTCTTCAATTTCTAAAATTTTTTTATGTACTGACACAGATCACCTTTTTATTGGCAGAAAATTAAACTTTGAAACAGTTTTGCCTGATTGTTAGAGGATTGCAAGTCATAAAATTCCTGGATGGCTTGTAGGATGGCACAAAGATTGGCTGCATTGTAAGTGTTGATAATAGCCTTGAAATCTTTATCTCCCAGGCGCTGAATAATGATTTCCAAGGCCTTGTAGATCTTTTTCTTGATAGATGATGATATTTTCAAAGAAGGATTTAATTTTCCTATGATTTCCAGAAATCTCTTTCATCTCAGGTAGCTCTTCAGCATTTAAAACTGGTTTTCATGATATGATTTCTTGAGGAGCAGAATTTTTAGTTTAGGGTTGTCTTCCTGGTTGGTCATAGTGAAACTTTTCTAGGTGATTTGGGAGCAAGACTTGGACTGTAAATATGTTAGAATAAAGCTTTAAAGAAAAGTCTCTTTGCCAAATCAGGGGAGAGCAATATATGCAAGAGAATTTGATCAGCCTCAGACACAAAGGATGCAGTTGGTATGGATTGAAAGACATAAAAAGGAAATTCATCTTGTTTTATCAGCTGGTGTTGATATCTGAGTAAAACAAAGGAATTTCAATAGAGTGTGTAAACTGGGATCGCGCACTCAGTTGACAAGCTATATTTATGTGCAAGCAAGAAGAGCTGAGAACTGAAATTGAAAAATTAGAAGGAAAGAAAACAAAATATTGGAAAAATGAGACGAAAAATGTAATGGCCACAGTGAGGAGGAAAGGATGGAGAAGAAGGTGAAGGCATTAGTCTCAACATTCGCAGGACAACAATCACTAGTTGGGAAAAGAAAAATAGGGGAATTAAACTTTTTTTGCAGAGTACACAAGGTATATTTTTACTTTTGTGTCATTTGATTGATTTCTAGGATCAAAGCCTGGATAATCCTGTGCAAAAGATGAGAAGCAAGAACAGATTACATAAGGATCATTTCAAATATTTTTAGATTTTCTGATTAATCATTCAAGTAATTCTATTCAGCTGAGTGGTTTAGGGATTGAAGAAAAAGTTTTTGCTAAGTTTTCCTTCCAAGAGGATTAAATTTGTGAGTTCTTGAATTCCATTCCCCACTTTTAGTGAATGTTTGAGGGAATGTATTCAAATTTCCTGGATTTGATTTGAATGCAGTGGATGAAATCTCCTGTTGTTGAGTACTTTTTTGAGAAAGGCAAAGCATTAGTCAGAATGAAAATCAAAAATATTTAGAATGAACTTGGAACCATTTTGAAAGGTTCCATTTGGACCAATTTTTTCAAAATGAATCTATTAATAGTTTTTTTAATCTCAAGAAGATCAAATTTTACAGGATTATCTGGTGAACAAAACAGAAGCACAGCAATCACAATCCTCTTTCTTTGTGACAGTAATGTTCCAGCTTTATCTGATAAAATGATAGCTTAAATTTCCCACACTCTTGTGGAGGAGTTTGGAATGAAAAAGATATAAAAACTCCTTTTAAGATTAGAACCACAGCTTATGAATTTTATTGGATTAAAACCCCCCATTAAAGTTTGATTTGAGTTTAAGACAGCATTGAGTTTATTAAAAAATTCAACAATTTTTTCTCCACAGAAGCCTCTTAAGAGATATGATATTGACATATATCTCTGGCAAATTCAGAAAAAATTTGAGATTCAAAGACCATGGGTTTTCATTTATACTGGAATTTCCCTTTCCCTTGGGCTTGGGAATTTCATTTCCACAGATGGTGATAATCAATCATTTTCTGGGTATTTCTAGGTTTTTTAAGATGAGATGATGAGAAAAAATATTGCTGAAATTACATGAGTGCAGACCAAAAATGTTTAACAATTTCTCTTTGTATGCAAGGGGAAGCCGGCACAGGCACTATTGCTCACAGAGCTCAGGGTTGAGAGGGATTTATTTCAATGATAAGTATGAGGAGTGGAAGGATGAAAAGGTTTGATGGAGGAGGAGATGAGATGAAACCATGAGTAAGATCTAAAGGAGGATGATTGACTGAGTCCTATAAGAGTTAAACCAGAGGGGAAGGTGAGATTATTTTTGAAGGCTAATTGGCTTTCTTGTACTGAGGTAACACCTATTGGAAGGGGAATAACCAATCATAATTAGTATAATAATTCCTTGGGGGAAATAAGTCCAGGAGGAAAGGAGACACCAGTATATGCAAGAACTGAAGAGGAGCCCTTGTGGGTTGATTGAATGTTGCTGGAGGTTGGAGTTCCAATGGTATTAAAAGTTACTGTTGGGCTGGCGGATGCAGTTTACAGATTGCATGATGGGCCTTTCCAGGAAGGTCTGGAATTGACTGATCTGAAATTCCTAGGAATATGGGCTGACCAGACATGGCTATTTTCTATTTTTAAACTATATCATTTAATATTAACTAAATCATTCATCAATTGGTTTGAGGACAGATGAAGGATAAACCCAGCAATGGAGAGATAGCAGAAGAGCCTGGGATAAAAAATGGGACATGAAGGGGTTTCAGGTAGATGCTACAAGAGGTGGAGCTAGTGGATTCAGGGGTAGAGGTTGGATGTACTGAGAGTTGAGAGAGGCTCAGGTGACTGAGCCTGGAGAGTCAAGGTGTGGTCATGACAGTAGCCCCCCCCCTAGAAGACAAAGGGGTAGCTCCTGATACCCATAAGTGGAGTTCAGAGGTAATTTGAGTTCTTCACCATCAATTATCTGCTTTTCCCTTCACCATATCTATCAGACACCCCAGCTTTCAGGTGTTATCCTTATCATCATTTGGCAGATCTCCCAGCTAATGATTTAACATTGAAGAGACCACTGGATATTTCCCATTTCATCAGAAATATCCTTCTTGCTTCAGGTTCCTCAAGCCTGAAAGATTTGTACCACCAGCATTGTTCCCATAAAATTCAAGTCTGAATACTGTAGGAGGTACAAGAGGCCTTGCTCTTTATTTTAATTACCTGGGAGGAAGTTGCTTAAAAAGTTTGTATGGGTCAAGAATGATACTGGACCCAACTATGAAGTGAAGGAAGCTCAATAAAGCAAAAGTCCTTCTGTGGGGGTGTAAAGAAGCATAGTTCCATTGAATGTTAAGTGTTCCTTTGCCTTCTGATTTTGAGATTGAGTTATTCTGAAAATTTTTCTAGCAATCTGTTCCTAGTGGAAGCTCTTGAAGAGGATTTTAAGAAAATGGAGGACTTTCAAAAGGGGTTAAGGGAGAAGGGCCAAAAGGTGTTGGATTCAAAGTTTTCTGATGAATGAAGATGAATTAAAACCAGTAGAATGAAAACAAGAAGTTCAGAAAAACATGAGAGGAATGGGACAGAAAGATGAAAAATTGTTTAAGGAAATATAAAAAGATCAACAGAGTAGGCTGAATAGAATTGGTTGAGGCTTGATTTGGGAAGGAGGTCATGAAAAAGGCTGGGTGACTTGGGGTGAATTGACTGAATGGAAAGGACATATTGTGAGCAACTTTGAGGCTTGGAAGTAACTCTCACCACTTAAGGATGAAGAGCTTACTGATTTGGTGTGTTGAGATTGAGTTTGGTGTGTGTTGAGCTTGAGGTGGGGGTGTAAACTTAGGAGTGTGGAAATTTGAATTGGTCACCAAGACCAGACTGTTATTGCAATTCAAGTGAGTAAGAAAGAAAATAAACATGACAAATAAATAAGGCAAAGAAATAACCAAAAGGGATAATATTTGGCTAATCAACAGAGTCAAATAGTTTGAAATGATAAAGAATAGAAAAGACTCCTAAGAGAATAGCAGAAATAGAATGAGAGGTAAGCAGCTGTCAGAGTTGACAGAGAGTTTGATGAGGATTCACCAATAGCCAATTGAGAATATGGACAATGCCAGCATGGATTGTATTGGTTGAGATCTTGAGCGCCTTGAACTAGCTGTTTGAGAAAAATAAGGTGAGTATTTGATGAGTGTTGAGTTGACTTGGATAACCTTACAATTTGGAGAACTGGCTGCTTCCATTGATGGATTGAGATTGATTGATAAGGAAAGATTTGTGGATCGAGGATAGGTAATTAAGATAGGAAGCAAAAGAGAAATGATAATGTTGCGATTGAGATCAGATCCAGGACCAACCGTCAGTTGAGTGAGATTGATTGAGTAGATGTAGTCCGCGCGTCTTGCAAGTGAGAGTGTCTACACCAGTGATTCAAATATGGTAACCCGCGCAGAATACAAGATGAGAGGACATTGAATAAAGTATGAAAAGAAAAGAAAATAAAATAAAATCAGAAAAACAGTAAAACAGTAAAACAAGAAGAGAGAAAATATTGACAACATGCACCAATATAATAGAGTGCTCTTGAGAATACATGCATGAAGGTAATTGAATCTTAATTAATATAAATCTAGAAAAAGAATAACAGATCAAAGAGCTGTGAGAAGTAGTTCTCTATAATTCAACAAGGAGGAATCAACAAACAATAAAATTTTGAAAGAAAGCATATGAGACAGTAGGGAAAAAAAGGAAATGAAGAAAGAATGAAGAAAAATAAAGTGATAGAGGAACAATGATAAAGAAAAGAAAGAGAAGGTTGTTGATTGAGGGGATGTGAATCTTGGATTATGGGGTGAGGTGATGGTTTTTGTCCCTGGTGCCCCCATCCTTCCACCTCCTGCCTTTCTTTTTTGATCTTGGAGAGTGATTACATAATCACATCATATAACCAATTTGTGCAGGGATTAGACCAAGGTAGAAAACAGTGAAACTTCAACAGGATTGCACATCAAAGAAGGAATTTTCAAACTTAAAGGTGCTTAATATTTGTTGGGGGAAGGCATAAATTTCTCCAATGAGCTTCATTGGGGAGTGAAACCCTATTTCAACTTAATAAAAAAATTTTAAAAACACCATCAAAGCTTGTTTAACCACCATCAAAGCTTGTTTAACCACCATCAAACTGGTCAAAAACTGTAAAAGTGTGTTCAAATCAGTCAAATTTTGAAACAGTTAAATTTAATTGGTCAAAGTTTGAAAGAGTTGAGTCAAACCAATCAAATTTTGATTTACTCAAGTCAAAAAAGTAAATCCTTTTCAAATATCTTTAAAATTGGTTGTAGTTTGATTGAAGTATGGTTGAAGTAGAAGAAATAAGGTCAAAGAGTAATCATCAAAAGGACATCAAATTTTGAAGTTTGAAAGTGAGTTGAAGCATTGCAGAACTGCTGGTAGAGGTCTCAATCATTGTTGAAGCTGTTCCAATTGCCATAAAAGATGGAAAAAATTCTCCTGGTGAGAAATTTGATTATGAGGAGAAGAATATGGTGGAAGAATAACAGGAAGAAGAATAAGAAGAAGGAGGAAGGGGGAAGAAGGAATATTGGATAAGGCAAAGGAAAATTTTGAGCTTCCATATGCCAGGAATGCTGAAGTCCTTTCAATACTAGAAGCAATAGAAGTAAGGAATAGCATGATTCTCAAAAGTAAACAGAGGCAAATCTCCATATAAAAATAGATATTATTGGTAACAGTTCAATTTTCAAATTTTTTGGTTGAGAGTTTTAAATATAATGAATACATGATCACAAAGAGGGGCCATATTGTATACAGGCTGGGGGTCTTTAACAGCTCTTCTTCATGAGATTAACTTTGAATCTGGTACCCTGGAACAGTGGGTTTCTTCTGACTTCAAAATTTGGGATAACACCCAATAATAATCTATTTTGTTTGGATATTCACTTTAGAATTAAGGAATAAATCAAATTTGTATCAATTTATCAGCACTCAATCACAGATGGAACAGTTTCTGGATGATAAGTGGAGAATTCTGTATGGAAAAGATACAAAAAAAAGTAATGTGAAAATACCTTTGTGGGGCTGAGAGAGCATCCTCAGGGCATGTGGAGATGGTAGGGCTCATGTGGTAAGGATAGATAGCCATCCAGAGCTGTATTGGAACATCCTCCTGGTTTTCTAGCTTTGCTGATCCTGGATAAGATAATAAGTACTGTTTTTTTTTATTTTACAGCACCTGCTGATCATTTTGGTATTTTTTATTATTTTTTTCACAGATCTATTGATGTGTTTTTTTTCTTCAAAGAGATGGATGTGTTAATTTTTTGGTAATTTTTTTTATTTGATTTTTCATTTAAAATGCTTTTTAGTTGATTTTTCTGAGTTTTTATTTGATAAGTAAAGTTTTTTGATCATCCTTCAGACATATTTCACATCATTAAATTTGCAGGGATTATCTTTTCAGGTTTTAGTAGTGAAACGTGGTACCTATCAGTGATTTTGTGTTTTTAGGACCTGAGATGCACAGATCAGATCTGCTGCATGTGGGACTTGATCCGCGGTATGCAGGAATCTTCTCAGCTGGTTGCAGGAAATTTTTCTGGACTTTGCATGCAGATCCTGGACTAATAGGGCGTATCAGAGTTAGAAAACCCACCATTTTTTTTTTGATAAAAACCCGCCATTTTTAATGGCGGGTTTCTGAAATACACATACCCCCTAACTGGTGTATTTCAAAATGGCGGGTTTCATGAAAATGGCGGGTTTCAAACATCAAACCCGCCATTTTCATCCATCCACCATCCATTGCATGCAAACCAGTCCACTCTCCTCCTCACCCACTACTGGTCCACTCTCCACCTCCACCTCCACCTCACCCATTGCCTCCACCTCACCCACCACTCCCCCCCCCCCCCTGGTAAGCTCCTGCCCCTCCTCCTCATAGTCCCCATCATTGGATGCTGATCCAACTCTCCACCCACCTTTAGGTCCCCCCCACCTCCTTGCATTTTTCCTCAGGTAAGCTCCCCCCCCTTCTGCTTGTCACCCTTTCCCCACCCCCCTCACCCCCTTGTGCTTACTCCCCACTAATGCCCCCAGGACCACCCTTGCTTTGGTTGGCCCCACCACCCTTTCTCAGTGGCCCACCCCCCCCACCTCCCTCAGCCGGCCTTCCCCCCCCCCCTTGCTTGCTTGGCCAACTGCACCCCCCCCCCCTCCCCTCCTTTGGCCAACCAACACCCCCCCTCCCCTCCTTTGGCCAACCAACCAACTCCCCCCCCCCTCCCCTCCTTTGGCCTTGCTTGCTTGGCAGCCCGCCCACCCTTGCTTACTGGGCCAATTGCACTGCCCCCTCCCCTGTTTTGGCCAACCAACAACCCGCCGGCCAACCAAGGCCCCCCCCTCCCCTACTTTGCCCTTACTTGCTTGGCAGCCCGCCCCCCCTTGCTTGCTTGGCTGACTGCACCCCCCCTCCCCTCATTTGGCCAACCAACAACCTGCCAGACCCCTTAAGCAAGCAACCAGAGGTCAATTGATCAAGCTAATGTGAAAGCTTCCACTACATCTAATCCTCAAACATCCATAGCCCTGAAAAAAAACTACGAGTTGCAATCTTTGGAAACAGTTGGAGGTTCCAGAATGTATGAATTTCATTGAATATAAAGACATTAGGGTTTCATTTTACTAACTTTAACCATTTGATTTTCTTACCATGTTTGAAACTTGAATTCCTGGTGTTTTTTCTGAAACATTGTTTTTAGTGATGATGAGCTTGCAAATCAGAAGCAGCATCAGGATTCAAAAACAGATCCAACTGTTCCTGGGGGACAAGCATTACATATGATCAAAACCAAGCCATTGGCATCCCAATCTTATAAGAATCATAATAAAGCAAAACATGATTATTAATTTCAGGAATCAAATTCAGAATCAATCTATTTTGTTACTTTGAAGAAAAACCTTGGTCCCTGTCAGGTAGTGGTATCAAAAATGAGCCTACAAATAAATATACATGTTGTCTCTGATCAAAAATATCAACCATATGTTGTCCTTAAGTATCATTCTCTTTCTCAAAAACCATACAAATGCCTTGAAAGTCAGTTCTCTGAAATGATCCAAGATATTTACATAATGTCAAACAATTGGCAAAACCTGAATCAAACCAAGCCAGAAAAGCTTGCAGTATTTCTCCTCTTTTGATGGCTATTTGGGTTGATGTTTATGGAATTTGAGGCCTTTTGCTTTCCCTTTGCGTAGGAGTTTTGTGTGGGAATGGTGTTGCTCTCATTTGAAGGGGATGTTGGAGGACCCATTGGCTTGAGTTTTTAGACAATTTGGAACGGATGAGCCTATTTTTTTACAATCTAAATCAGTCAGGATTAACCAGACAGAAGAGAAAATAACTTGGGTGCTTACTTGAACAGATTTTGATGGTAGTGGCAATACAGGAATAACATCCTCCTCATTTTCCAATTTCTCCAGTTCTTCCAGCCCAGGAAGAGAGAAATCAAAAGAAGGAAGTGAGGAGTCCAAGTTCCTGTTTGACTCATCAATCAAAGCTGAAGTAGATGGGATTGAAGCTGACTTTTTTGAAATATCCTCCTTGGCATTGGATGGGGGCCACTCCAAGGCAAAGGTCTCATCATGGTCCTCATTGCTAGGCTGAGCATCCATAGCCAATTCCTCAGCATCAAATGAATCAAATTGTTGGGAATCAAAAGCAGCAAGAGGGGTGATTTTGGCCTTCTTTCCAAAGATTTCATCCATTTTAATATGAAAAGTACAAATGGAGTCCAACTTATCAACCACCAAGTTGATTCCTTTGGCTTTGGCCAATTTGGTGATACCAAAGCCAGTGGAGATTGACATGGAGTGGGCCTTTTTTTACTTGGCTTGATAATTCTTGAATTGCTCCCTCATCTTTTTGGATGACAGATCCAGCCTACATTTTTTTTATTCTTGAGTTCATTTGTCATCAGGAGATAACCATTTACCTTGGAGGATGGAGGTTGGCCAACACGTGTTTCATTGCTGGATCCAAAGCAAGCATTGTAGTTGGACGGAATTTTGAGCCAGTTTACCAGGATGATGTGATCAGCTCTCTTGAGCTGACTTGAGCCTTTGGAAGCTGATGGGGGGTGATTTTTGGATTTTAAGTTCCTGGGGGATGTTTGCTTTTGCCCATTGGTTTGTTTAGTGGGCTTGCGGGAGGAGGATTGTGAAGGTGCCATTTAAAAAGAGTAAGAGGGATGAAGGGATGAAGCAATAAATTGATAAAGGGATGTGATGAAAGCAGGGATGAGGGATGAAACAATAAAGTGATGAAGGGATGTGATGAAAGCAGGGATGAGGGATGAAGCAATAAATTGATGAAGGGATGTGATGAAAGAGGGGATGAGGGATGAAGCAATAAAGTGATGAAGCAATGAAGTGATAAAGGCATGTGATGAAAGCAGGGATGAAGCAATGAATCAATGAGAGGATTGATGTGATGAAAGTGATTAAGTGATGAGAGTGATGAATCAAGATGAGAGTGATGACTTGATGAGGTGATGAGAGTGAAGAAGTGATGAGAGCAATGAAAATCAATTTTTTTGGATGAGGTTGGAGGTAGAATTTTTCCAATGAGGCCAGAGGTTGAAACCAGAGGTGATGATGTGGAATGAAATGATTGAACTGTTGAAAGCCTTTATATACTTTATTTTAAAAAACCCATTTATTTCCAGGTAACTCTGACACGTCTGATCTGAAATAAGTGGGTCTTTTGATTTTTAATGGTGTGTTTGAAATGGTGGATTTGGTTTGAAACCCACCATTAAAAAATGGCGGGTTTTCTTAACTCTGATACTCCCTAATATATGCATGTGGGAATTTTTTTCAGTGCGTGGGCTGCCCATGGGAGTTTTTAAAAAACCTGTGTTTTCCTGTGAATCCTAAACTACACACAACTTTTCAATTATGACTGAATATTTAGGTGTGAAACAAATACAGGAAAATTCATGTGAAATATGAAAATTTACAAGAAATAAAATGATGGTGCCATGATTTTTGGACCACTTCTAATATAATGTATAAAGCCTGTCTGGGCTCCTGGCAAAGTTTTGGGGTTTTTTTAAAAGCGGGTGTGGTGCCCAAAAAAGCCAGCTTGGCGCCCTGTTGATTTCTGTTTGGTGCATGGCCAAATTTTCCTGGGGTTTGGGTGTTGATCAAAGCTTGTCATGCAACCCATTCTCAACTATATTTTTCCCCTTTTTTTGACTCAATATTTTATTTTTTTTACTTTTTAATGTAAATGGCTGTACATTAATTGATAATTTGAATTTAATTTCTTCAATTTTTTTGGAACAAATAAAATATTTATAAAAAATATGAAAAGCCTAGGTTGCACAATTCTTACTCCAAGCCAAGGACAACCAAGCGGTGATTGGTATGATAAAATCACTTTAACAGGCCACAAATTGTCAGTCTTGACTTGGATGTACAGCCATTACCCAATTTTATCACTCTACCCAGGAGGAGAAGGAGATTCCAGGCTGGTTATTGTGACAGATCCAGTGGAGTGAAACAAAAAAATCATTTGACCAGTCAAAAAATTCCTCTGCTTGGTCATTGCAAGATAGGAGCTACAGTTGTGGAGGAGATGATTTCCAAAGTGGTAGCTAGTAGTGATTTCAATCTGAGACAATGATTGTTTTGGGCCAATGAGGGTATTGATTGGATGACAAAGATTCTGGCTGAGGCAAAATTCAGTTCCCCCTCACAGAGGCACCCTTTATTCCTCTTCTTCTGCTTGAATTTGATGATTATCCCACATGACAATTTAAAGAAATGAGATAAAAAAAAATCACCTGGTTCAAAAAATCAAGAATCAAGTCAAGAGGTTGATTGAAGATGGGTTGGGGCTGGGGGTGCACCCAGCTTTGATCTGGTCCAATTTCAAACCCCTGAAAACGCTATTCAATCAAGAGTGCTGGGCGCCAAACCAACTCCCGCTTTGTGCATGCCAAGTCAAACATGGCCAGGCACCCAGGTGAGCTTTATACAAAATATATTAATTTAAGGTCTTAAGGATTGATAATTCAAAGGTGGGGCCAGTGATTGAACCTACCTAATTTTGGGTGGGGAATCCAAATGTACAATAATATCTGAGTTTTCAGACTGTTTTTTTGTACTTTTATTATTCTTCTGTTATGTTGTTTTCTTTTTATTTTTTGTAGATATATTGAAAGATTTCTCTGTTCATAGTAGCAAGATGAAATCATACCACTCCAAAATATGAATATATCTATAAACAATTTTGGCCTAGTGTCTTTTACAAACTATGTAATTTCTCAGGTGTATAGGTCCATCTGGGTTTCCTTCTGGTATATTTTCCCCAGGGAAATTATATAAGGTAAGACTTGTGTGCTAAGGCTAGAAAGCCATCCTTATCTGGATTGGCATTTCCTATTTCTTATTTATCTTAAGTGATCCTGGTTCTGAAGGATCACTCATTTTGTTTATTTTTTAATTTTACTGATCCCGCACATAATCTAACTTTTCACTATTTGTATTTGACTAAGATTATTATTAGTGGGTGTTTATTGATTCTCCATAACCTGATGATCATCTTGATTTATTATTCTATTCACAGATCTCATGATTTCTTTCATTTTCTTCAAAGATATGAATCTATTAATGTTGTGGCACTTGTGTTTATTTTATTTATTCATTTTAAATGCCTTTTAGTTGATTTTTCTGAATTTTTATTTATAAATCATGTTTTTGGATCATCCTTTATACATATGTCACATTATTACATATGCAGAGATGATCTTTGCTGGTTTTAGTAGTGTAGTTTGGTACCTATCAGTGCTTTTGTGTTTTTAGGACCTTAGATGTGCAGATCAGATCTTCTGCATGCAGGAATTGATTGGCTGCCTGTGGGAATCTGATGATCTGTGTGTGGAAATACTTTGTGAACTTTGCATGCAGGTCCTGGACCATTTTATGCATGTGGGGCTGTTTTGGAGCGCGTTGGCTGCATGTGAGGATGCAAGGGCTGCATGCCGGAATTTTGACAAAACTTTTTTTCCTTCAATACCCTAAACTACAACCAACTCATCAATTCTGGCTGAATATTTATTTTTGAAACCAATATGTGAAAATACATGTGAAGATATAAAATGGCCAAGAAATACATTTAAAGTGCCATGATTTTTGGACCATTTTTAATTTATATTATTTTGAGGTTTGAAGGTGTGAGGATTCAAAGGTGGGGTCAGTGAGTAACCCCACCTAATTTAATGTTGGGAATCCAAATTTAATATAATATTTTAGTTTTTTCCACTTTATTAATACTTTTTTATTTTTTCTCTTTTTAGTTATGATTTTTTATTTATTTTTCAAAATTTGACATTTTTCTTTGTACATAGTAAAGAGTGTTGAACCTTCATTAGACCAAAAAAAAAAAACTGCAGTCAATTTTTTTAGTCCTTCTCAAGCAACTACATTGCAACCATAGCCAGTTATCCTGATTGGGACAACTTGCCACAGCTACAACAAAAAACTGGTGCAGCCAGGAGCTATCCCAATTGGGAAAACTCTGTAGTTCTGCAAATACATCCTCCTCTCCTTTGACTGATTGACATACCAATCAACCAACAAAGTTCATCCTCCAGACCACCTCACCAACTGATCACCAATCTCACATCAAACCAATCTTCCAAGCCACCACTAGCAATCAAAAAAACAAGCACCTTCATTTAGAAAAAACCAAACAAACCATTGAGACCAAACAGCCTAGGTATTGAGGAATCAACATCCCAAGCAACCAACCAATTGAGAGAACAACTAGAAAACTCAGACCAGAATGACCAGAAAAGGATTGATCAACCAATTTCCAAGCAAACCAACTTCAACATCTGCCTACCTACCAACCCTACAAAAATTAATACAGATAGAAAATTAAGAAAAATCCCAAAACCATGAGTTGAACAGGCAAGAGGGTAGAACACACCAAAAAGGACCCTGCACTGAAACTTGTATCACAGGGTTGATAGCAAACAGAACCTGACTGCAAAAAAGACCCATCCAGATACAGTTAGATACCACATTTACTTTCCTTGTGCCTTAACCTGAAGACTCATTCCCTGCAACTGATCATCACTTCAATTCAATATTCTTTCCTATACTTCTGGAACCATGATTTTGTAATAGAGCTATTGCTGGTTTTTAGAAAAATAGTAATAAATCCTCAATTCAGGATTTAGAGACCTGAAATTTAACACAATTATTAGTAAAAATAGGCACCATTGCCAAAGGATCATCAACAGATCAAGCACTGCTGTAATTAATTGTCCTTGATAAATCATAAAAACCAGGCTTAATCTCAAAAACCAGAAAAAATGATTTACAAAGCATTAACTCAGGCCATTCTCAAGACCTCAATAAAAAGTATCCCATTCCTGAACGTGTATAAATTTTTGCTTGGGAAAGACAGGATTGACAGCTTTCTAGAACTTCAAGGACTCAGAGACATACTAAATTCACCAGGCCAGCATCTGACTTTTGTCCATAATCTCATCATTAGAACTATTTTCATCTCAAAACTAGACCCTGAAATTCATGCAAACATTAAAAGTCACAAGAATAAGGAGGACTCCAAAGCCATCTGGAAATCCATTTGGAATTTTTTTGCCTCCTCAGAGGCATCACACAGAGCATACAAGTAATTTCTATGGACTACCTTCAATCAGAAAAACATTCAGAAGCTCATTACTCAAATTATGAAATCCATCAATCAACTGCACAAAGTGTGGATCTCCATTCCTGAAGAAATCCTAGGATACACCCCTTTAAAAATTACCACCCAGCCTAGAAAAAATCACTCAAAAAATCACCCACTCCAACAGACTTATCAACCCAGAATTAGTTCTTGATCACCTTTTAAAATTCCTAAAAAACAGAAAAAAAATGATTGCAGTCAAGATTGAAACAACCTTGCTTCATTCCACTAGCTCCAGCACAATCAGATTCAACAAGGGGAAAAACAATCCCTTAGCCCAACACTCAGTCTCCAAATGCTGTACCCTTCATCCTGATATCAGACCTAACAGTCCACAACCACAGAGACTCATGGAGCTTTCAGCTGCCTTCATAGATGTCACTAAACTCTAGAAAACTGCCTAATCCAGGATTCTGGCTCTACTTCTCACATGATCTCAGATTCCAGTCTCTTTAAGCACCTTTCAACCAAAGAAAAACAATCTGTGAAAACCAGATCTAGAAGCCACCTACTGGATACTAAAGGATCTGGAACTGTGTGCTTGAAGAAAAAAATGGCTCTGACCTCTGGTTAAAGAACATCCTATAGGTCCCCAATCTGTTGGCAAATCTCCTATCCGTCCATTTTCTACTCCTAGATTGATATGATATTGCCTTTGAAACAATGAATTTTCTGCTTCAAACAAAGCAAGAATGTTTCTCAAAGGCTACTATCAGAAAAACCTGCCTGTAATACTTCTTAAAAGAAAAGAAAATCAGTGCTCTCCAGTGCAAAACTCCTAAACAAGTCCCTGGGACATGTCAGTTACCATAGAATCAGAAAACAGTTGAAAATACTAGTGAAACCAGAGAACATCTGCAAGTCCTACACTGTTGGAAAGATAAACAAGGCCTCCTTCAAAATCAAACACAACTCAGAATCCAGACCCTTTGAAGAAATCCACTTAGACATCATGGGGCCAATCAACCCATCCTCAATCAAAAACCATAGATAAATCTTTACTGTGGTTGAAAGCCACTCCAGGTACTGCTTGAGCATACCTCTCAAACCCAAAGATTAAATGTTTGAAATAATCTCACACATCCTAGACCTGGAAGCAATAAGATTTGGATACTACCCTAGCATTCTAAACTCCAATAGAGGTGGCAGATTCAAGAATGACAGCTTCAAGGAATACTTTAGAAAGAACTTGATCAAGAATAGTTAAGCCAACCAATACACTCCTTAGAAAAAGGTTCTGGCTCAAAGACACAATAGAACCATACTTAAGTCACTCAGAACCACTTTTCACAACTCATGTTTGAACAAAAATCTATTGAAATTTGTCCTCAAGGTCAGTATTCTCACCCTGAACAAAAGAACCAGTCACAAATTTAAGCAATCTCCTTACTCTCTATTCAAGAATAAGGAATGATCTTCTGGCTGGGATTATTTAACTTTTATCTTCCTCATAAAGCTATTTTATCTTGGTGAGAAAATTCTCAGGTGATTTGCAAGCTGACACATCAGAAGTAGAATTCATTCCAGGGTTTCAGTTTTATATATAATTAAAGATGGTGGGACCTGCTGCTTGATTTCACTTTACATATTATATTTCCTCAGATAAAATCAAGAATCTTTTTGAATGATCTTAAAATTGAAAAAAATATTGCATTTAGCTTAAGTGAGTTACATCAATTGAGAACTTGTTTGAAATCTTGAGGGGCTGACTTCCTCATTTCTTCATTTATCTTTCTCCAACCCGTGTATGATTTTTCAAAATATTTAGGTTTTATAGCAAAATTATTTACCCTTCTGCTGATTCTGGAGACAATCATCCAGTTGGATTCATTTTTTTTTCATTGATTGATGGGGTCAGGTAGTCTGCTGCTTCATTTGTGGTGACCCCCTAGATCTTCTTGTATGGGAGGATGCATATCATCCTTGTCTTCAATTTGGGGAAGTTTTCTGATCCTTCAAGTACTTTAAAGAGTTGAGCATCTTCTCTGTTTCTGGATCTGGCAATAGTTTGTGAAAATTTCACTTTTAATATGTCATTATTATGGTGCAAAGGAAAGCAGCTCAGATTTCAAGCTGGAAAAAAAGGAAAATGAGGATGAGTGATACAAGCTTAATGCAAGAAATCAGAAAGGGGAGAATAATATGGTTGAGAAAGTAGGAATGACTGTGAGAAATATGTGAGGGGATAAATGAGGAAAGAGAAAGTACAACTGAAAAACCCAAAGTGATTGTAAAGAAAATTGCAGGTAATGAGATGAAAGAAGAAATTTCAAGAGTATGGGACCTAGGGAAAGAGGTCCCATCAAGGTTGACTATTGGGTCAAAAGGGTCTAATTTTATTGTCTAAGAGGCTAATTGGAAGTGATTTGTGGAAGTCTCTTGTTAAGATTGTTCATGAATTTATGATGCAATTCAGGAGTATGGGACTCACTTGATTTTATATTGAACCAAAAAACCAATTTATGATTGATGAGGTATGTGTCTAAGCTATTTTTTCTTGCACATTTGACTGTTTCCACCCCATGTTCCCAGGCTGGGTGACTTTTTAGGTTGCAAGGTCCAACTCTGGGTCTGGAGAGATGGTCAAAGTTTTCAGAATTTAGAATGGTTTCATTTTTGAATGTGCAAGCCTATTGCTTCTTCTGCAATTAATTCCAACCCTTTAAATTTAAATATATATATAATATAAATAATAGAAAGTAAAATAAAAGAATTATGAAATATTCAATTGTAATTGGTCTGAATCAGAAAAATTTATCAGTATTTGAAAAGATTTATCAATCAATCTGGTGATATGATCATTGATCAGACTTGAAATAAACAATTTTCCCCATGATCAAAAATCAAAGAAATTTTGCTTGATCTTTCCAGTTGGTTGAAATTAATATGGTAAAGATTTCCTCCTCATCATATTCTTGGAAATCAAAAGAAATAACAAAATCATTGTAGCTTCTTTTATTCTTATTTTTTCTTCAAATAACTTCCCTTGGCTCATCCCACATGTGGATGGGTATGAAGACCAATTGATTTGGTTTCAATGCTTCTCTTCAATCTTCAAGTTCTAAAAAGGCATGGGGACTATCTATCCCCTAAATTTGATTTGTAAAGGAGAAATCTCACTTGATTCTGGACAACCCCAAACCTAAGCATGTGAGCTACATAACCAAGCATCAGAACTGACTCCTAAAAATGAGCTTAAAACATCAATAGTATACCCCTAAGCATGAGTATAAAATTCTCAACAACACCTCATATCATCAATGATCAAGACCAAGGAGTAATCATCAATGCTCCTGAACAAGATTGTAAAATTTTTGATAAAATATTCAAACTCCAATCATCAAAACAAGAAGTGGATTGGTAATTCAAAACAATATTATAAAAACTTTGAAATATATATATATATATATCAAAAAGAAGCACCATGGATTAAATCAAGGTTCTCCTAGGCTCCCAATAATCAGATTAAAATTTTTGAAGGAAATTTCAGCTGATTCAAAAAAAAGGATTACTTCATATTACATCAACAGGCTCCTGAAAAAGATCTTAAGCTGTTGCATTGTATATATTCATATCAACCATCTCTATTTTTTTTCAGTAAAAAAAAGGAACTATAAAGATACTCCTGGAAAAGAGCCTAAGCTTTTTAATGCAGATTTTGAATTTTCTTTTCTTTAGGAAAATTGGATAATGGACTGGGTCTGAGTAATTTAGTTCACAAAAGAACCCTTATTCAAAGACCTGATAAGGTGGTTCAATGGTAAAATATGAGTTTCCACATATTGTATTTTATTTCCTTTTGCTTCATGATTTTTTCGCTGATAGGATCCATATTTTTAGTTACCAAATTTGGATGATTTCCCTGAATGGGATGGTTCCTGGATTTCATGATGGATTTTTCTGAGTTGGAGGTTGGATGGGATTCCTCTGAGTGGGATGAGGAAGGGACTTGGATAGTGCAGAATAGAACTCATTAAATAGGAAATTTCTATATCAGGGGATCCTAAGGTCTCCCCTGATTTCTATTCTCAGCCCCGCTATGCTTTGGTGAGAAAAAGGGAGGTCCAGGTACATGGTGTAATTATCCTGGTTGTAAAATGATTAAATAAACTTGGAATGGATGCACTCCTATTTTGGCTGAATTTTTTTGCCTTATATGACTCAACTGACTGAGAAATATTTAGCAGGGCAATCACTGAGATGCATCTGAGGCCTTTTTTTGGTTCAAATAATGCATAAATTCACAGCATGTTGAGTTAGTGAAGCTGGTTTTCAAGAGTTGAAACCTTATGGGTCCTGCATTTTTTCCATGCTGATGGTACATGTGTATGACTTGTCTGGTTTAATTGGTGGAAATTCCATTTGCAGGGTTACTAGTGAGAAGTATCTAGCCAAATTTGATTTTTATGATACTACTTGGCTGTACTTCAGCTTGTTTTATTGGTGCTAGTTGGTAAATTACAAAACATTCTTGGTGTTGTGTTTACCCCTGCTACTGGGAAAATGTTTATGGTTTGTATGTTTAAATTGGTGGGAAATACATCAACAGGGTGAATAAGAAGATTAATCTGGGACCATGTGATTTTAATTGTAATAATTGGTTGTACTTAATCTTGTGCTAATGGTTTTGGTTGGTAAATGATGAAACATGCTTGGTCCTGTATGCACTGCTGCTTATGGTTCAATTTTTATGGGTTCTATTATTTAATTGATGGAAAATAAATTCAGTGGGTGACTTATGAGGCATATTTGAGGCCTTTTTTCCTCCCTGCTGGTACAGGAAAGGGTATTTTACTGAGTTATCTCATCTGATTGTTTAATGTTGAAACATGGATGTTGTTATGTGTTGTGTCTTCCATATATTACTTCTGGATTCCAAAAAGGTGATTGTTACTTCTTTCACCATGAAAAATTTGCTTTCACTTACTAGCAAGTGCCATCAAGAAATCTCTAGATTATCTCTTTCCAATCTCTAGTTGAAGCTATGCTCATGCTCAAACCAAGTTTTTGTTGCACAGTCACTGTGCATTAGGGCTTTGATAAAGCAGGACCTGATTATGGCTGGAGCTTGACCTTAGCTTGGTTGTTGATTGCAAATGATCTACTTGATGGCACTTGCTAGCATGTTAGAGGAAGTTTTTTGTGTGGTTTTTATTGGTAATTTGTGTATTTTCTTCCATATAGTTCTTCTTTATACTAATGAGGTGATTGGTAATGGTTTTTTGTTCCTGCATGTGGGCTCTTGCACGTATTGCCACTGTATACTGATGGGGTGATTTTTACTGATTTTTTTTTATTATGAAGCACCCGAGTGAATGGTCCAGGTGTTGAATTACGCTTTCACTTGTATTTATTTGAATTTTTCCAAGGTATTTCCATATTGCTTCCACTGGTTTGTAATACATGATTGGGATAAGAGTTGACCATACTTGATTTGAGCTGCATCTTCTAGTCCTTGAAGGATAGATGAGTACTTTATCTGAGTGACTAGAGGTTACTGTTGGTTTAGAATACATTTTTTAGACTATTTCAAGAATTGGCCTTGTTTTTATGCTAGAAAAAATGAGTCTGATGACTATTGGGCAGGCTTTAAGCACCAGAAAGATATCAAATTCCTGCACACAGATTCATTTGGGAAGTTCAACATCCAGAAAACAGACTAACAGCTGCGTAACAAATTTTAGGGGAAGAAATCACCACAAAAAGCCTGAAAGAAGATTCTACAACAGACATGGGAAAGGAAAACAGAAATTAGAAAGGCATTCATCATGTAATATGCATATCAAACATTTGGGAAGTCACACAATGCTCAAGAAGAGTTAAAAATATCAAGAAAGACACACCAAAATCTCAAGATGTATACACACACTACAGGCATATTTCTCTTGCTATCATCATGCAATAAATGCACAAATTGTTGTATTTCCTGACATGTGAAATGTCCATACAGCTTATACCACCAAACAACACCTGTGGGCCATGCCTGGCTGCAATCCTTGCCTCTGTGAATGGCCCTCCATCCCCTTCTGCTTTGATAAACACCTAGGAACCCCTCATAAAATGAGAAGGGATAAATACAGGCCTCTTTCAGGCAGTATCTATCCTGGACTCAATTTTATAATCAACCATATAACTATTTCATAAGGAATAAAATACTTATAAGAAATAGTTGAGTGATTAATGAATTATATCTGACCTTTATATTTAAACTTTTCCACCATTAAAACTCACTTGGAACTGTTGTAAGTGCTTAATTACCCCTACCAGGCTTCCATTATCCTTGTTGATTTATTTTCAGGTACTTTTGGCTGCCATTTTCCACCCAGTAAGTGTCCCCCTTCAGCCCTGGCTGTCTGCTACCTTGTCCTCAGCCATTACCATGGATAATACTCCCTTTTCTTGAATTTTAAAGGTTTGAATCATCCCAGAATTATGGATTATAAGCCTGAATCCCCAAAGAGAGCTGTCAAAGATCTTAAGTCTTACTGTGGTCCCTCTGTTCTAGTTTAGATTAAATAATACAATTTTCATTTGAATACCAAACCACCTCCTTGCATTGGCTCTAACCATATTTTTACAGATTATTGCTGCATATCTTTGAATAATACACCATTGCCTCTAGTAGCTACAGGATTGCAAGGGTCTTTGCATCTAGTGTGCCAACATGGTGAATCAACTTGGTCAGGGTTAAAGGTTAAATGAAACTTGACACATTACAATTTTTGGGAAGAAGAGTATCATAACATCAGCAGCATATCTACATCTAAAAATACCAATTAACAAAAGAGAATACTATGAATGCAGCTCACCTCAAGCTGGTGAGCAACCAGAATTCTCTATTTATTGATTCTGAGTCATGCAATTCATTCAAAACTCAACAAACCACAAGCCACCAATTGAGGATTTCAAGATAGCCGGACCAATCCCACCACCGACACAATGGTGAATTCAAGAGTTCCCAGGTATAACAGAGGGAAATTCCATAAGCATGCATGAATTTCTTTCACTCCAGGCTAACAGCAGAAAATTGGAATGATGAATTGCTTTTCATGATCACTAGGATTACCTCAAAGAGTAAGCGTGGATCACTTGGTAAAACTGTCCTATCGTACCTTGTTACTTTACCTCCTTTCAAGTGTCCCGGAAATTCCGGCAGCTAGAGGTTACAGTCCCAGTGTCTAAACAACCATGATTGCCTATTTCAAAACAAAAGTCCATCATCCAGCCGGTTCAAGACAGCCGCAACATTCACCCCTACAAAATAAGAAAATTAGTGGGCACAAATCACTGACAGCCTGTGTTTGGCCTTCTTTACAACATGAACATCATGTATGACCGAAACATGAAAGGCTTGGAAAGAAACCGAGATAAGAGTTCCGGTATAAATTCAAGGCTTTTGGCGAGGTTGAGCTTTGGTCGCCTTTCGCTTTTTGAACAGCACCGTTGGCTCGGCAGGTACATCGCACGATACAGCTTTATCAAGTTCTTCCAGTTTAGGCTTGACATCCTCCATACCAGTTTCATCATTCTCCATGGGAATCTCTTCTGCTGGAAGATTATCAATTTCACCGGCAGGCGTCGAGGAATCATCTTCGAGCCCATCAAGTCGAATCGGGCGCAATGATCCATGAATTAAAGGAGCGCTGGCATCATCTGCATCCTCGAGCTTTAAGGTTCTTGAGCGCCGGTCAACCTTGAGTTTAATTTCCATGCCATCCAAGCTTTCTTCTGCCATTTCGAAGTTTCTTTCGCTGAATAATTTCCGAATCGGTTTCTTGTCTGGATCACGATCGCCTGAAAGTTTCTTCACAAGTTTCTCACCATAATTATGGGGTTTTGAGCTTGACGCAATGTTCTGGTTGCCATGTTTTGATTTAACCACTGCTTCCCATTTGCCAATCAAACCTTCTTTCGAGCGAGCTTCCTTTTCTGCTTGGGCGGCCACGGCTGCTTCAGTTTCGGCATTTGTATGTTCATCAATCAATCCCAAGCTTCGAGCATCACTGTAATTTTGTACGTCTTCGGCACCTTTCCAATCTTGCTGAATGTGCTTCGCTCGCTTTTGCGGCTGGTCATCCTGTTCTTCATCGTCCGTTTCTCCTTTCGTTTTCTCGGTCAAAGCGGATGAACCACCAATCGATAGGTCATTTTTTTCATGTGCCAACCTTGCAGCTTCGTTGATTTTCGAGATTTGAATGGCCTCATCGGCCCTTTCTTTTTGAATTCGTTCTTCCTTTTTATAGATATCTCGGATGTATCTTTCCAGATTTCCTTTGTGCCTTAAACCGTTTTCGTGTTGAGCCCTCGATGGCTTATCATCCTGTTTCCGATTCATCCCAAGTTTTAAAATCGCAAGATAAAAACTGTTTGAAAATGAACGATAAAAGATGCGAATGCTGGGTGTCATAGTCAAACTCACTCGAATGTAAATTTCACAATACTTGCAAAAGTAAGATTGCTTCGAAACCCAATACTCCGTCATGCTGATTTAGAGGATGGAGGAGATGGAACCAGGATCAGAAAGACTCCTCAGCTCGTTCGATTCAGAATGCTGGGTCGGCTCGTACTCGTGCTTGAAGCTATTGGTTCTTGTTTGGATTGTAGCGCCCCAACCCAATCACGCTGGAGATGGGATGGCATTCGGACCGCAGGCACCGGATGTCACGTCAGTATCACATGACTACATGTTACTTCCTATGGATCTGCCAAGGGCCCCTGTTGCGGCGCGGCTGCGTGGGGGCCCGGGGGCGGGAAACGCGCCGAAGTTTCGAACCCCAGGTCGGCAAGTGGCCCTGCACAGCAACAGTGCAGTTGTCTTCTGTGGTTCGCATCCTCACCTACAAGGTCATATTGAAGGGAACAGTGGACTATCATGTCGTGTTTGATACCATTGATGAGAAACCAGTTCCGCATCAAGCCTCATCGTAATCAACAGATCCAAAACTTCGAACAACTCCACAGCACCAACGGAATCGCCTGTGTCCAGCAAATCAGGTTCAAAAGCTCGACCAGACAGACCGGCGGGGGCAAATCAGCATCTGGAAAATCAAGCGAAAATAGATCCGCACAGACCAAAGGTTATCTCAAGAAATCAAAAGCCGGATCTAGTAGTTCAGATGGAAATTCGGACCGTTATGATGTGATCAGACAGGTTCGTGGAGTGCCCGGTCGATTGTCGTTTTTTTTCTGTTTCTGCTTTTGACGCTAATGAATCTGAATCATTTTGCCTATTTGCTCTAGATATTGTACGGGGAAGATGAAAAGATGACGGATTCCGCTCGGTTAAGTCGATTGATTGAGACGGTCCCCGATTATCAAATACACGAAACCATTGACCGAGCTTGGAAACTACACGAAAGACATCAACGGGTCAAGCAACAGGAACAACTTGAAAAACAGTATTTGTCTATGAACAATGCACTCGAACAACTTCGTTTGGCTGATTTGAAATTATATCTAAATGTAGTCAAGGATGAAAACGGATCGATCCATAGATTGCAGAATATTGTGCAGAAAAATCCGCATGAAAACATCAACATCAATTCGACGGGAAAGTTGATTGGTCTATTTCCTAGACAGATTAGATTGCCAACCGAATCCCTGCCGAGCTCCGACAAAGTATGGGACCATGATTGGAAAAATCCCGTCGATCCTCTGACTTGAATCGCTTTTCCAACCACCCATCAACTCACTTCGTTGTTAAACATTGTAATTCATCGTTATCTTTGATGTAATTTTCATCCTTTTGTCTCTTAAAACTTCGATCATGACATGATTCATAAATCTGACGGAAAGTTACAACGCCCTTGTTTAGGTAGTCAAACGGAAAGCTGTTGCCGCCCATCGAATTCCCGAAAAGATGTTTCGCCTCAAAGCTGGGCGAGACGGAAAGATGGAAAATCACTTCTGCGTTTTGTTTCGAAGCATGACCTGCAATCCAGCCGATGCTAAAGAAACGATGACAACGGTTCCACTTAAATTTGGCATGAATTGAGGAACGTAAGATTTATTTGATTAGTGCCACTGCCATGTATGGCCACTGTCCCAATCATCAGATATGCGTTGAATGATGGTCTCGGAAGGACGAACCAAAGTCTCAAAGCAAGCATGGGATGATCAAGGTGACGCAGTTGATTGATGTCTCAGGCAGCTCGGCAGGGGATTTAACCTTCTAGAGGGGAAGGAAAGGTCAATCACGCCCAAATCCCGTGATTTTCTGTTTAAAAGCTTTCATCTTTCGCATTTTGGGGTATAGAAATATAGCTCTGCTAGAAGTGATGCAGCATGAATCTAACATCCAACTAAGCCTCACTTCTAGAGGGGAAGGAAAGGTCAATCACGCCGAAATCCCGTGATTTTCTGTTTAAAAGCTTTCATCTTTCGCATTTTGGGGTATAGAAATATAGCTCTGCTAAGAGTGATGCAGCACGAATCTAACATCCAACTAAGCCTCACTCTAGTGTGAATTCAACCCATTTTAATAGTCTGTTTTCGACAGGAATGGTGCGTTTTTGCAACGTCGAGAAGAAGCCATGACGGTTACAACGTCAGCTGTAAAAAAAGTCGGTGTCAAAAACAGAAGAGGAGGCTTGAGCAAACCATCTCTAGTGCCGTACCTAAGGGCGTGGCGTGGCGAGAACATTGAAGCACCCCCAACTTGTCTAAGCCTCAGCGGCAGACCCTTGAGAATGTGTGAACCAAGATTTAAAATCGTGGATACTTCATTTGATCAAGCGTGAGAGAGGGATACGCCAGAAGTCGTGATGTATGTACACTACTACGTATGCGGTAGTACCGTAATAGTCTCCCCCAGAATCAAGACTATGAAATAAACCTATCACTAATTAAAGCAGGGCTTGCCTTACTGCTTCAGTCCAATGAATTTTGAAAAAACATTGGCAACAATAGCCACCCCTTCCTTAATGATTGTAAACTTTTTACTCATCTGGATGATAGGAGTTTGTTCAGCTTCTCCCTCCATTAGATTAACCCCCTTTATACAGCATGCCACCGTCTATACGTGGTATCTCATAGCTTCTATCATTTCTTCAATCTACTGATAAGTTAATTTATTTTATTTGTCATTGTTGTTCTGTGAAGCAAGGCTACCAGAAATGATGATGCATTGAATAGTTGTATATACAAGTTGTGAATTTACAAATGATGAATAAATACAAATATGAGTGGTTGGCCCAGGCTCTATTTATGGGTGGCCATCAGATATGAATGTGTCTTGACACCATCCATGAGTGAGCTAAGCCAAAAAGCATGATTTCAATCTGGTTATACTTTGTTTTTTTGATGATAATTTATTTTCATTTCTTTTTGTAGTTTCACCCAGCTCCATGTTGTAATGTTAACTCTTTTGTGTGTTTAATGTGTACATTAAATTTGATTTTCTCTCTATAAACCTTGCATTCTTATCTATGATATGTTAAATTTGTGCTCCAGAGCCTCTGCCCATGATTGAATTATCCCTCTGATTATGTTTAGGCCCTAGATAAATTCACCCCTTCAAATTCACTAAATACACACCCTTTTTCAAAGAAGGTGTGATTTTTGTGATTTTAGTGTTTTTTTTTTTGCAAAATTCACACCTTTCTTTGAAGAAAGGTGTGAATATAGATTTTTTTTCTGGATTCATACCTTTGATGTATTTTAAAAATCCAGAAAGGCATGGAACCCTTGAAGGGTTGTGCCAATTTGAACAAAGGCATGAAGAAATTTGAGTTTTGGAACACCTTCTGAAGTTTTAATGGGGTGCCTGGTGTAGGAAAACATTAAAATCGAGGGTGTTTGGAGTCCTTTTAAGGTTCAAGGGGGTGGCTGTGTTTGGAAAGCACACATTTGGAGGATTTTTGGGGCCTATGAAAGCCATTCAACATTAACTGGGACCTTGGGGGCTCCAATAAGGCCCCCAGAGCCCCTGTGGGGTCTATCTGGGGTAGAATTTTCTGGAGAATTCAATCATGGAAATCACCAAATCTATTTTGAAATGTAAAGATAAAATAAATATTTTGTTTTTCAAAGGAATTCAAATAAGAGATAAGATTTGAAAAACAAATTTTCTCAATGTAAGAAAAATAAGGCAAATGATGAAAATTCATTTTTCTTTACCACAATGGAATATCTATGATGGAATCTAAATAACTTTGTACCAAAAATAAAAATAAATCAAAGAATCATCAATAAAACTATTTTATGAAGGACATTAAAACTTGCTGAAATATCTCAATATCAACTTCATTACATACAAAAATAAAAATATTAAGTATTGAAAATTGAGTTCTCTGAGTCAAAGTTGATGTTTCCAGTGGGATGTAAATAACTTCATACCAAAAATAAAAAAACATGGTAAAATTCTAAATATAACTCTTGTATCAGGGGTATTGAAATATGTTGAAATATTACACCAGAAAAATCATTGAGTAACATAATAACAATAAAAAAATCAAAAATTGATGTCCTGGAATGAAACTTGATCTCTCTGATAGAGTGAAAACATATTTTTTTTTAAAAAAAATGAATCAGAAAAAAAATGTACAAGAAAATTCTGAATGAGAAGAATTCAAATCTCTTGCAATAATTTAAAAAATCATTCATCAAGTTTAAGAATAATAAAAAAATTGTCAAAAATTTATTTCTTTAAATAAAAACTAATATCTCTACTGCAATGTAAAAATTATCTGCATAATCATGAAAAAAAAAAAAAAATGATACATATATCATTTAATGAGGAGAATTAAAATTCTTTCAAATTTACAACAAATACCCCATCAAGTAAAAGAAGTATAAATAAAATACCAGAAACTCATTTCTTTCAATGAGATTTAATATTTCTGATGGTATGTAGATAATTTTTTAACAGGTTCAAAAAAAGTTTCAGTGTTCTAGATATATTTTTTTCTAGAGAGGAATTCTAGTATTATTGAAACTTTCAAAAATTAATTAATTAGGGCCTTTCAGAGTTAGAAAAACCGCCATTGGAAAACTGCCATTTTTTTTGGCCAAACCCACCATTAAAAATTGTGGGTTTCTGAAATACATATACCCCCCAAACTGGTGTACTTAAAAATTTTTGGTTTCAAAAAAATGGTGGGTTTCAAACATGAAATACACCATTTTCATCACAACCCACCACCGTTGTCATAATCTAATTGCAGCACCTCAAACTATCCTCTCCATCCTCCTCCTCCTCCTCCTCTACACTCTTATCTATACAAATTAAGCACTTGAAGTCAGCTTTGAAAAAACTCATCTCTAAAATGGGTTCTTAGGCTTGGAATGTTTCAAAAAATATCAAACTTTTAATCAATCACTTTTAAAAGTTTTACTGGGTCCAGATCAATGGGTAAGTTGTTCATGTCATTCTTACTAAAATCATCCACTCAAGGTGAGATTTTTAGCTTATTCTTATCTTGTGGCAAGGATCCCCCCACTGCTTTTTTTTTCTCTTTCTCTCACCTCTGCCCGTCCCCCTACCAAGATTTTACATTGGTTGGTTTGTAGGGAATTGAATATTACAAACACCTCAATCAGAAATGGAAGCAAGCCTTGCAACACCAATGGTGATCATCAGACTGATCATCTTACACCATCAGATCCTCCTCCTCATTGATGATTTCTTAAGTTAATTAAAAATTGGAAGGTCTGGCACAATTGTTCCCTTGTTTTGGTAAAGGATTTGGTTCATCCAAATGACTCTTGGTTTGAATGTATGATTCTCAATTTGTTTGTTCCAACTTTTTCATTTTTTATGGTCTGCCCTCCCCTCCCTTTTTTTTATAAACAAAAAAAAAACTTTCTCATCACTTGAGTCTGAAAACTATTTCAACTGAGATTAATGAGTGATAGCAGATCATCCAATTTTTTTGTTTTAACTGGCCCTGATCTTCTCTTGAATCCGGTATCAATCTTATCAAGGACTAGTTTGACTTACCACACTTATCTTGTTCCAGGAGAATAAAACCAAAACTACCTGAGAATCAATAAACAAGCTCTAGAAGCACCATGGACTTGGCCATCCATCTATAACCAGATGGCGGGACTAAATGCATCAGACCACAAGCTAAAACCAGTCTGATTGCAAACCACCAAGGGTAGGGAATTTGACACAGCCAACCCAACTCAACCTTTCATCCATTATATGTCTTCTTGAATTTTTTTTCAATATTCAAGGAGATCTCTCATCTTTTACCTAGCTTACTTCTATCACTTTTCATTATCTTTTCATCCATCTTTTTTTTTCAATCATTGAAAAACTATTTACATCCTTCATCTAAAAAATTGGAGCCACAATTAGAAAAAATCTAGGATTCTTTCAACCTTGGATGACCCCAAAACCCCAACTTGGTATTTGGAGGGCCAGGCTATTAAGTTTGGGTAGATTAGATGAGGATTGTGAATCATCAAAACCATCCAACAACATCTGAGATCACATGGCTTTGAGAGCTTGATTGGAATATGCAAACCCATCTTGATTGACAAAGGCTGAGATGGCTGATTCAGACATTTTTGTCAATGAGATGCTCAAGGTCAATTCACAATTGGGTTGAACACCAGAAACCATGCTTGTGCATGCGTCGGACACATGAAATTGAAAATTCAAAACCTTTTCATTCATCTCAATGGCCAAACAAGACCCCAGGGATGGGCTACTAGAATTTTCAAGGCAACAGATTTCAAAAATATAGAATTTGAGCTTCCAGATCTCATCCTCTTGATACCTCAAAACATCTTGTAAATCAGTAACTTCCTTCTGCAAACTCTCATAGCTCTGCTCTCCATTGTAGGCTCTGGATGCATTTTTGAGATAAAAAGGTCTTGCTGTTGAAGGTGAAGCAGAGCGTGAGTCCAAGAAGTTTTTAATCTTGCTATTAATGCTACCTTGATTTTGTATCACAAAATATTCCAAATATACAGATCAAGAAATCAAAAATGTTTGAGGCTTGAGAAAGACAGAACCAGATATGCCATTGGAAGCGGTCAAATAAAGCTCTTCCAGCATATCTGCTTCCTTGGGACACAAGGTTTGCTTTCAATCTAGATATTTGCTTGATCTTGTACATTTATTATTGTGGAACAAACTAAGAGAAAAAGAATGAAAAAAAAGTGCAAGCCACCAATTGGAAAGAACCTTTACAAAAGCTCTTACCTAAGAGCAAAGGAATTCAACAATAATAGTAGTTACAAGATGAAGGAAAGAAAAATGAAAATAGAAAGGAAGTAGATAGAAAGTCAGATGGTTGGAAGCACTGGAATGAGAAAAATAATGACCCTTTGGAGGGAGAGAAAGCTTGATTGAGTGAAATCTAAGTGCTTCTTGTTTTTCTTGAAGAACTCTTGTGACAGTGAGAGTAAGTGGCCAGTTGTTGCTGGGTCAAAGGTTCAGGAGGAGGCCAATCGTTAGGATAGATGTACAGAGTTGAGCTAGAAAGTAGATTAAGGAATGATTTTTGGATATTATGATATTTATGTGAGGATGCAAATTGGATAAAGGGAAGTGGACAGTGAGCCTGATGGGCCACATACTTGTAGAATTTTTCATTACTATAGGGTTCCAGACTTTAGTGAATGGTGCAAAGCCAATTGGAGTCCTCAGTAGGCTGGAGCCAATTGAGTTTTGGGTCTTGTTTCCAAAATATGAAGGAACCAGGTGGATCAGAATGAGTTCATCAGAGCTTGTAAAAGATTTAAGATTTGGAATAGAGTCAAGAAAGAAATCATCATCTTAATTTGAGCATTTCCCATGCCACTTTTATCTGCTGGTCTGTGTATTCTTATGAGAATGAGTGAGGGCAGAAATTGAGGATTATGGTGGATTGGTAGGATCATTTTGACAGATCTACCAGACATGACAGGGGCTCCAAAGCCTCTAAAGGGTAATACACCATGGTTAGAAAGTGGGTTTGAGGGTTGAACAAGGGAGGGGGATTGCTTGAGAAGGGAAAGAAAGGTTTTACAGGATATGAAAGGAGGGGATAGATGAGTGGGGATGGTAAAGGAGAAATAGAAAGGATCAAGAATTATATAGTAAAATTGAAAAAACCCACTTATTTCCAGTTAGCTCTGGCATGCCTTATGTGAAATAAGTGGTTTTCTTGATTTTTTAATGGAAGGTTTGAAATGGCGGATTTGGATTGAAACCCATCATTAAAAAATTGTGGGCTTGGTTAACTCTGATAAACCCTATTAATTATAAGAAAAAATAAGAAATATTAATTTATTTGTAATCAAGGAAATCAGTCCTGCATATGAATTGTTTTTATTTCTGCAACTGATAAAGTTTTTGTTGAGGTATATCTGGATCTTTAAATTTTTCTGATAGGATAGATATCTGTATTATTGATGTATTTTTTTTATTTGATAAAAAGATATTCAAGCTCAATCATAAATATTAATTTTTATCAAAAGAAATCAATCTTTGATTTTTTTATCAAGTATTATTTTACTCAACAATTTTTTTTTGAAATGTTTTACTTGAATTCATGTCATGAAATAGGTATATCCATAATTTTTCTTTTTTTGATATGAATTCATTTACATCCCACTCAAGATTTGAATTTTTTTCAAAGGAATCAATGTTTGTTATTCAATATTTCTATTTTTTTACTTGATTAAGTTTTTTTGGGAATATTTCTGAATATCTCAATTCCCCTGATAAAAATAGGTTCGTTTAGAATTTTTCTATTTTTCTCATGTTTTGTACGAAGGTATTCTAATCCAACCAGGAATATTCCATTTGGAGAAAGAAAACTGTATTTTTGTAATTTTTGGTATTTTTCCCAAATTGAATGAAATTTTTTGCTTATGCCTGAACTCAGATTTGAATTCCTTTTTGAAAAATGTTGTTGTTCTTGTTTCAAATGTTATATTAACTCCAATAATCACCATAAATGAATGTTACAAAAGCCTTTATCCATGATAGACCCCACAGGGAGTCTGGGGGCCTTATGGTTGCCACCCAAGACTCCAATCAATTTTTACAGGCCTAAATAGGCCCAAAATGGCTACAAAAGATGTTTTTCCTCACCTCAAGTACCCTTTGAAACTTAAAAAGTGTTTTTCCCCACCCCAGGAAGCCCTTTGAACCTCAAAGGACATTCAAATTCCCTCAATGGCTTTTTGTTCCCACCCCAGGATTTCATTTAACCTTGAAAAGGTGTGTTAAAAACTAAATGCCTCAGTTCATAACCGTTTTTTTATATTTTAAAAACCGTTTGAGTTTTAAAAACTTTTGTGGAGTTTGAAAATGAACAAAATAGGGTGTATCAGAGTTTGCAAACCTTCCATTAGAAAACCACCATTTTTTTTGACAAAACCCGCCATTTTTAATTGCAGGTTTCTGAAATACACATACCCCCTAACTGGTGTATTTCAAAATGCGGGTTTCATGAAAATGGCAGATTGGAAACATCAAAACTACCATTCATGCACCATCATCCATCCACCATCCATCTCATGAAAAACACCCATCCACACCTCCACCTCAGCAAATCCATACCAATCCCATATCCATTGCATAAAACACATCTCATCTCCATTGCTTCACATCTCCATTTCTTAACACACATCCCATCATCATCTAGTACCCCCACATCACATCACCATATTTATCAAAATGTCCAATCAAACTTCTTGGAAGCAATTTAAAAACACAAAAAAGCTGACTGAACTTCTTATATTATTTTACTCTGATTCAGACTCCAATTTGGAATCAACTTGGTTAACTTTGAATTATCTATTGTAAAACCAATACATGGTTCCATAAAGGCAGACTTTCCACAACTCAATGTATGAAAGGGAAAAGATTCATCTCCTCCCCAAATTAAGCTTCCAGCAACTTTTGCAAGCTTTATTGCCTTCATTCATGAAACTGTTGGAGATTATTGAAGACCACCACATCTTCCAGAAAAATTCTCAGAATCTACTACACAATCCAGCTATACAACTGAAAATTGCTCTTTGTAGATTGGGATCAAATGGAAATGGAGAAGAAATTAATTGATTAGAGAATATATTCTCATTTGGTTATGGAACCATTGACTTATACACAAAAAGAGTCATGATTGATATCCTATATTTATTTTTCTCAGTCCTTTTTTGGCCCACCAAAGAAGAAATCAGGGAGATATCTCAATTAATGGATATCAAAGGCTTTCCTGGTTCAATTGGTTTTTTTGATGGAACCACCATCCCCTTGAGTGAAAACCCCAAGCTAGATGGAAAACAGTATTTTGATTGGAAAAAAGGCAATTGATTCATTTCTTTTCCATATCCTTTGATAAAACCTTTGATAAAAAATGGCAAAAGATGTTTTATATGTCTGTATAGATACTCTGTGGCACTACAACTTTTTTTTGATAAAAACAAGAAGCTCATATGACTCCATGCTGGACTTCCAGTTTCTTGTCACCATTCATATGTTTTCAATTGGATGCAGATTTCCCAACATCCAGAGAACCAATTTGACCAAGATCAACACCTTCTTTCCAATTCAGCTTATGCTAGTGGGAAATATGTGGTTCCAGCATACCACAATGTTTCATCCAATGATCAAGCCAAAATTTATTTCAACTATTATCTTTCCCAATCACAAGTTTGGTATGAGCAAGCCGTAGGAGTCCTGAAAGGAAGATGGGACAGCTTAAGGGAAATGTGAAACCAACTTCAAAATTACAAAGAAATGACAATCCTCATCAACTGGATTATAAGTTTTTTAATCCTTCACAACCTTCTGGCCAACATCAAAGATGAATGGGACAAACTACTTGAACAAAATATTTGCAATCCTCCTCAATTCATCCCTGTCTCATGTTGTCCCTCATCTTCTGCCATGAGAGAGCCTATTCTACCCCTCACACTTGCTCACTTTGATGATTAGAATACATTCTTTAAATAGGTAAAAAATAACATCAATATAATTTGTTTGTTGTTGTCAAACCAAGAATCCCAGGCTGACTTGGTTTTTTTTTTTTTTTTTTGGTGGACTTAGATAAAACAACACAAAACCTTCACCTCATAGCTCACCCCACCAAAACACGGGTCCACTCCTTCCTCATCCTCACCAAAATTCCTTGTCCTCACATACCACAGGTCCACTCCTCACCAAACCCACTGTTCCATCCCTTCCCCCTCCTCACCAAACTTCCTTGTTGACCACTTCCACCTCACCATCTACCTCCACCTCAATTCCTCATTCTTTTCTCAGCACCCCCCCCCCCTCCTGCTCCTCTTCATCACACCCCCCCCTCCTCCTCATCTTTCTAACCTCCTCTATCCTCCTGCCCCTTTAGGCCATCCCCCCTTCCTCCTTTCCTCATGCTTTGTTGCTTGTTTGGCACTTGGAACTCTGTTCCTGGTAAGCTACCCCACCTCCTCCTACTGATTGATTGATTGATTGATAATCAACCAATCAATTTTTTTCCAATTCATCAATTGCAAATTGGTGTATCAACTAATTTCCAATTGGTGGATAAATTTATTGCCAATTGGTGGATTAATCAATTGGTCAATCAGAAATTGATTGATTGCTAATCAATTGACATTAAGCATTCTGATCCCAAGCCCCTCCTCCTCCTCAGGCAATCTCCCCCTCCTTTCTCCTCCATTGCTCATCACCTTGCCCCAGGTCAGCACCCCCCCTCCTCCTCCTGATTGATTGATCAATCAATTGGTCAATCAGCAATTGATTTTAATTAAGCACGGCTGACCCCCTTCCCCTCCTCCTCCTCAGGAAACTCCCCCCTCCTTGCTCCTCCATTGCTCATCACTCATCACCCTGCTCCAGGTCAGCACCCCCCCTCCTCCTAGATGATTAAAATATCTGACCAACCTTTTTTTTTGGGGGGCGGGGAAAGATTGACCAGTACTTTTTCATTTTTTTTCTATTTTTTTTGATCATCCAACTCAACTATAACTTACTAAAGGATGCTTTTTTTTGATTCCATGCAATTCAAAACATTGTTCCACCCCTTGCTCTGCCTAAAACCTCCATTTTTCCTGATTTCCAATTCTTCTCCCACAAAACTCAAAATGCTACACAATCAATTTAATCCTTTCTTGAACATCACCCCAATTGAAGTATTTGGATGGGAGGAAATGATTCAATGAGAATACAGAGAGGTGGCAACAATAGGGATCAATACCATGATTCTGAAATCTCTTTGGAGATAGGAGAGGGAGGGATCAAGGAACGGGTTGTGTGGTCTGAGCAAAAAATATGGCCTTTGGATCTGTATCCTGCCATCACTTCCAAAAAAAAAAAATGTTGAAAAACCTCCCCTGAAGATTATGAACAGGCCAAACAGAAGAGCAAAAAGTTCCATCTCTTCTCCTCTGGAAAATTATTTTTTCACAATCAATTGGATCATGAGGCTCTGGTTGCAATAATGGAATTTGTCCTTTTGAATAAATTCTCTGAAGAAGAGAAGAATGAAATCAACTTGGTCACCACCTTCCTTCACCAGTCAAAAGTATTTGTGAACACTGTTGATCCCTCAAAATTATGGGGTGAAAATTGTGGGAAATTGGATGGAAAAAACTGATGCAGCCTTCTGAAATATTTGGAAAATATTTGAAGAAAGAAGCTATTCAATCTTCACCTCAAGAGTTTTTGTTTTTGAACCTTATTTCTGACAAGGTCTCACAAATTTTAGGACAAATGTTCCAAAAATTAGCCAGGCTGGTGCATGATTCCAACTTTCAAACAATTCTGGACAACAATATCCCCTCTTTCTCTTTATTGGAATTTGGATCCCAGCTCACTCCTTTTCACTGTGCCCCCACCTCACTCCCTCTCACTGTGCCCCCCACCTCACCTTCACTTCAAATTCCTTCTACAATTCTCCCCACATTGACAAAGATGACATCTCTTCCCATTCCTTTTTGATTTTGGCTCCAACCAAAAATCAAATTGACAAATCATTAAAAAAAAGGAAGAATACCAAGTATCCAATGGCCAATTTTTTACCTGACTTGATTTTTGGTATCAATCTCAAAGAAAAAGGTGTGGCTAAAATTATTTGAATGGCCAATAAGTACAATCAATGTACTTTTCCTGCTCCAGAGACTGTCACCCATACAAGGATGTCCATGTCTATTCAAATTAACAAGACTAATTGCAATACTTGCAAAGAAATGAAAAGTGGTAAAATATACTCCAGATCACAAAATGTAAATTAAAATAAAATAAATTATTGGTGGGGTTACAAATAGTATCAAAAATTGTTTTATTTGAAAATAATTGTTATTTTTATTTTTATTTTTTTATCAAGTTAAATATTTTACAAGCCATGCAATCAAGTAGTTTTCTGTATTTCTTCCATTGTCCTACTGCTATCAATACAAGCCATTTCTACCAATAAAATATTTTTTTCCATTGCTAGTTATTCAATCTACTTTCCCAGTCTCTCTTCCTTTCAATCCTTGTCCTTTTCCTCTTTTTGAAACTCCTGCTCCGCCTTTTTTAATTTCCACTTGGCATCCAGTTTCTTTTAATGAACCAAATTCTTGGCTTCCTGCTTTTGAAAATAAATATCAGGTTGAAAATCCCACTTCTCCTTTTCAAATTGAAGTTTTTCATATTCAATTTGTGGTTTCACTGTTTTTTGGAGGGGAATAGGAATGAACTTCATTTTGAAAGCAAGGAGATTCAATCAATTCAATTAATTGAATCTTGCTTCTTGATGATATCTTCAAAGCTGGAAAAATCAGAAGTATTTCTACTATTTTGATGGCTATTGGGGTTGGTGTTTATGGAATTGGAGGCCTTTTTCTTTCCCTTTGCAGAGGAGGTTTGTGTGGGAACATCATCACTCTCATTTGAAGGTGATGTGGGAGGCCCCATTCTATTGAGTGTTTGGCCATTCAGAAATGGATGTTGCTGTTTTTTTGAAATCTAAATCAGTCAGGATTAACAAGATAGAAAAGGAAATAACTGTCTTCCTTACTTGAACAGCTTTTGATTGTAATGGAGATATTGGAGTAACTTCCTCCTCATTGGCCAAGTTGTTAAGTTCTTCCACCCCAGGAAGAGAACAATCCAAGGAAGGAAGTGAGGGTTTCAAGGAAGGGTTTGAATCATTGATCAATGCTGATGTAGACATGATTGGAGCTGGTTGTGTTGTAATATCCTCGTCCACATTGGATTGGGGCCACTCAGAGGTTTTGCCAGGATTATCATTTCTAGGCTGAGCATCCATGGCCAAGTCATCAAAATTTACTGAATTGAATTGTTGGGTGTCAAAAGCAGCTAAAGGGGGTTATTTTGGCACTCTTTCCAAATTTTTCATCTATTTGAATATGAAAAGGACAAATGTAGCCCAACTTATAAACCACTTTGTTGATTCCCTTGGCTTTATCCAAGTTGGTGATTCCAAAGCCAATGGAAATTGAAATTGAGTCAGCCTTTTTGTACTTGGCTTGATAGTCCTTGAATTGCTCCCACATCTTTTTGGATGAAGGAAACATCCTAGATTTTTTTATTCCTCAGTTCATTGGCCATCAAGAGATAACCATTAAACTTAGAGGATGGAGGTTGGCCAACGTGTGTTTTGTTGTCAGATCCAACGCAAGCTTCATAGTTGGAGAGAATTTTGAGACAGTTTACCAGGATAATGTGATCAGCTCTCTTGAGCTGACTTGAGCCTTTGGAAGCTGATGGGGGAAATGGTTTGATTGAGAGTTCCTTGGGGATGTTTGCTTTGGTCCATTGGATTTGTGTGTGGACTTGTGGGGGAGTTTTGCTGAGGGGTCATTTGAAAATAGTAAGAGGCATGAACGGATGAGAAATGAGAGTAAGGATGTGATGAAAGCAATAAATTGATGAGATTGATGGAGCAAAATGAAGAGATGAGAGTGATGAAGTGATGATAGCAATGAATCAAATTTTTTGGAAGAGGTTGGAGGTAGAATTTTTCTGACCAGGTTGGAGCTTGAAACCAGGGTTGATGACGTGGAATGATGTGTGGTTGGGGCAGTGAAAGCCTCTAAAAAATTAATTTGAAAAAAACCATTTATTTTCAGGTAACTACGACATGCCTGATGTGAAATAAGTTGTTTCTTTCATTTTAAATGGCAGGTTTGGTTGACTCTGATATGCCCTAATTTGTGACTTTAGAAATAAAATGATATATTCATTCCTTTCTTTGAATCAAGGAATTAATCTAGAAAATAAATGTAAAAACACACCTTCTTCAAAAAAAGTGGTGGATTTAGTATATTTGAAGGCATGTTTCCATCAAAGGCCTTATTCTTATGTTTCTTTTGTTGGCTGAAAAAATTGACAGTTTTTTTTACTCTTCTTTGCTTTGTAAATTTTTCAATCAGTAGTTGTCTTTTTCTGAGTTGGGTGCCCAATTTTCTCCTTGCCTTGTGGCATCTTTTATCACATCTGATTAATTTGAGGGAATGTACATAGTGGCTTTAGCCACTTGCTTAACACACTATTTTTCTCTCAACTTGATCATTGATGATTTAAGCAGGCCAATAATTGACAGGAACTTTGCATGGTTCTCTCAATATAGCACCTTGGTGAGTATTTCTGCTATCAATTCATTTCTTCAGTTGATACATGATAATTTTTGATTTTCTTGTTTTCTTAGGCCTTTATTAGATTTAAAATTTGATCCAATTTGCTTATTTTTTGTAGCAACAATAGGATTCTGTTCTAGATGGATGACTCCTTTGTCTTCCAACTGTATTCTTCTTTTTAGGTACTTATTCATGCATAAAAAATGTTATATTCTTTAAAATTTTATAATAATGAGAAGCCTGGGTATTCCCCATCTGCTTATTCTGTGGATGATGTGTTTGATCCTCATTTTTTTTTTTATTTTCCCAAATAGTGAAACCCCTCTTTACTGGAAGCTCTTTGCACTGGTGAACAGATTCTTCTCTTTCTTGCCCCATTCTAGTCTACATGTTGACATAAACAAAATTATCATGTCCACTAACTGCATGATATCTGAGTTGCTAGTAATGGGTTCTACTAAAATTTTAAATTTTTCTTTCTAAGGAAATCCAGCAGGTTTAATTTTTTTTTTTTTGGGGGGGGGGGGTGGGGGTGGCATGGTTCAAGTTTCCCTACACTGGAATTTATATCTGGTTGAGTACCTTGTGACTTATTTTTTTAAACCCAATAGCTGCGTTATAATATAAAACCATGAATTTGAAAAGCACTTTGTCTTCTTGGATTAATTGGATTATCTTCAATTTAAAATTTATTTGGGCGCAGGTTGTCCTTTCATCTTTGAATCCATAATCCATGAATAAATTTCTTATGTGATTGTATTGATTGATTGAAAGTTGAAACTCCCAAAAATAGTGGAGTTTCACATCATGAATCACCAAAAGAAATAAAATTTAACTTGCTATCAAGTTCCATCAAGTAGTTCATGCACAATCTATGCCCCAAATTCAGGGAAAGATTTCATGAAAAATTGGTCAATATTTGACCAACCCCCTGATGAACTGTCACTGTGCACCAACCAATTAATTACAGAAAATAAAAACCTTCAAATATAGAATTAAGAAAGCTTCAGAAATATTTTTCTTGATGGAACTTGCTACCAAGTGAAATGAAATCTTTTGTGGTGTATGTGAATCTTTTTTTTACTTTTTTTCTCAGGTTCTGTTATTAGGTGTTAAATTCTATTTCCTACCAGCCAAAAATAATTTAAATACACAAATTATAAATGTAAATGAGCTTATTTCAGAAGAAATATTTCTGATTCAATCCTAAATTTACAATTTTATATAAATTAATCAATCATTCTAGTGCCCCAACCAATGGCCACTTTCTTCAACCCATAAATTTTATTAATATTTATTTTCAAAAAACCTCAGTTTTTTGAAAGATAAAACTTGGAAAATCTCTGTTGCACATGTCTTTATTTTTCCATTCAGATAATCTACAAAACATTGATTTATAGTCACAGAAATGGCCTTTCTTTTTTCTATCTTTAAATTTTGATGAAAATTGAGTTCATATTTCCAATCTTAGAAATCTTCAGGACCCTTCTTGTTTCTTTCAAATAAAATTTTAGATTACTGAGTCAATAGATAAATATCACCAAAATAAATGCCATCTCAAATTGTCTTTCCTCGGAATCTGCTTTGTTGAAGTCACATGTCTGGTTTTGTGTCTTCTCCACACTCAAGGAAAACTTTACTTCTGCAACCAGTAATTCTGTTCAAACTGGGAAATAAAAATGATAATTTTCTTCCACAGATTCTCCTTGAGAATATGTTCAATTGTTACCTCACAATCAAAATTCCAATTATTATTTTTTTTCCTAAGTCTTTTTATATTATTGATTGTTTATGAAATAAAATCTTCATTTTTTAATTTCCACCAACTCCCCCAAAACCCTCTCCCAAATATTACCCTTATAAGAAGCCTTCAAATAATAAATGAAAAATGCAAAATATAGAAAATTAACCCGCTTAATTCCTCAAAATTCTCCCTGTTTTCATCCTATGGACACACATTCAAGTGCTGAACCTTGTTAGTTTTTCTTTCAGATAAAAGGATTCATTTCAGTGAGAAGCCAATGAAATTATAACTGAAATGAAAATACAAAGGGTGAAAGAATCTTCTTTACCTAAAAGCAAGATGGCACAGGAAAAGTATGCAACTATAAAGGATCCTTCAGACTGGAACCAAAAAAAACCTCCTCAACAACAACCAATAGTGCCTCCGCTGTTCATCACGTTGACCATCAGAAAGATGAGAGAGGGAGCAGCGTAGAAGAAAAGAAGGAAATATTACCAGTTGATGGTTGGGGAACCTTAGGCCAGGCAGACTGAGCTTGAATTTTAATAACAGTAATGTGAGAGCCTTGTCTTTGACTGGGCAGCTAAGCTCCACAGATGGCTGGTGAGGAACCAATTCAGGACCTGAGTCAAGTGAACTAATAAACAGAGGCATACTCAAATTGTGAAGTATTTGCACTGAGGAATGCACGTGGAGTTGTGGGAAGCTTGAGGTTTCCGTTCAGGCTTTAAGATTCAACACTACCCCATAATTCTTGTCCTCCTGACCAGAATTACCCATCAAATCAAAAGCTTTTAGCAACCTGACCAAGATGGCTTTACTAATGGTTTTTGTCAGGAAATTGGCCATCATTTCTTCCGTTTTGACATATGCCAGTGAGATGTTTCAGTATGATTTCCTGTTGTATAAAGTGATATTTTATTGAAATTTGTTTTGTTTGGAAATTTGAGTCATTTGCAGTGTTGAGGGCTAGCTTGATTGCACTTTGATTGTGTTTGTAAATCACAGTGGGTGACTTGAAGATGAAATTCAAGGCTTTTTTTTAGAATTATCTTCAACCAAATGACTTCTTTGACCAGGTTGGACAGCGCTTAGTATTCTTCTTGAGCTGAAGAGCTTTCAGTTGTAGTCTGCTTCTTGCATTTCCACAAGATCAGGCTACCATCCCATTTGACTATGAATCCTGAGATTTATCCTCTGGAATTTTTTCAATTTCCCCAGTTGTCATCTGAATAACAGATAAATTTGTTTGGTTGATTCCTTTTAACAATCTTTATTGAATGATGATTAGTCCCTTTTAATTATTGGAGTAATTGATTACAAGCCTTCCAATGTTTTATGCCTGGTCAATTCAAGAACTGTGAGAGGCATCCAACTGCAAATGACAGTTCTGGTCTGGTGGTGCAGCATAAGTAATTCAGTGCACCTACTACAGCTTGATAGTTGATGTGAAGCAGCTGGAATTCAGTTACTTCATCTTCTGAGGCGTGTGTCAGTTTCAGGTTTATTGTGGTTTTCAAGGGAGGTAGATGGTTGATTCCAGCTCTTTTGAGGTTGAGTTTTGAGTAGTGTTTTTGAGAAAATTCAACTACATCAGATGACTGGTTTACTTCCATACTGAGGAACAGCTTGGCAGGTACTAAGTTTTTTATTTCAAATTTTTCTTTTATTTATTTGATAAACGCTTCCAGAGTTTTTCTGAATATAGCTATATCATCAACATGGATGTAAAGAAAAGTTCCCTTTTTCCACAGCAGGCAAGGTTTGGCTTTGGATTTTTGAAATTCAATGGAAAACAGGAATTGAGTGAGGGTTTCATTCCAGGCAAGCAGTGCTTGTTTCAAGCCATACAGAGCCTTGTCCAGCTTGAGAGTTTCACCTGGGTATTCTGTTCCTTTCGGAGAACTGATTAAAATGTCTTCAATGATTTTAGCGTTCAGAAAAGCTGATTTGGCATCTATTTGGTGAAAATTCATGTCATTCATTAAGGAAAACAAGATCAAAATCCTGAGTGAGGACAGTTGACCTGTGGGAGAAAAGCTGGGGAAGTAGTCCAGTCCTTCCTTTTGTTTGAATCCTTGCACACACATCCTTGCTTTCCGTTCAATCACGTTTCCAGTAGTGTCACATTTAGTTCTAAAAACCCAGGTGCACTTCAACGGTTGGCCTTTGGTGTTTTTCTTTCCGCAAGAACAAACCTTGTATTTAATGATGTTGTCAAGTTCCTTCTTGATTGCAGCCTTCCATTCTTCTTTGTGTAGAACATTCACAGCTTTGTTGTACGTTAGAGTATCTCTTTCCAATTCCCAAATTTTGCTCAAAAATGCAATTGGAAGTTTTTGTTGATTATAGTTAAGAATGTTGCTGGTAGAGAAGTCGGAGTTTATAGATTTTTGGCTAGGGTTTGAAATAAATGCTTCATTGACTGGTTGTTCTTGAGGTTCATCCTCAGGAGCTTTTTTCAGGATTAATTCTCTTTGAATTCCCTCAGTAAATGAAAATGGATCAATGTTGGAGTTGTCCTTCAAACCGGGGAAGCAGTCCTCAACAAAGGTGATGTTTTGAGTGGAAATGATCTTTTTGTTGCTCAGTTTGACTACCTTGTAGGTTGAAAATTCATTGAGGAAACCATGAAGGACAAATTTTTCACCAGTAGGATTTTACTTTTCTTCTCTTTGTTGATTTGGAATAAGGCAATACGCTTCACATCCAAACGGTCTCAGAAAGTCCAGATTGGCAGATCTATTGAAACAAAGAAAGTAAGGAGTTTGGAAGTTTTGAGTTCTTTAAGGAAGGATGTTGCTTATATTGCATGCTGTTCTAATGGCTTCAGCCCAGTATGAATGTGGAAGCTTGGATTGACTAAGCATACATCTGGATTTTACCACAAGAATTTGATTTTATCTTTCCGCAAGGCCATTGTTTTCTGGATTTTATGCTGAAGAGAACATGTGTGAGATTCCTTCTTGTGTTTTCCAGGCTTGGAATTCAGAGTTCTTAAACTCACCCCCGTTATCCAAGATGATTTTCTTAATCTTCAGACCTGTCTGATTTTTGGCCCAGAGCTGGTAGTTCTGGAGTTCTTTCAGATTTTCTGATTTTGATTTCAAGAATTTGACTTCTTTAAATCCGGAGTATTGATCAATGATATTAAGTATGTACTACAACCCAATTATTGATTTTTCTGGAAAGGGACCAATTAAATCAATGTGGATGGCTTCCAGCCTTTGCAAGACAGGTGAGTAGTGACTTTGAAAGGGTTTTTTCTTCATTTTTGCTGCTAAGAACATCTCACATTTGGAAGTTTCAGCAGAAGGCAGTAGCCTTTTTGAGAATCTCTTGCTTGGATGACCTAATCGTTCATTCCAGTCAGGTTGAACTGCACTAGTTGCGTACAAGGAAGTATTGGCTTTCATTGCTTGGACAGAAATGTTATTGAGAAAAAAACAGATGGTTTGTACTCAAGGCAAATATTTGGAAATGATTATTGATACTGATGAGAACTCTTCCTTCCTGTTGTTTCATAGCCATATCATTTTGGAAACAAAGCTCTCCAGAGATAAGTGTTTGGCTTAAATTTGGAACATAGAGTACATCTTGAAGCAAAAGATAATTGCCAGAGTTATTTACCAGGTACAAAGAGTCAATTAGAGTGGCCTTGAGCTTGCTTTCCTTATTCCCGGTGTCCACTTGTATTTTGACTTTCAAGGTGTTGAAAATAGCTCTTGGATCACTGACCATGTGATGTGATGCCCCCATGTCCAGAACTGGAAGTTTTCTTTTGTTATTTACAGAACTGAGAAAAGCTTTGGCTTTGATTTCACATGGGTCAGAATCTTCTGCAATTTCTGCTTGGTTGGATTGTGCTCTATCCCCTTTGTTTTATTTGGCCCATTTGGGATGGATTTGGTGGCACAAATCTTTGAGATGCCAGGCGTTGGGATTATGGCAACCCCCATTGCATTTCCTAGAGGAATCTTGATTAATTGTCTTCTTTCCCGGTTTAGTTCTAGGTTTTTTCTTCTTTTTGGTGTCTTTGAAGAGAGAATTGGCTTCTTCTTTCTTGGGCTTTTCCAAATTAGCAATCTTCTTAGATTCTTTTTGTGAGTCGTCCAAATAGACCATCTCCTGGAGTTTTGCCAGAGTTGCGTCTGGATGAGCAACCAGATTTCCGTTCATAATTATGTTGTTGACCACGTTCCAGAGATATTTAAAGAGTTTAGCCAGAATTGAGGAGCACAGAACATCGTCTGGAACCCCAAGTTTGAAAATTGCTATCTTGTTCAGCATTTTGGTGCACTTGGAGATTTATTCCTTGAGGTTTCCGTTGAATTTGTATCACATGAATTGCAGACAGACACGTCCTTTGTTATTCACAGATTTCAAGGCATATCTTGCCATAATCTTTGTCCAGATGCGATGAGGATTCTCCTTGTTTTTGGGAGTTATGATTGAGTCAAAGGCGTCATAACCCAAATAGTTCATGAGAGTATCAATAGCCTTGTTCATCTTCTTTTTTGCGTTTGGGATGGCCGCTCTGTTCAAATCTGAGGTATCTTGAGGGTGAGAAAAGCACACCTCGATTAATCCTTTTGCTTGTAGGTGAGCTTTCATTCTCATTGACAATTGAGGGAAGTTTTTCTCATTGAGTTTGGGAATATTGCAACCTGACAATTTTTCTTTGGTTGTTTCTGCCATCTTGCTTCTGATTTCCTAAGTTGCTTATAGATGAATCTTTGTTCAAATGTTAATTTGTTAATTTTTCTTTCAGCTAAAAGGATTCATTTCAGTGAGAAGCCAATGAAATTATAACTGAAATGATAATACAAAGGGTGACAGAATCTTCTTTACCTAAAAGAAAGATGGCACAGGAGAAGTATGCAACTATAAAGGACCCTTCAGACTGGAACCAACAAAAACCTCCTCAACAACAACCAATATTACCTCCGCTGTTCATCATGTTGACCGTCAGTAAGATGAGAGAGGGAGAAGCGGAGAAAAACAGAAGGAAAGATTACCAGTTGATGGTTGGGGAACCTAGGCCAGGCAGACTGAGCTCAAATGTCAATAATTCTAATGTAAGAGCCTTGTCTTTTACTGGGTAGCTAAGCTCCACAGACGGCTGGTGAGGAACCAATTCAGGATCTGAGTCAAGTGAACTAATAAACAGAGGCATACTCCAATTGTGAAGTATGTGCACTGAGGAATAAACATGGAGTTGCGTGAAGCTTGAGGTGCCCGTTCAGGCTTGAAGATTTAACAAACCTTTCTTTTTTGTTTTTTCTCTAAAAAATTATACTCACTGATATTCCTTAGTGATTAGAACCAATGAATCCTTCCATTTCAATTTTAACTTCATCCTGGTACTATGGGTTTTTCATTGCATTTTTTTGCATCAATGAAATTCTCCCATGAAAAGCACCTATGAATTTCTTGCTTTTTTCCTTAACTTTTGATGATAAATTAACAACTCCCAGTTGTGTGGGAGTTTTTTAGGTCCCTAAACCGCCCAATGGACCCATGGGGCCCCCTAAAAGCGTCCAAAGTGCGCGTGGGCGCGTGTATACAAGTTTACACGTGTCCAAGGGCTTGTCTCAAACACTTGCAACCCCCAGGGGGTCCTATACCCCCTGTAAACAGAATTTTTTGGTTGTGTACCCCCATTGACGGCGCTTTTGACGCGTGGCCAGGGGTATAAAACCCCCCAGGAGGTTTTGCCAAAATGTTTGGCACCCCCTGCACCACATTTGGGTTCCAGAAACCCAAATTTGGGATCAACACATATTATGTGGGACTGTTGTACCACATCTAGTGACCCATAAGTGAAACTAAAGCCAAATAAAGTGAATCTGTGAACCAATGATTGAAACTAGAGGGAAACTGCAAACAAACATCCCACAAAAATGACCTTTCTAATCTCAAAAGTGGGAAAACTTGGTAGTTCTTTAATTGAAATTGGGAATGAATACTGAAGTAGCATTGCATTTTTCTTTTTTTGCATTATGGGAACAGTGGCAAGCCCTCCTTTTGGTAACATGGCTGCATTGAAGGACTACATTGATAGTGCCATGAAAAAAGCTGCAGAAAAAAAGGATTTGGTTAATGAAACATTGGAAGCCCCAATTGCATCCTCATCAAGGGTGACAATTGAGGAAAAAAATGTTTCACAAATAGACATGAAATCTGGTGATGAGTAAAATTTTATGTTACTCTGGTCTTCGGCTGATTTAATTTAATGGAAACTGAACTATGAAAATGTGAATATGGAATACCTATGACAGACCCACTTGCCACACCTCCTGTGAGAGATTTTCCTACTAGGGAAGAAGCACAAAAATATTGTCAAACATGGGAAATGAAGCCTGGTTACATTTAAAAGTTTTCAACTCAAAGCATGATAATATATGTGGATTTAGCCTGTGATAGAGATGGTTTTTACTCTGGGAAATTTCTCACCAAAAAGTCAAAGCAAAATCACCCAAGGAAGGTTGGGTTCAAGTTTTTAATCCATGCAAGACACACAAAGGCAGACCCCTTGTGGCAAATCTCCTATCAGAATTTCATAGTTCAGAGGAAGAAACTGAAATTTAATTGGAGTCCATGGTGTTGGAATCAGAATCCTTTTTGAAGGATGAAGCAGAAGAAATGGAGGAGTCCAAAAAAATCCTATATTTGGTGAGTGTTGATTCCTTTAATGAGATTATAATTGTGGCTAACTATTTTTTGATTTTAGGAAGTGAATTACGTCAATCAAATTCCTGAGAACTTACATAAGTTCTTGGGTGGGGTTTGGGATCCGGTTGGTGATGAAAATTGTGGATTTAGATTCATTGCCAAATCACTTGGGTATGTTGAGCATGGATGGTTTCAAGTAAGAAAATAAATGCTTGAAACATCAAGGAAAAATAAGATGTGCTATTCTAAGATCCTTGATGGCATTAAAGACTTTGAAAAGATAGAAAAAAGACTTTATGTTGATGAAATAAATGAAAATATTCCCTCTTCCAAATGGCTTTGAAAGCTTCAAATGGGTCAAATAATAGCAGGTACTTATGGAAGACCAATATTTTTTGTTTCATTTGAATAATGTTTTACTTTACTCCTATGAAAATGGGTGTAAAAGAATAATCAGATCCTATTTTCATTTGCTTTGCTAGCTATAAAAAATGGGTCCAGCTTGTTCTTAAGGGAGATTTGATTCCAATCCTGCCCATAGTTTCCAAACAACATTCCATGATTTCCAAAAAAGCCTCTGGTTTGGTTGATCACCTCAAAGATAAACTTGAGTTTTACTCTAACTTATAGATTAATTTCATCATTTGGCTTTGGTCTAACTTTCTGATATTGTAATTCTATTGATAAAAGGGGTTATCATATTTTTAACATCCTTATGTTGATTCTTTTGAGTTAAAATCATTCCAATGAGTGTTTTGAATGAGATTTTATTGGTAGGTCAGTTCAACTTGTGTTGGGCTGATCCCATCATAAGTAGTATTTTTACTTCTTGTGATGGGAAGATTAAAACAAGTTGATTTTTTTTTTGGTGTTTTTAATTTAGTGCTGGCCAAAAAACTTGTATTTTTTGGCACTTTTACTTTAGGGCTAGTCACAAGTTGAACTTGTATTTTTTGGAACTTTTACTTTAGGGCTAGTCAAATTGAACTTGAATTTTTTGGTGTTTTTACTTTAGGGCTAGTCAAGCTGAAATTGTATTTTTTTGGGTTGGTTGCCTTCAGTTTTTTTTTTTTTTTTTTTTTTTTTTTTTTTTTTTTTTTTTTTTTTTTTTTTTTTTTTTTTTTTTTTTTTATCTTATTTCTTACTTTTTTGACTTTTTTAACCAAAAAATCAATATTTTTCAATTTTTTGGGTGATTTCTGTTTTTATTGTATTTTTATTTAGTTTATTATTATTATTATTTTTTGGCCCACAAGACTTTTAGTTGTGTTTTGTGGCAACACAACTACACTAGAGTTGTGTACAGCCCCACATGACCCAAAATTGGTTGGGCTGTAGGCCACATGGCACCGGACCTCTGTGTGGGGGCTGCACAACTACACTCAAGTCGTGTTGAGCAACACGGCTTGAATGTAGTTGTGTGGCATTCCAGAGGACTCAAATTGGCTGTGTACATGACTCATTTGAGTCATGAATTTATCATTTCCCTTAGGAAAACCCTTCTTGAATATTTACGCATAATTTTTGAAGGTTGACCTTAGAAACTCTCTGTGTAACTAGAAAAGCATACTCTCAAGAAAATATTCTGAATTCAATTCTGGAAGGAATTATTTTCCCTGCTGGTGTTTCTATTCAAAGGTTTTTGGAATAAAGGGTGTGATGAGGGATGGGAGAAAATTTGATGAAAAGATTGGCTTTTCTTAGTGGTTTTCCCTGGGAAGATAACCAAAGAACTATTTACAAAATTCTCCAGAAAATCACAGGAAGATTTGTATGCCAAATTTGAATTCCAGGAAATAAATAAAATCACAGAATAAGGCTAATATATGCAGTGCATGAAGATGAACAATAAAAATAAGTATGAGAGAAATCAATGATCCTATTGGTTTTCCTGAAGCAAAACCATGCAAGTATGGTTTTAGTTGTATACGTTCATGAATACACTGGGAATGAAAAGATAATATATTCCTTGGTATCTGCTTGATTCCAAAATTGAAATTATCAATACAGAAAGAAGAAAATTGAAATGAAAAATTTGGGATTAGCAATAATGTCCAAAGGTATTCAACATTCAAGATATGCAGAAATGCTTGATTTGGGGTAGTTTTTCTTTGGGGGGGAACAGGAAGTGAAATATTAAAACTTGAATTTTGAAATTTAATTTAAATTTAATTAGAACAAAAGCATTGTAATCAATAGATTTAATAGGAGGACTCAAAAAGTTGGATAAATTATCAATGAATTTGAGATGAAAATTGATGAGAAATTGTTTCAGAAGAAGCGTGAGAAGCAAAAAAAGAGGGAGGGAGAGATTTCATATTTATTCACTTTCTTTTATGTGAAACCAGGCTTCATTAGGTCTTATCAGAGTTGAAATTTCCAAAAAATTAAATGGCTGATTAAAGGCTGATTCATTTTTTTTTCAAAATTTTATTTTTTTCATTTGAAAAAAATTGGTTCATTTTTTATTTTAATGAAAAATATTTTCTGAAAATGTTTTTTTACTGTAATAAGAAATTTAAAGTTTTTAAATTTTAACTCTGATACACCCTATTCAGGTGAGAAGAAAGATAGAGAAACACATTAATTTCAGAAGAATGTGTGAGAATGGAAACGGCACTGGTTTGGAAGTAGTATCTGTTTGAAAAAGAAATTTTAATAATGCCAAAGGTTCCTTAATTCTTCCATCAATTATCCCAAATTTTTTGTTATCTGTAAAGTAATTCCTAAATGCAGAATTTTTAACCACACTTTTGAGTGATTTTTTGTGAAAAGATTGCTTTTTTATTAGAAAAATTCCTTTTTCAGATTCTTTAAACCCAAATCCACAATAGGGTGTATCAAAGTTAAGCAAACCCGCCATTTTTTAATGGCGGGTTTCAAACCAAATCTACAATAGGGCATATCAAAGTTAAGTAAACCCACAATTTTTTAATGGCGGGTTTAAATCCAAATCCTCCATTTCAAACCCGCCATAAAAAAATCAAAAAACCCACTTATTTTACATCAGACGTTTCAGAGCTACCTGAAAATAACTGGGCTTTTTCAAATAAAGTATATAAAGGCCTGAAACAGCTCAACCACGCGTCATTCCACATCATCACCCCTGGTTTCATCCTCCAACCTTATTGGAACACTTCATCACTCTCATTTCTTAATTTCTATCCTCATCAATTTATCATTCTCATTGCTTCATTGCTATCCTCATCACTTCATCACTCTCATTTCTTCATTGCTATCCTCATCACTCTAATCAATCTCATCACTTCATTTCTATCCTCATCACTTCCTCACTCTCATTGCTTCATTGCTATCCTCATCACTTCATCACTCTAATTGCTTCATTGCTATCCTCATCACTCAATCACTATCATTGCTTCATTGCGCTTCATGAATTCATCAATCTCACCTTGCTTTATCACTGTCATCACTTTATTGCTTTCATCACATAAATCCTCTCATTGCTTCATTGCTTCATAACTTCATACCCCCTTTCATCACATGCTAACTGTCATTGCTTTATTGCTTCATCACTTCATCCCATTTACTCTTTTTAAATTGCCCCTCAGCCAAACTCCCCCCACAAGTCCACTCAACCAAAGGAAACATCCCCCAGGAACTCAACATCAAACAATCCTCTCCCATCAGCTTCCAAAGGCTCAAGTCAGCTCAAGAGAGCTGATCACATCATCCTGGTAAACTGGCTCAAAATTCCGTCCAACTACAATATTTTCTTTGGATCCAAAAATGAAACACAAGTTGGCAAACCTCCATCCTCCAATGTTAATGATTATCTCCTGATGGACAATGAACTCACCAATAAAACCAAAGGTAGGCTGGATCTTTCATCCAAACAGATGCAGGAGCAATTCAAGAAATATTGAACCAAGTACAAAAAAGCCCACTCAATGTCAATCTCCACCGGCTTTGGTATCACCAACTCTGATAAAGCAAAGGCAATCAACTTGGTGTTTGATAAGTTGGACTCCATTTGTCCTTTTTATGTTCAAATGGATGAAATCTTTGGAAAGAAGGCCAATATCACCCCTTTAGCCGCTTTTGATGCCAAAGAATCAGATTCAGTTGATGCTGAGGACCTGGCTGTGGATGCTTGGCCTAGCAATGATGATCCCAATGAAACCTATGAGTGGCCACAATCTGATGTGGAGGAGGATATTCCAACATAATCAGCCCCAATCACGTCTACATCAGCATTGATCAACAATTCAAACCCTTCCTTGGACCCCTCAATTCCTTCTTTTGGTTTCTCTCTTCCTGGGGTGGAAGAACTTAAAAACTTGGCCAACAAGGAGCAAGTTATTCCTGTATCACCACCATTGGAATCATCTGCTCAAGTAAGGAACCAAGATCTTTTATATTCTGTCTGGTTAATCCTGACTGATTTAGATTGTAAAAAAACAGGCTCATCCGTTCCTGAATGGACAAATACTCAAGCCAATGGGGCCTCCCACATCCCCTTCAAATGAGAGCTATGATGTTCCTGCACAAGCCTCCTTTGCAAAGGGAAATCAAAAGGCCTCCAATTCCATCAACTCAACCCTAATAGCCCTCAAAAGCAGAGAAACACCTAAAAGTTTTCTGGCTTTGAGGATGTCATGGAGAAGCAAGATTCAATTAATTTCATTTATTGATTGTACTTGCTTTCAAAATCAAGCTCATTACTATTCCCCTCCAAAAAACAGTGAAATCACAAATAGAATCCAAAAAACTTCAATTTGAAATGGATAAGTGGGACTGTCAACCGGCTATGGATTTTCAAAAGTGGAAAGATGAGAGTTTGGCTCATCAACACAAGTTGGATGCTGAGTGGAAAATCAAACAGGCCAAGCTGGAGTTTCAAAAAGAGGAAAAGGAGAAGGATAAAGAGCAAGAACAACTCAAAAAGGAGAGGGAAAGGCTAGTCACAGAAAAAAAAAGATAGGTTATTGGTAGCCATGGCATGTATTGGTAGCAGTAGAACTGTGGATGATATAAAGGAAGTTCCTCAATTGCTTGGTTTTTAAATATATTTGGTTTGATAAAAATTTTAAAAATAAAAACAAAAAAATTATTTTTGATTGAAACAATGTTTGAGAGTATTTTAACACCACAAATGAGAAATATTTTTTATTTTTATTTATATTTTTTTCCTAAGATATATTTTGCCACTGGCCAAGTCCTTGCTAGTGTTTTGAGTTGTTCTATCTATTTTCATGGACATGGCCATCCTAGTATGGGTGGCAGTATCCACTTCAGGAAAAGTACAGTGTTTTTACTTGTTTTCTGCCCAAACCCTTTTCACAATACCCTTTTTTTTGAAATACATCCCAAAACCCAAGTCTGGGAGCACAAATTGGCTGTTGGATACTTGATATTCATCCTTGTTTTCAATAAGTTGTCCATTTGATTTTTTGGTTGGTACCACAAGTAAAAAGGAAAAGTCAGAGACATCACCTTGGGAAATATGGGGCAAGTTGTAGAAGGAGTCTGAGGTGAAGGTGATGTGAGGTGAGCAGTCAGAAGCAGTGAGGCCAGATCCAAATTCCAATGAGGAGAAGGGAGGGATTTTTTTGTCCATCATAGCTTCACGGTTGGAATCAAACGCAAGTTTGGCTAATTTTCAAAAAATTTGGCCCATTAGTTGAGAGACCTTGTCATAACTAAGGTTCAAAAAATAATACTCTTTAGGGGGGGGGGGGGGGGGGGTTGACAGAATATTTCTTCAAATATCATACAAATAGTTCAGAAGGGTCCATTGATTTTCCCCATCCAATTGCCCACATTTTCCCACCCCAAGATCTTGAGGGACCAACAGTTTTGAAATTTTTTTTGGATTGATGAAGGAATGTTGTTACTGAGTTGATTTCCTTCTTCTCTTGCTCAGAGAGGTCAATCAAAGGGATAAATTGGATTATTGAAACCATAGCCTCATGATCCTATTGATCTTGAACATATAATTTTCCAGAGCTGAAGAAATGGAATGGTTTGATCTTCTGTTTGGCCTGTTCCAGCTCTTCAGGGGTGGGTTTTTGATTGTTCTTGACAATGGATGGATAAGGGTTCAAAGGACATAGTTTGCGTGAAGACCAAACAAACTTTTCATTAATTGCTTCCTCATTCACTTCCAATGCAATTTCCAAATTGCGCATTTGAGCCCTCCTTTTCTGACAAGCCCTTTTCTTCTCACTTCTCTGTATGTTTTTCAAACTATCTCCTTCCATCTTTTTCCCTCCAAACTCTATACTTTGATTGAGGTGAGGATCAAGATGGAAATCCATTAGTGGTAACATTTTGAGTTTGATGGGTGAAGAATGGTCCGTCAAGAAAGGGTGGTAAAAGTGGTGGAATGTCCAATTGCATTGCATTGAATCAAAAAAAAGCAAAAAAAAACAGTCATTAGTCCCGTATAAAACACTTAGATGATCAAAAAACATAGAAAATAACAAAAACAATACTTGCAATTCTCCTATCAAAATAATAATAAAAAAAACAATCATCAGTCTGGTATAAACCACTTAGATGATCAACCAACATAGAAAATAAGAAGAATGTTACCAGTAATTTCCTACCAAAAAAAAATTCAGTCAACTTCTCAGAAACTGGGAGGAGCAGGAGGAGTGGAAGGGGGGGCACGTCACCAGTCATTCAATCAATGGATTGATTGAACAGCAAGATTGAACGGCAAGAAATCAATTGATTTCCAGTTGAACGGCAAGCAAATATTTCTTGGCAATAAATCAGGGGCAGAGAGAGGAGGAGGAGGAGGAGGAGGAGGAGGAGGAGGAGGAGGGGCTCACCTTGATGGGGATCCAGGGAGGACCTAAAGGTTGAATGATCAAAGGATCAGAAACTGGTGAGGGGCAGGAAGATGAAGTGGGGGGAGGGGACTTACCAGGGTTGGGAGCAGGGGAGGCAGTGAGTGAGGTGAGGTGAGGTGGAGGTGGTTAGTGAGGTGGAGGTGATGGTGAGGTGGAGTTGATGGTGAGGTGGTGGTGATGAGTGAGGTGGTGGTTGTGGGTGAGGAGGAGGAAGTGTACTAGTGAGGGTGGACCAGTGGTTTAGGTGGAGGTGATGGGGAGGTGAAGGTGATGGGGAGGTGGTGGTGATGGGTGAGGTGGTGGTTGTGGGTGACAAGGACAAAGTGTACCAGTGAAGGTGGACCAGTGGTTTGGTGAGGTGAGTTGGTTTTGAAATTTTGGTTTTTGTCCTAGTCCACCAAAAAAGAAAAGAAAAAAAAAAAGGAGTCAGCCTAGGATTCTTGGTTAAACAACCAAAACCAAAAAAATTCTGTGATTTGATTTTTTACCTATTTAAAAGCCCAATTCTACTCATCAGAGTGAGAAAGTCTGAGGGTTAGAATCCCCTCTCTCATGGCCAAAGATGAGGTAGAAGATGAGGCTGGGATGACTTGAGGAGGATCAGGAATATCTTCTTTGAATATTTTTTCCCATTCATCTTTGATTTTGGCAAAAAGGTTGTGAAGTATTACACAACTGATAATCCAGTTGATGAGGAACTTCATGTCTTTGGAAGATTGGAGCTGGTTTTGCATCTCCTGTAAGCTGGCCCATCTTCCTTTTGGGATTCCTATGACATGCTCAATCAGGACTTGTGATTGGGCAAGATGATAGTTGAAATCAGTTCTGGCTTGATCATTGGTTGAAACATTGCAGTATTCCGGAACCCCATATTTCCTGCTAGCATAAGCTGAATTGACCAGAAGGTACTGATCTTGGCCAAAGTAGTTATCTGGTTGTTGGGCAATCTGCATCCAATTGAAAAAATATGAATCATGACAAGAACCCCAAAGGCCAGCATGGAGGGATATAAACTTATTGTTGTTATCAAAAAAAAGTTGTAGTGCCACAGAGTATCTATACAAACCAATAAAAAAAAATTTTCAGTGTATTATCAAAGGCTTTGGAAAGGAAATGAATCAATTTCCTTTTTTTTCCAATCAAAATAATGGTTGCCATCTAGCTTGGGTTTTTGACTCAAGGGGATAGTGGTTGCATCAACAAAACCAATGCAACCAGGAAAGCCTTCAGTATGCATTACTTGAGATATCTCCTTGCAGTCTTCTTTGGTTGGCCAACAAAGGACAGAGCAACAGAAAGATAGGATAGCAATCATGACTGTTTTGGTGTATAAGTCAATGGTTCCATAACTGACCAAGAATAGATTTTCTAATCAATGAATTGTTTCTCCATTTCCATTTGATCCCAATCTACAAAGAGCAACAATCAGTTGGACAGCTGGAATGTGTTGATGATTCCAAGAATTTTTCTGGAAGATGTGGTGGCCTTCAATCATCTCCAAAATTTTCATGAAAGAAGGCAATAAAGTTTGGAACAGTTGCTGGAAGCTTAAGTCAGGCAGTAGGTGAAGCTTTTGCCTTTCATACATAGATTTGTGGAGAGTGAGTCTTTGTGGAACCATGTATTTCTTTTCCAATAGAAAATTAAAAGCTAGCCAAGTTGATTCCAAATTGGAGTCTGAATTTGAGTCAAATAATAAAAAAAGTTCAGTCAGATTTTTTGTGTTTTCAACTTGCTGCTGGGAAGTTCAATTGGAAATGTTGAGAAAGATGGTGATGTGATGATGATGGAATGTGTGTGGAGCAATGGAGATGTGAAGAAATGGAGATGTGAAGCAATGGAGATGTGAAGTGATGGAGATGTGAAGTCATGGATATGTGAAGCAATGGAGATTTAAAGTGATGGAGATGTGAAGTGATATGGATATGTGAAGCAATGGAGATGTGAAGTAATATGGATATGTGAAGTAATGGAGATGTGAAGTGATGGAGATGTGAAGCAATGGAGATGTGAAGTGATGGAGATATGAGGCAATGGAGATGTGAAGTTATGGAGATGAGATGTGTGTCATGCGTATGGATTTGACGAGTTGGAGGTGTGGATGGGTGTTTTGCATGCCATGGATGGTGGATGGATGAAATGGAGGGTTTGATGATTGAAACCAGCCATTTTCATGAAACCCCCATTTTGAAATACACCAGTTAGGGGGTATTTGCATTTCAGAAACCCGCCATTAAAAATGGCAGGTTTGGTCAAAAGAAATGGTGGGTTTCTAATGGCGATTTTGATAACTTTGATACACCCTAATGTATATTAAATATTGGCATATGAATTTGATAGGGGATATTCTTTTATTTTTTTGGGGGGAAGTTGTTTCAAACAATTGAGCACATATACCAGTGTCCCTCCAACAAAAAAATAAAAATAAAAAGTGCTTATTGCATACCCAAGACCATTCCAGCATAGAAAAGAGCCAAGATTTACCTACCAAATAAAACATTAGTCCTCCTGAAAAAAATGAAAAATACATTCTGTGCTTAGTTCATTCAATAATGCAGTGGAAAGTGAGGCTTAAATCTAACCATATGAGGTTTGGAAGAAATTGAAAAAAAATTTAAAGGAGGAGAACCTGTGGGGTGAAGAAGACATGCAGTTCTAGGTGAAACATAATTGGGAAAGGCTTTGGGAAAATATATCAAAAAATTAGGTTGAGAAGTATGGTGGAAGATTCTGGAATTGAATAATATTTACCTTTCCGTGATAAATTTTTGGTAATGAATTTATTGCCTTGGTGTTTTTTCTTCTCTTCTTTCCTGAAAGTATCCATCCAAGATCTTCAAAACTTCAAACTAAAATAATAGTAATTTTGGACATTCTTCAAACAAACCATACTTCCACCAACAAAAATCAAGAAAGTTTGCTACAATTAACCTCTAGGACCAAAAATTAAAGTTAATAAGATCCATTTGTTCTATTTTTAATTGTTATATTTTCAATATCATGATGCTATATCATCCTCATTTCTGCATGAAAAACGCTCCTTACATACACCATGGGAAAAGGTGCAGAACATGCACCCATGTTCTGCACATGGGCTCCAGCTGGAACCCTGGTCTGAAACCCATATGGGACGCCAACCCTGCCTCTTTTCAACCAATCAGAAGATTGTTCATGTATGCAGATGATTTTGAAAACCAATTAAATCAACAAGGGGGGCTTAGAGGGGCCTTCCCCCTCCCGGGAGTTGTCCCAATTGGGAAAACTCCCAGGAAAGATTGGAACGGCTTGTGGAATTCTTGTTTCACCAAAGTGCAATTTTCAATTTCCAACCCTGGGGTTGAAAAAAGGCGTAAAAAGCCATTCACACCCCATATGAGTTGTGAACATAGTTTCACAAACCATATGAGGTTTGAAAAAAAATAATAAAAAAAAACATCAAATTAAATAAATTAATTAGTAATTAAAACAAATTAATTAGCAATAAAAACAAATTAATTAGTAATAAAAACAAATTAATTAGTAATGAAAACAAATTAATTAGTAATAAAAACAGATTAATAAATGAATAAATAAATAAACCAATAGATAAATCAATCAATTAATAAACAAATAAATAGATAGAAAGATAGATAAATACATAAATGAATAAGTAAATAAGTGAAAAAACAAAAAAATAAACAAATAAATGAATAGATAAAGTGAATAATTTTTCTCACTCATAAAATACTTTATTCCACGCAAAGCAACATTGTTGTGCGGTCGCGCCCCTCTGGTATTTCATGCAAAAATACTTCATTTCACGCAGTTTTCAAGAATTTTTTTTTTGAATTCTGACTCTGCAGCCCTGTATCAGGGGATCTAAAAATCCTAGACCAAATCTTTGGTATTTTTTGAGGCATTAGAACCCCTTGAAAAATGGAATCAAAAAATTGAAAAATTCCGTAAAAACACATTTTTGCATGGGTTTTTGCATCCTTACTTTGGCTATTTTTTTTGTTTTATTTTTGGCTATTTCAGCAGTAAGAAAGTTAAAAGATCACTCGAATATCATTCAAATATTTTTTCATATTTTTTGGATGCATCCTTTCACCTTAAGAAATTCTATAAAAAAACACAAAAATTCAAAGAAATCAAAATTCTCATTTGACATTTCCATCCTTTTATTCTCCTTTTTATTTCAGATTTTTTGGTGGTTCAAGCTTCATAAAATTTATAAAAACATTCAAAGAGCATTTAAATATTTTTTCCAGATTTTTTTTTGGATTTATGATATTACCTAAAGAAGCACCTTCAAAAACTCAAAAAATTTAAAAAATTGAATTTTCTTATTGGAATATTGGATCCTTTTTTTGCCTTTTTTATTATTTTTTTGGTTTTTCAAGCTTTTAAAAATTTAAAACAACTAATACAGAGATTTTTAAAATTTTTTAGTAAATTTTGGATGTATCATGCGCCTCCAAAAATTGAATCCAATGTAAAAACACTTCAAATTGATACAACTGTTGGAATTTTTTTTTATAAATCTGAAATAAAGATTTCCAAAAGATTTTTCCAAAAAAACTTTGGAGTAGAATCAAAAGACCCCAATACAAATTTGAATGACTTCTTGTCACATTTCATACCCTTCAAATTCTAAATGACAATGAATATAATTCAACAGAAAAGGGTGGTCTCTCTTTAATTATCCTTTTTGGATTATTTTTCCTGAACCAAATAATGATGATCTGAAATAGTTGAAGCTGCAGTATTAAAAGGATTATATAAAAATTTTGTAAAATTATTTTTTGGTAATTTTTGAGGCACTATTGGGTCTCAAAAACCAAACCAAAAAAGCATCATATTAGACCTCTGGGAATTCTTTGAGCCCTTTTGCATGGATACTCAAAGTGACTGAAAATTTGTTCCCGGGACCTCCACCCATCTTGGAGCGCTTCAATTACCTTAGAAACCGCCCGCATGACCTGTTACAGCCTCCCATCACCCCCCACCAGACCATCCCACTACCATACCATACAACACCACACCACACCATACCACACCACACCACACCACACCATACAACACCATACAACACCATACCACACCATACCACACCACACCACACCACACCACACCACACCACACCACACCACACCACACCACACCACACCACACCACACCACACCACACCACACCACACCACACCACACCACACCACACCACACCACACCACACCACACCACACCACACCACACCACACCACACCACACCACACCACACCACACCACACCACACCACACCACACCACACCACACCACACCACACCACACCACACCACACCACACCACACCACACCACACCACACCACACCACACCACACCACACCACACCACACCACACCACACCACACCACACCACACCACACCACACCACACCACACCACACCACACCACACCACACCACACCACACACCACACCACACCACACCACACCACACCACACCACACCAAAAAATACCACACCACTAATCACCACACCACACCACTAATCACCACACCACACCACTTTTCACCACTCCAATCCACAAACCACTCATCACCCTTCACCACTTCTCAACAAAAACATCTCAAAACTCCAGATACTTTAAAACAAAGCTTTTCCCTCTTATATGAAGTCTGAATAACTTTTTTCACTCAATTTCTTCTATCAGTTCCTATCCCCACTTCATTATTTACAAAGAAAATCTCTTTTTGCAATGGCTCAAGAAATGATCCATCCAATTTTCTGAACCATTTCACCAGGCCCATTAAAAATTACCTCATCTAACCAAACTAGTGATTAAAATACTCTTGGTCCTTCTTCGTTTAATAAAACAATTGATTCCACTACTCTTTCACCTCCTCCTGCACTATAATATAACCAACAGGAGGAGATGGCTGAAGCTATCCAATCATGAGCAAAGTCCCATGGATATGCCATATCTACCAGAGTATCCAATACCAATAATCAAGACTAAAATTATCAATGTGATAAACCTGGGGAATATAAAAACAGAAATCATACCACAAAATTAAAAAAATCAAGAAAGGAAAATTCTCCTTTCAGGTTATCATGAAATCTTTGAAGAATATTGAGTGTTTGGGTGGTCAAGGTTAAATGTCCAGAGCACAACCATCCACCTTCCATTGATCCTTCACCTTATACCATCCACAGAAGAATTCAAGGAAAGCAAAAGGAGGTGGTTGAAAATTTATCCAAAGCAGGAGTTCCCCCTTTAAAAATTCTCAACTCTCCCCTAAAAACCTCATCATCACCCATCCACACAAATCTCAACACTATTTACAACCAAAGATCCCAAATGCAAAAAAATTCCCTTGATGGAAAAAAACCTGTTGAAGCACTTTTACTGGAACTAAAGAATTTGTCTTTCTACTAAAAAATGAACAATTTGGATGGTCAGATTACTTCCTTATTCATTTCAAACCCTGATTTAATTAAAATTGTCAAGCTTTTCCCAACTCTCATTATGATGAACTGTAAATATAAAATCAACAAATTTGGAATTCCCCTTCTTCATATGCATGGGGAAAACAATTGTTTCAAAATCTTTTCATTTGCCTTCTGTTTTTTATCTCAAGAGAAAAAACAGAACTATAATTGGGGCCCTGACTCAAATTAGGGATGTTTTAGAAGATAAGGAACCTAGTATGACTGTGACAGACAAGGAACAAGCACTTATTAGTTTAATTGAAACAGTTTTCCCTTCCTCTCATCATATTCTCTGTGTCTGGCACATATTCAAGAATCTTCAAACCCATTCCCGGAAGCACTTTAAATCTGAATTTGAATGGAAGCTATTCCAGAAACAATGGTATCAGTTGGTCTATTCCAAATCAGAAGCCACTTATAAGGAAAAATTCACAAATCATTCTCTTGTCTGGAATGCTCCAACTTCTGACTACCTTCTTGAAAAATTGATTCCTCTAAAAAGAAATTTTGTCTCCTATTTTGCAAACAAACAATTTCACTTTGGAAACATAAGTACCTCAAGAATAGAAGTTTCTCACTCCTCCATTAAAATTTTCATCAATTCTTCTATTGGCTCTTTCTATAATTTTTTTCAAAAAATATACATTTCCATCACAATCAAAAACTTTGAGAGAGCCATTGAAGTCTCTCTGCAATATTTCAAGAATCTCATTGGTTTACCTTGCTGTGTGGAACATCTTTCTGGAAAAATCAGCCACTATTCCCTCAAAATAATTCACTCATTCCATCAAATTCCTGAATCTTCCAACAATTGCAACAACTTTGATTACTCTTCTTACATGGGTATACCATTTATTCAAAAAGTCAAATTAGCTATCAGGGAGGTTGAACTCTTCCAAATTGTGATTTTCAATCTCAATGGCATGTCAAAGCTCCTTTATCAGTGAGTTTATTTTTTTATTTATTTTAGATTTAAGCTCAAATGAATAATTTCCTGATTAATTTTGATTTTGCTTTCTCCTGTTAACTCTGAACCCTGATTGAACTGAAGAATCTTAAAACCTTGAATTTTCAACCAGAGAAAGGAAGGAAAACCTACATTTCACTTAACTTTTTGAACAATTCAGCAAGTTGCCAACTGGAGAACAGCTATATTATCTTGGTGAGAGCAAGAAGCTATACAGTGGCAGATATCAACTTGCCCTGATTCAAGAGCAAAATTCTACTCAAAGATCAAAAGTAAGAGGAAGACCCAAAGGAGAAGCCAATAAGTTCATCAAGATCTCTCAGTCCTCAAAGAAAGAGAGATCCATATGGCTTTTAATATGTAAAAGAACCCAAGAGGAGAGGAAGGCCAAAGAATAAATTCACAACAAATTCCAAGGTCAGTCACCATTGTTTGGAAAAGATAATATATTAGCTTTGATGATTATTTTTTTCCCCTATGTTTTCAGGTTTCAAGAAGGTGGAAGGCAATACAAGGGAAGGGGAAGGGAAAAAAAGGAGGAATCAGAGGAAGATTTAATTTTATATCTATAGTTATTTTTTATGAACTGGGTTGGTTTTTTTAAGGATTCCTTGTCCTTTTTTTAACATAGGGTGAATTTCTGACTGAAGTGGAATATTCAGAAGATGAAGAGGTGCTCAATTTGAATGAAGGAGGAGATTCATCAGATAATGACCTTCAAGATTTGGATTTGATTAAAATGGGGAGCTTTCAATTTTTGTTTTTTTTTTTGGATTTCTGGATATTATTTTTCGTTGATTTTTTCATTCAAACTTTGATCAGAAGTCTGGAAAAATTTTGAATCAGTGGGTTGCTTCTCCTGAATGAAATCCTGGGAAAACAATCAAGAGACTGAAGGTTTCCAATGAAGATGATGATGCTCCTTACCATCCTCCTGGAAGAAAAGTATTAGCAAAAACAGCCCCAAAAATCAGTGAGAAAGTGAGTGAATTGTTTATTTTGTCATTTATCCATTTTTTGTGATTTTTTAGGGGTTTTTCTCTAGGTTTCCTGCACATTATCTTAGTTTTCTTCTGGAAACTTTGATCAAGTCTCAATTGAAGAAGAAAGTTTTATCTTGAATCCATATTTTCTTTTATAAAAAATTCTGCTTCTTGGTCTTAGTTCAAATATCAAGATTTAGTTTTTCCAAAAACAGCCATTTCACATATATCACATTTTCAAGATGTCATAGGGGATGGGAAATGTGACTTTAGAGCAGCAGCCATTGGTTTTGGGAGGAACTCAGAAGACTGCATTGAAGTCAGGAAAGAAATGGTGAAAGACTTGATTCAAACCCAATCTTCAAGTATACAATACTACTGAGTAATATCTGGGGCAAAACTTTCCAAGAAGCAAGAAGGCAACTGAACCACCTTTATTTCCCAGCTCCCATAAATCTGTGGATGAAATTTTTATGCCATGGTTTCCTTCACAATGAAACATACAAGTGTCCAGTTTTTCTTTTTTTCTTTTTTAATTCATTGCACTTATCTTCCTTTAAAGCCACCTCCCACTCCAAATTCCAAAACTTCTCCAATTTGCTTCATTCTTTTAAAAGATTTCAAACATATAGTCTCATTTAAGTTCAAGTCTCATAATTGGCAAACTCTCAGGTTAGATCAACTTAGGAAAAGCTTTGAGACCAAGGATTTCAAATCTTGGAAAATCACTATTCATAAAAATTTAGAGCTTGGTAATGAGTTTTTTTCCCTCAAAGAAAATCAAGTAGAATCATAAAAAAAATCATAAGTGAATAAATTATAATATTTGTATCCATTTTTAATGTAATTTTTGAAGGTAAAATAATACATCCAAAAAATCTGAAAAAAATATTGAACTTCCCTTTTGATGTTTCTTTGACCTTTGTAAAGCTTGAATAACCAAAAAATATGAAATAAAAAGGAAAATGAAACAATGGAAATTTGCAATGAGAAATTTATTTTTTTGACTTTTTGTGTTTTTTGAAGGAATTGTTTGAGGTGAAAGGATACATCCAAAAACTATATAAAAAAATATTTGAAATCTATTTGAATTTCTGTCAAATTTTCTGGCTGCTTAAATAACAAAACAAAAAAAACAATCAAAATATCCAAAATAGGTATGGAAAAACCCATTCAGAAATTTGTTTGTACGGAATTTCTCAATTTTTTGATTCCATTTTTCAAGAGGTTCTAATGCCTCGAAAAATAGAAAAGATTTGGTCTAGGGGTTTAAGAACCCCTGCTATGGGCTGCGCAGTCAGATTTAAAAAAATAAATTCTTGAAAATTGAGTGAAATAAAGTATTTTTTGCATGAAATTCCAGAGGAGCACAACTGGGAGACAAGGTTGCTTTGCGTGAAATAAATTATTCAATGTGTGAGAAAAATAATGCCCTAAATAAATAAATAAATAAAAGATAAATTTTTATTCTTTATTCTTTATTCTTTATTCTTTATTATTTATTCTTTGTTCTTTGTTCTTTATTCTTTATTCTTTATTCTTTATTCTTTATTCTTTATTATTTATTATTTATTCTTTATTCTTTATTATTTATTCTTTATTCTTTATTATTTATTATTTATTATTTATTATTTATTATTTATTATTTATTATTTATTATTTATTATTTATTATTTATTATTTATTATTTATTATTTATTATTTATTATTATTTATTATTTATTATTTATTATTTATTATTTATTATTTATTATTTATTATTTATTATTTATTATTTATTATTTATTATTTATTATTTATTATTTATTATTTATTATTTATTATTTATTATTTATTATTTATTATTTATTATTTATTATTTATTATTTATTATTTATTATTTATTATTTATTATTTATTATTTATTATTTATTATTTATTATTTATTATTTATTATTTATTATTTATTATTTATTATTTATTATTTATTATTTATTATTTATTATTTATTATTTATTATTTATTATTTATTATTTATTATTTATTATTTATTATTTATTATTTATTATTTATTATTTATTATTTATTATTTATTATTTATTATTTATTATTTATTATTTATTATTTATTATTTATTATTTATTATTTATTATTTATTATTTATTATTTATTATTTATTATTTATTATTTATTATTTATTATTTATTATTTATTATTTATTATTATTATTTATTATTTATTATTTATTATTTATTATTTATTATTTATTATTTATTATTTATTATTTATTATTTATTATTTATTATTTATTATTTATTATTTATTATTTATTATTTATTATTTATTATTTATTATTTATTATTTATTATTTATTATTTATTATTTATTATTTATTATTTATTATTTATTATTTATTATTTATTATTTATTATTTATTATTTATTATTTATTATTTATTATTTATTATTTATTATTTATTATTTATTATTTATTATTTATTATTTATTATTTATTATTTATTATTTATTATTTATTATTTATTATTTATTATTTATTATTTATTATTTATTATTTATTATTTATTATTTATTATTTATTATTTATTATTTATTATTTATTATTTATTATTTATTATTTATTATTTATTATTTATTATTTATTATTTATTATTTATTATTTATTATTTATTATTTATTATTTATTATTTATTATTTATTATTTATTATTTATTATTTATTATTTATTATTTATTATTTATTATTTATTATTTATTATTTATTATTTATTATTTATTATTTATTATTTATTATTTATTATTTATTATTTATTATTTATTATTTATTATTTATTATTTATTATTTATTATTTATTATTTATTATTTATTATTTATTATTTATTATCTATTATTTATTTTTTATGATTTATTATTTATTATTTATTATTTATTGTTTATTTTTTATTATTTATTACTTATTATATATAATTTATTATTTATTATTTATAATTTATAAATTATAATTTGTTATTTATAATCCATTATTTGTTATTTATTATTTATTATCTATTATCTATTATCTATTATTCATTATTTATTATTTAGTGGAGGCTACACAGCTTGATTTCAGTGTTTTAGCATGCCACACAACCCAAATTGGACATGTAGCATGCCACACGACTCTTTGAGTTGTGTACACGGCCCATTTGAGTCATGTAGCATTTCACACGGCCCACATGAGTCGTGTAGCATTCCACACGGATCATTTGAGTCGTGTAGGGTTCCACACAGCCCAATGAGTCGTGTAGCATGCCACAGGGCCCATTTGAGTTGTGTAGCATGCCACATGGCTCATTTGAGTTGTGTAGGGTGCCACTCGACCCATTGAGTCGTGTACAGAGTTGTGTACACGACTCAAAGAGTTCTGAATTTATTATTAATCATAACTAAAATATATAAAAAATAAAAATATAAACAAAATATAAATAAAATATAAATAAATAAATAAATAAAATAAATAAACAAAATGAATAAAATAAATGAATAAAATAAATAAATAAATAAATAAAATAAATAAATAAATAAATAAATAAAATAAATAAATAAAATAAATAAATAAAATAAATAAAATAAAATAAATTAATATAATAAATAAATAAAATAAATAAATAAAATAAACATATAAAATAAATATATAAAATGAATTAATAAAATAAATAAATAAATAAAATGAATAAATAAAATAAATAAATAAAATAAATAAATAAAACAAATAAATAAAATAAATAAATAAATAAATAAATAAAATAAATAAAAATAACAATAAAAATTTGCAACTCAACACAACCCGTTCACACCTCAGATGGTTGCAAACAGCCATTCAAAATCCGGATGGGTTTCAAACCGCGCCACGTAACCCCTTTTGGGGTGTGGACAGGTTTTTTAGGGTCACAAATCTAACGTTGGACTTCACCAAAGGTTTCTAGAATGGTTCCAATGGGGTTCCACAGGATATCCACTTGCTGAAAACGTAGCCATGTTACCTGAATTTTCCCATGGTGATACCATTTCTCAAAAAAGAGGACATAAAACATCTCTGGTAAAAAATTCTTTCTAGGTAGGAAAATCCCTAGTTAATTTTTCAAAATGAATTTTACAGATCATTCTTTCCCAAAAAAATTCATAATTGAAAAAAAATTAATCATTCATATTCTAATAATTATGAATTTTAAATCACCCTTGTATATGAATCCCATTTTTGATCATCTGCAGAAAATTGTGGCATTCCAAGTTCCTTATTTTTACCTTTCCATTTTTTCAAAAAACTATCAAGACAGTGCCTTATAAATTTGATTTCCTGCTAATATTGTAATCAAAATCAGTTTTAAATTTTAAAATAAGTTAAAATGCACTCCATTATTTCACAACACATAATTTGAGTTAATAATGCCTTCCTTTATCAAACCCTGAAGCCAAAAAAATTTCAATTTAAACTTGCTTAAATTCTGAACATCATTCTAAAAAAAAGTTGAATTTTTGCCAAAAGAAAATCTCAAAAAATCCTTTTTCAAAATCTGTGGAACTATTTTTTTTAAAGTATTATAATTTTCAAGCCCCCAATCCTTGGTTTTGCATGGTTTTGAAATCCCCAAAATTTCTTGTAACATCCCCAATCCATATTGTAATTTTTTGATTTCACCCAAATTGGTGGGGTGGTAAAAAAAACCTACAAGCACCTACACAGGCATCTAAACCCTCTGTCAAATCAAGATGAGAGTGTTTGGAATATTTAAAGGCCTCCAAAATCACACTCAAAAAATTGAATAAAGAATGCTTTACATCTCAAATCCTTTCTTATTCTTAAAGAATTTATCTTATGATTTTGGAAAATTGGTATTGATTTTTTAGATTCTAAGTCCTTCATTTCACAGCCAGAAAATTGGATTAACATCAAAAATAAGACATTCTTCTCAATTTTTATCCACTTATATTTCCCAAGAATTTTAAAAATTTTGAGCTTGAAGTCTTTTATTGGGCATTAAAAAGTCATTAATTCAATAATCAACATATAAAAAAAATTCAGGAAAAAACAAAACAAATAATCCAATCAACTTCAATTCTTAATACTTTCCTCATTGAATGTGTAGATGCTTTAGGAGGGAAAACATTATTTAACCACCATTGTGATTTCAGGTTAGAAATTTGAGGGCTAAATCAAGTTCCAAAAATTACACACACACATATATATATATATATATATTTTATTTCAAGTGCATTTCAAAACTATAAACTCATAACTTCCATAAAACCAATTAAAATGGTATCAGAAATGGCTTCTAAATGCACCCAAAAGCAGACGCTTCCTGTTCTTGATGTAGATTCATCAGTTATTTTTTGGTAACTAATTGATCCTAAAAATCCCCAAATAATTTTTTTGTGTCATTTTTAATGCGTGCTGAAAGACTTCCAGCTTGACATATATAAAACTTATTAGGGAGTATCAAAGTTAGCAAACCCGCCATTAGAAACCCGCCATTTTTTTGACAAGTCCCGCCATTTTTAATGGCGGGTTTCTGAAATACACATACCCCCTAACTGGTGTATTTCAAAATGGCGGATTTCAATCATCAAACACGCCATTAAACCCGCCATTTATGCATCATCATCCATCCACCATCCATCACATCAAAAACACCCATCCACATCAGCAAATCCATACCGGTCCCATATCCATCGCATCACACACATCTCTATCGTTTTTCACATACCTTTACATACCCATCTTCACACAAATCCCATCATCATCTCATCACCCCACATCACTCACCACCTTTCTAAACATTTCCAATCAAACATCCCGCCAGCAAGTTGAAAACGCAAAAAAGCTGACTGAACTTTTGCTACTGTTTGAATCCCATTCAGACTCTGATTCAGACTCCAATTTGGAATCAACTTGGTTAGCTTTGAATTCTCTGTTGGCAAAGCAATACATGATTCCAAGAATACACACTCTCCATAACCCTATGTATGAAAGGCAAAAGCTTCATCTCATCCCTGACTTAAGCTTCCAGCAACTGTTCCAAACTTTGTTGCCTTCTTTCATGAAACTTTTGGCAATGATTGAAGACCACCACATCTTCCAGAACAATTCTTGCAATCCTCAACGCAATCCAGCCATCCAACTTGCCATTTCTCTTTGTAGATTGGGTTCAAATGGAAATGGAGCAGCAATCCATCAATTGGAAAATCTATTCTCAGTCAGTTACAGAAGCATTGACTTATACACCAAAAGAGTCATGATTGCTATCCTATCTTTCCTTTGCTCGGTCCTTTCATGGCCAACCAAAGAAGAACGCAAGGAGATATCTCAAGTAATGGAGACAGAAGGCTTTCCTGGTTGCATTGGTTTTGTTGATGGAACCACCATCCCCTTGAGTCAAAAATCCAACCTAGATGGCAACCACTATTTTGATCGTAAAAAAAGGCAATTGATTCATTTCTTTTCCAATCGCTATGATAAAACTTTGGATCACACACTGACCAAATATGTTCCATCTCTTTTTTTAGATACTCCGTGGCACTACAACTTGTTTGCAATAACAACAAGAAGTTCATCCCCCTCCATGCTGGCCTTCCAGGTTCTTGTCATGATTCATATGTTTTCAATCGGATGCGGATTGCCCAACAACCAGAGATCTACTTTGACCAAGATCAATACCTTCTGGCCGATTTGGCTTATGCTAGTGGGAAATATGTAGTTCCAGCATACCAGAATGTTTTGTCCAATGATCAAGGAAAAACCGATTTTAACTATCATCTTTCCCAATCACAAGTTCGGATTGAGCATGCCATAGGAATTCCAAAAGGAAGATGAGCCAGCTTACGGGAGATGCGAAACCAGCTCCAATGTTCCAAAGATATGAGGTTCCTCATCAACTGGATTATCACTTGTGTAATCCTTCACAACCTTTTGGCCAACATCAAAGATGAATGGGACAAAATATTCCAAGATGATATTCCTGATCCGCCTCAAGTCATCCCTGTCTCATCAGGTCCCTCATCTTCTTCTATGAGAGAGCAGATTCTTCCTCTCACCCTTGCTCGCTTTGATGAGTAATTTTTGATTTTGAAATTGGTAAAAATTCCCTTCACCCTATTTTTTTGGTTTTGGTTGTTCACCCAAGATTCATAGGCTGAGTTTTTTTTTATTTTTTTTTTTTAGTGGACTTGAATCCAAAAACACCTCCACCTCAAACCCTGCCACCCCCCTCCCCCTCACCACTCAACCCCTTCAACCTCACCCCACTCACTCACTGGTCAAACCCTGCCTCCTCCTCACCAAACCACCTCACTCATCACCACCACCTTACTCACCACCACCACCTCATCTCACCTCACTCACTGAATCCCCTCCTCCTAATCCTGGTAAGCCCCCTCCACCCTTTTCCTTCTCCTTCCCCTCACCAGTTGCTGATCCTTTGATCATTCAACCTTTAGTCCCCCCCTGGATCCACCCCACTCACTCACCGGTCAAACCCTGCCTCCTCCTCACCAAACCACCTCACTCATCACCACCACCTCATCTCACCTCACTCACTGAATCCCCTCCTCCTAATCCCGGTAAGCCCCCTCCACGCTCTTTCTCTTCCTTCCCCTCACCAGTTGCTGATCCTTGGCCATTCAACCTGTAGTCCCCCCCTGGATCCCTTGGTCAATCCCTCAAGGTCAATCCCTCAAGGTGATCCCCTCCCCTCCTCCAATTTCTCCTCTCATTGATCGAGCAATCAATTGCTTGATTGATTCGCAATTGATAGGCCATCAATCGCTCAATAGATTGCCAATCAATTGCCCGATCGATTGCGAATCAATTGGGCAATCAATTGGCAATCTATCACTCGATCAAGCGATTGATTGCCAATCGATTGCCCAATTGATTCGCAATCAATTGGGCAATTGATTTGCAATCAATGGGTCAATTGATTGAAAATTGATTGCCCAATTGATTGAAAATTGATTGCCCAATCAATTGCCAATTGATTTCCCAATTGATTCGCAATCAATCAAGCAATTGTGCCAATCAATTGCCCAATTGATTCGCAATCGATCGAGCGATTGATTGCCAATCGATTGCGAATCAATTGGGCAATCGATTGGCAATCAATCGCTTGATCAATTCGCAATCAATTGGCAATCAATTGGCAATTGATCGAGCGATTGACTCGCAATTGATTGGCCAATTGTTTGGGCCAATCAATGCAGGGTTTTTGTAGGGTACAGGAACTGACTTCCCCTTTTTTTTTTTTTTTTTTTTTTTTTTTTTTTTTTTTAGGTTTTTGAGCTCGGCCAGAACACATTCTCTCAAGTCTTACGCCAACCAAGCTACGTCCTGGGACAGTCTGGTTCGCCTAGTATGATGCCGGCTGCGGCTCCTCATCATTACCACTCCTCCCCATCTAATTCTATTCTTTTGATATCTATCGATTCCTTCACTGGCCACCAAACTCAAAATGTTATACATCCATCCAAATTTCACCTTGATCCTCACCTTGGGTGCAGCAAGTGCCTGGGAGGGAGAAAGATGGAAGGAGATGGTATTAAAAACATAAAGAGAGGTGGCAAGCAGAGGAATCGTTGATTTTCATCTCTTTTTTATTTTTTTAATCCCACCATTTCCATAATGAGAACGTTGCTGACATTTTTTTTTTTATTTGTTTGACCGGTCTTTTTGTTTGTCCAACCCCTTTTTAGATATTGATTCCTTCAATGCCTACCAAACTCAAAATTTTATACATCCATTCAAATTTCACCTTGATCCTCACCTTGGGTGCAGCAAGTGCCTGGGAGGGAGAAAGATGGAAGGAGATGGTATGAAAAACATAAAGAGAGGTGGCAAGCAGAGGAATTGTAGAAAAAGGAGGGCTCAAATGAGGGATTCGGAAATTTCTTTGGAAGTGACTGACAACTTGATCAAGGAAAAGTTTGCCTGGTCTAGACGAAAGCTATGCCCTTTGGATCTGTACCCTGCTATCATGGCTGAAAAGAAAAACAACCCTTGAAAACCCACCCAGGAAGAATTTAAGCAAGCAAAACAGACAATTGGGGCTTTCCACTTCTTCCACCATGGAAAAGTTATCCTTCTCAACCAATCTGATCACCATGCTCTCCTTGCCGTCATTGAATTTGTGCCTTTGGATTGACTATCTGAGCAAGATAAGAAAGATATCAACTTTGTGACAACATTCCTTCCTCATTGGGCAAGTTCTCCAGTTGTTCTGCCCCAGGAAGAGAGCAATCAAAAGAAGGAAGTGAGGGGTCCAAGGTTGGGATTGACTGATCAATCAATACCAAAGTAAAAGTGATTGGAGCCGATTGTGTTTTAATATCCTCCTCGTCATCAGATGGGGGCCACTCCAAGGCCAAGGTTTGATCAAGGTCCCCGTTGGTAGGCTGAGCATCCCCAGCCAAGTCCTTGGCATCAACGGAATCGGATTGTTGGGCATTGAAAGCAGCTAGGGGGGTGATGTTGGCCTTCTTTCCAAAGATTTCATCCATTTGAATGTAAAAAGTACAAATGGAGTCCAACTTATCAACCACCAAGTTGATTCCTTTGGCTTTGTCCAAGTCGGTGATACCAAATCCAGTGGAGATAGACATGGAGTGGGCCTTTTTGTACTTGGCTTGATAGTTTTTGAACCGCTCCCTCATCTGTTTGGATGACAGATCCAGCCTACCTTTTGTTTTGTTCTTGAGTTCATTGGCCATCAGGAGATAACCATTGACCTTAGAGGATTGAGGTTGGCCAACATGTGTTTTTGTTGTTGGATCCAAAGCAGGCATTGTAGTTGGAGGGAATTTTCAGCCATTTTACCAGGATGATGTGATCAGCTCTCTTGAGCTGACTTGAGCCCTTGGAAGCTGATGGGGGAGGATTGTTTGTTGTGGAGTTCCTTGGTGATGTTCTCTTGGGTGTGTTGGACTTGTGGGGGGAGGTTCGCTGAGGGGCCATTTGAACGAGTTTGGGCTACGCAAGTGATGAGAGCGATAAAGTGATGAGAGTGGTGAAGTTTTGAGAGCGATAAAGTGGATGAGAGTGATCAAGTGATGAGAGCGGTTAAGTGATGAGAGTGATGAAGTTTTGAGAGCAATAAAGTGGATGAGAGTAATCAAGTGATGAGAGCGGTTAAGTGATGAGAGTGATGAAGTTTTAAGAGCAATGAAGTTTTGAGAGCGATGAAGTGGATGAGAGTGATCAAGTGATGAGAGCGATAAAGTGATGAGAGTGGTCAATCAATTTTATGATGAGGGTGGGGGTAAAAAATTTTCCGATGAGGTCAGAGGTAGAAGGAGGTGGGAAGACAGGGGTGTATGACGCGGACAGGTGGTGGAAGCATTTAAATACTTTATTTGAAAAAACTCACTTATTTCAGGTTAACTTTGACACATCTGATCTGAAATAAGTGGGTTTTTTTGATTTTTAATGGGGGGTTTGAAATGGCGGATTTGGGTTGAAACCTGCCGTTAAAAAATGGCGGGTTTGGTTAACTTTGATACCCCCTATTGTAAAGATAAGGCAAAAATTTTTGAAAATAATGTGTTATTTTTGATTTTGATACCATTTCCTGGAAGTAGAATGAAATACTAAAAATGTAAAAAAAATTGTATTTGAAATTCCTTTCATATTTGAAAACTTTCTGTCCCTTCAGAATTTCCAAAATAATAAAAAAAAAATCTTTTTTTTTAATGTGAAAAGATTGGAGAGGTAAAGTGTTTTTTTTCAATTTTTTGAGTATAATTTTGAAGGCCTTTAAATTTTCCAAAAATTCTCATCTTTCTTTGAAAGAGGTTTGAGATGCCTTTCTAGGAGCCTGTGTTTTTCTTTTTTGACCACCCCACCCAACCGCATGAAATCAAGGATTGGGGGACATTGGGGGAATTTTTGGATATGGCAACACCACTCAAAATAAAGGATTGGGGGCCTGAAAAATATAAAACCATTTTTCATTTGAAAATTTTTTATATGTTGAAATGTTGAATTATTATGGCCACAAATGAGGCCCATTTGATGGTTCAGAAATGGAATTAAATTTGAACCAATAAAATACCATTATTTCTATATTTCCTAAAATATTTCTGCCAGCAGTAAAATTGTTTCTGATAGCTAGAACTTGGGATTTTGGGGGGGTAAAACTGTAGTGAGGGGGTATTTGAATTCCAAGAAAGTTTTTTCAAGTTTTTATTGCATTCCGAAGTATCTAGTATTAAAAATATAATTCAGGATTGGGTCTTAGGTTCCTGAATTTTAGACGATGCAAAGGTCTGGAACAATCTATACACTGGCATTTTCAAACAAAAAGGGGCTGATGGAAAAGACATCAGATAGGGTTAAAATAAGTTCAATTTTGAGTTCAAAAATAGGATGTTATATATTTTTGAATTGATTGAGGGGTAGACAGTAGAACCAGAAGTGGAGAACATCTTCCAATTTATGGAAGTAATGGAGCTGCCAGTTAAATAAAAAGAAAGTGTTAGATTACCATATTGATCATATAAATATGGGTGCTGTTAAATTCACAACTCCAGTTGTGTGGGAGTTGTGTAGGGCCCTACACGGCTAAAATGAGCTTTGGGGGCCCATAGACAACTAAAAAGGGCATTTCCAAACACGCGCGACCCCGGGGGGTTGTATAGGAGCCATTTACCCCCCAAACAGAGCAATTTGGAGCCATGTACCCCCGTACACGGCTCAAAATCACCGTTTTTGGGGCTGCGCAGCCCCCTGGAAGTCATGCCAGAATTTTGGGCACCCCCTGGACCACACTTGGGTTCCCTCAAACCAAATTTGGGATCAACGCATACTTTTTGGGATTTTTGTTCCACACCTAGTGATTCCAAAGTGACTTTAAAGTGAAACCAAAGTGAAAGTAAAGTGAAAATTGAAATCATATAAAAATCTGCAAACAATTCTTTCTCAAATCAAAAGTGAGAAAACTTTGTTTGTTCAAATGAAAGTTGGATTGAATACTGAAGTATAAAATTGAATTGTTTTTCATGGGAACAGTGGCAAGCCCTCCTCCTTCTGACATGGCTGCGTGGAAGTTCTAAATTGATATTGCCATCAACAAAGCTTTGGAAAAAGAAGAAAGGATTTGGCTAATGAAACATTGGAAGCCCAAATTGCATCCTCATCAAGGGTGACAATTGAGGAACAAAATGTTTCAAAGTGGGATGCAACCTCTGGTCGTGAGTAACAATTTATGTTACAGGGGTCTTTGCTGGATTTAATTTGATTGAAACTAATGGGGTGCATGTAACTGAAACTATGACTTAACCAATGAATTTTTACTAGATCCACTTAACCCACCTCCTGTGAGAACTTTTAATACTAGGGAAGAGGTCCAAAAATATTGTCAAACATGGGCTATGAAGCATGGTTATGCTGTGACGGTTTTGAGCTCAAAGAAAGATAAATATGTGGATTTGGCCTGTGATCACCATGGTTCCTATTCAGGAAAACTTCTTACCAAAAGTTCTAGGCAAACTCACACAAGGAATGTTGGGTGAAAGTTTTTAACCCATGCAATTTGCACAAAGGAAGACCCCTTGTGGTGACTCTCCTAAAAAGAAACCCAGCATAACCATCAAACATCTGAACATTCCTCTGTGCATCCTCAACTGAGGAGAATCTTGGGCGTGGCCTTAGGCAATCTAATAGAAGGCATGAATGATGGGCTCAATACATTTCAGCTTAAGAGGAAATTGAGAAAGATTGATGGAGAGGATTATGTTGATGACTGGAAAATCTATAAAACTAAGCAGAAGGTAATGCTTGCAGAACTAAAGGGGAAAAGTGTTATGGAGGTACTATATGAACAGCTTGAAGAAACAAGTTGTATTCACTGGTCAAATTTCAGTGGAGAAGGTCACTTGGAGGCCCTGTACTTAGCACATCCTGAGTCAGTAAAGATTTCAAAACAATTCCATCATATTGCTATGTTGGATTGTACTTATAAGAAAAAGAAGTACACAACCCGGCTATTGCATGTTGTAGGAATGACAGCCAATTGGAAAAATTTCACAAAAGCTCTTGTTTTTATAACAAAAGAAATGTTTGAGTTCTACAGTTTTTCTGTAAACGCATTAAAGGAGTTGGCTGATGATCCTGAGAGACTTCCAAAAGTCTTTTTGAAGGACTGTGAAAAGATCTGATTTGTGCTATTGAATCTAGTTTCCCTGAGTCATCAAGAAAATTTTGCACTTTGAACTTTTCTAAAAACATACAAGAAAACTGTAAAGTGCGCTTTTTCAATGACATTGAAGGATGGAAAAGCTTTATGACTCTGTGTGCAAAGTATGGGGCCTCAAAGACCAAGGAGGAGGCGGAGTTAAATGATGCAAAACTCAGTGTAGGTCCAAATTGCTGCTTCTTATTCTTCCTAGTTTTGGGTTCTGACCTTTTGACTTGTATAGTGTTTCTTGAAAGACTATGAGGATGTACTCAAGTATATGGAAAATAACATTTTCCCTATCAAGGAGACATTTGTAACAGCGTGGACTTGTATAAACCCACATTTGGAAACAAAACAACATCTTGGGTTTAAGGGGCCCAGGCAACTCTCAAACAATTTCTTGCAAACTATTTGGAAAACATGTTGCATTTCTGGAAAATCCTTGACAGAACATTTTTGAATCAAATTAAATTGGTTCATGCGTCACTTCATAACTCTTGAATTGAGTTAGGGACAGTTCTTCCACCTGAACTGTTACCATCAGATTACAAATTTTCTTTAGAGGCAATTCAGCTTATTAGTGAACAATTTGAGAAATTAAAACATGATAATGATGGCAAAGTGTGCACCAAGTTATATTCCAAGACTATGGGTTTGCCCTGTTCCCACCAAATAGGTGACCATCTAGCATTCTGAGGATCTGTGGTACCCAAAGATGTTCATCCTCAGTGGAGGTTGGACTATGACCCTTGCAGTTCTAGTTCTGTAAATTGGCTTAATTTGGATTGTTCAAATCACTATGTGATTAATGCTTAATTCTTTTTGATTAATCATTCCTAATACACTAATGGTTTATTGTTTTGAATTTTTCAAGTGCAATGTTGATGAAATGCTAATTATTTCTCAGTTACGTGAAAAAGTGAATGCAATGATCTTGGAATCTCCAGTTCATGAGCAAAGCCACCTATTGAGGTATATCATTTTGAAGATTATGAAATATCAATCAAAGCCAAGACTTGAGCCTAAAGTTTTACAATCAAGTAGGGGCCTGCCAAAATTGAAAGATACACTGTGGTGAACAAACCTGAACACTGCACTGGCAAAGGCCAAAATTTTTTAAAAAAAAATTACACTCTTTTTCCTAAAATTTTCAAAAAAAATTTTATACTCTTTTTCCTCATCCTTAATTCATCATCAAAAAAAAATCTCTTTTCCGGAATGATCCCCTATTTAGTTTCCAGCTCCCAGCCTTCCCTTCTCCTAGTTTTTTAGGAGGATCTCTTGGGTGTTTATACCCCTGTGCCTGGTGTTCAAGTCCCTCTTGCTCCACTCCTCATCCCCTGGTTCCTTTTGCCAAGCACGCAGGAAAGACTGGCTTGACTTGGCTTGACCCTTGCCAGCACTGGCATCATTGTTGACATTGGCGGCAATGGCAATCCTCCTCATCTCCTCTCCCTCATTGGTTGGCCAACCAACCAATCCATCCATCCCCACCCGTCAATCAATTTCTTGAATTGGGCTCACTCACCTCCTCCAACTTTCCCAATCTCACTATCCCACCTCACTCTCCTCACCAGTCATCCAACCACTGGTTTGTACATCTCAACCTGTTGCTTTCTTGTAACCTGATGGGCCTGCAAGTGGTTGCTTTTATTGATTTCAAGCTGTCATCTGCCCACCAATTGTGACAACGCTTTTCAGAGCCCAACCTACAAACCCTCTCACCATCATCACTCATCTCACCCAAAAATCACCTCAAGCCATCATTGATACATCAATCCAACCACCCTTCCCAATACCACCTTTATCCACCTCTCCAATCAATCCTCTTGATCCTCCGCTTGTGACCAATCACGCGGAAAATCCTCATCACATCTTGCAAAAAACTGATTGACGCAGCCTGGATCCAATCTGTCCCCCCCCCTATCTCACTGGTCTCCTGTGCAGGTCTCTGCTGTTCCGCCCAGGGCTATTTCCCAGGCCCCTCAAACACCAGCTCGCGGTAATCCACGGGCCAGTGGTTTCCTGGGCCCGTCAGCCTGTCCACGCGGCCCCTCACCTGCTACTCTCCTGCCCATGCCCATCATTGGCATGGGCTGGTGTCTTTCAGTTCCTGGTCATCCATGGGTTTTCATTATTTCAACTTTTTTAGGTTGTTGTTTGTTCCTTTTTTCTCATCAGTTTCTTTTGTTTTCTCATGATAAGAAATTTTGTTTTCCAATTTTATTTTTTGGCTCTGTATGTGTTATCACTTGTACATAGTCAACAGGGAACCATGGCCCATAAAAGGAGGGGATCTCCCCTACCTTTTTCCAATCATCCATGGGAGTGTGTGGGTATGCCCCCCCCCCTGTATCATAGTAATTCATCATCATTATCCTGGGTATATCCTGGATTGCCCCCTGATCCATTAATCCTTAAAGTCTTTACCCCTCTGTGACCTGACCCTTATCACCAACCAATAGCCTTTCTGGTTGAATAAAATTCTGTATGTTGGAATTCTTGAGTGTGTTATGCCACTCTTTGATCCCTTTCTCTTACCATAGTGGTCTCCATCCTCCCTTGATCATCTTTCTGGAGCCAATCACCTTTGATTGAAGAGTTTTTATTAAGCTTCAAACATGGAGTGTTATACCTCCTTATATTTTTCAAAGTTGCATTCTGCCAGCCTACTCTTGAGTTCCTTGAGAAGTGTTGAGGTTATCCCTGTTCAAATCAGTTACTGTTTGCTTTTAGAGCTTCTCAAAACATTGTGCTTTGTCTTGTAAAGCCACCCTAAGTTATCTGGTACCCTTCAAGCGCTTGATTGCAGAGAGTTGGGAGGGTTCATTGAGAGCCTGGAGGTTGGTTGGGGTTTGAGTTGATCATCCCCAATCTTCTGCTGATTACCAGAGTTTTAGCTTGTGGGCATTGTTTACATACAACAGCTTTGTTCTTTTGAACTTTAAAAAAACTTTAACTTCTTTTGTTCAAATATCTCCCACATAATCTTACCTCAGATAGTTCTGTTTAATTGCAATCAACTATTATCAAAATTTATCCTTTACTACTTGATTCCTCACTTAAAAAGTTCTGGACCTTCATCCTGGTTACATTTAAATATTTTTGTAACAATCAGGAGGGCAGCCTAAACAGAACCTTTCCCCTCCACAGAACATCCATGGCCTAGCACCGTTTGGAGTCTTAAAACGCGGAGAGAACCATCTTGGTTTGAGCATGTTGAAAAACAACTCAAGGGGGAAAAAAGGACTTGAAGGGTTCCAAATAAGAAAAGAAGAAAGATTGTAAGTCTTTTCTTTTGGGATATGTTCATTTTTTTAGTTTAATGAACTTAGTTACTAACTAATGATTAATTTTTAGTCAAAGTTGGCATAATCTGAATCTGAATTTCATAGTTCAGAGGAAGAGACTGATAGTGAATTGGGATCACTTAACTTGGAATCAGAATCCTCTTCAGAGGAAGAGAACGGGCAGCAAATCTCAAGAAGAAGCTCATCTTTGGTGAGTATTCATTCAATTTATCTGATTGAAGAAATGAATACTAAGTTAGTTATCATGATAGGAACCAAACGTGAAATAACTCAATCAAATACCCAATAAATTCCATAAGTTCTTGGGTGAGGTTTGGGATCCAATTGGAGATGGGAATTGCGGATTTAGATTCATTACTAAATCTGTTGTTTATGAAGAACATGGTTGGTTTAAAGTAAGAAAAGAAATGATACAGACATTGGAGAAAAATAAATCATGCTACATTAATATAATTGTTGGTTCAAAGGAGGTTGAAAAGATAAAACCAAGATTTGATGTTGAAGACATCAATGAAGGGATTCCCTCCTCAAAATGGCTGTCTAAATTAGATATGGGTCAAATCATAGCAGACACATATTCCAGACCAATATTTTCCATTTCATTGGAGTAATGTAATACTTATACTCCAATGAAAAATGGTTTTACTTATCAATCAGGTCCAATTTTCATTTCCTTTGTAAACAATAACCACTGGGTTCTATTAGTACTTGAGGGATGAATGATTCCAATCCTGCCCATTGTAGCAAAACTGCATGCCTTGATTTCTAAAAAATCCTCTGGTTGGGTTGATCATCTCAAAGATCAACTGCAAATGTATTAAAGATTATAGAGATTATAGACTTTGACTTCATTTCATCATTGGGTTTCATATAAATTATAATTTTAATGCAGCTAACAAGTTCTATTAATATAAAGGGTTATCAAATTTTTAACATCATTATGTTGAGTGGTTTGAGTTAAAATCATTTTATTGAGTGTTTTGAATGATATTTTGATGGCAAGTTGGTTCAACTTTTGTTGGGATGATTCCATCATAACAAGTATTTTACTCCTTATGATGGGATCAGCTTAACTCAAGTTGAACTGCTTTCTTTTTTGTGTTTTTACTTTAGGGCTTTTCAAGTTACTTGTCTTTTTTTTAGTGTTTTTACTATAGGGCTTTTCAAGTTACTTGTATTTTTTTGGTGTTTTTACTTTAGGGCTTGTCAAGTTACTAGTCTTTTTTTTGGTGTTTTTACTTTAGGGCTTGTCATTTTACTTGTCTTTTTTTTTGGGTTTTTAGTTTAGGGCTAGTCCAGTTACTTGTGTTTTTTTTTGGTCTGATTAATTTAAGGATATTCCATTGGATAGACCCAGTTTTTTTTGTTTTTTATTTATTTATTTTATTTTGTTGTTTTTTTTCAACCAAAACATCAACGTTTTTTGATTTCTTTGATTTTTTGGTTGATTCATGTTTTTTGCAAGGTTTATTTGATTCATGGGTTATGTTAGTGCCCTTACATTCCATTATTTTTGTTTTTGTTTTTGTTTTTTTTGTTTTTTTTGCTCACCAAGGTCCAGTGGCGTGTTGGATGCCACAAAACTACATTTGAGCTGTGTAAAACTCCACATGGCTTGAATGTAGTTGTGTGGAATCCAACACACTGTTGGACCAGGCTGGGTGGGAGGTGCGACTCCTTGAGCCATGGGGGGTTGCACACGGCTTGGATTGGACAGTGTGGCGTGCCACATGGCTCACTTTGAACCGTGCCCACGGCTCAATGAGCCGTGAATTCAACATCACCCTATAAATATTGGTATTCCTTCAGAATTAATTTCATTAATGAGAAATGAAATCCCTTCCATTAAAATTATGCTATTTATTAGCTGCAATTTCTTTTTTAAAAAATAATTTGACTATTTCTGAGATGTCTCACTTTAATTTTGGGTACTTGGAGTCCCAGGTGGTCCTTGAAAGGAAGCATTTCAGACTATCAAAATGGAATATTTATGAGAAAAATTGTGAGAATTTGGTGAATGATATGAAAAAATTTGTTTGAATTTAGAAACTATCCAATCATGAATAGAATTGTGAATATTCAATATTATAACTATAGTTTGTCTTCCTTGAGAATTCCTTTAAAACCCACAAAGATTATTTTGGTGGTTTTTATTTTTTGATTAGAAAACAGGGGGTTAAAAATATAGTTTTATTTTCCATGAAGACAAATGATCTGGAAGAAAAATTTTGTGGGAAAGAAGGCAGAGAAGAAGAAGGGAAGTTAGAACTCCCAAGAGCCTTTTTGAAATGGAAATCTGTTTCCATTTCCCTGAGGAAGCTTTCTTTAATTTTTGTAATCATGGTGGAGGAACTGGAGTAAGTACTCATGAGGAAAAAAATACCAAGTATTTTATGAGAGAAAAAAGGAGAAAATTGATTAATTGGAATTGAATTACTTAAGTGCAGGGTTTTGAGATAGAGGAATATCCATGTATATGGTGTTTTGTCTTCTGGTATATGTGGAAATGGAGTTTTGAGAAAATTAGTATTGCAAAATTGTACGCATAAGATCAAATGTCTACAGTGCCCAAGAATATATATTGAAAAGAATGGGGTTTGATTTTTGAATCAGAATAACATTATGTTTTATGGGAGTTAAAAAGTTTAAACTTTTTGATGGCTTATTCTGGGAAAAATAGCTATTTTGAGAAACTTGAACATATTTTTCAACAAGTGAAAGTGGAATAGACATATGAAATTGGTCCACAGCAATGACAAAAATAATTTTAAATTCAGGCTAATAAATGTATTAGGATGGAGAAGAAATCCTGTTAATTATACAAATTAGGGTGTGTCAGAGTTAGCAAACCCGCCATTAGAAATCCACCATTTATTTTGACCAAACCCGCCATTTTTAATGGTGGGTTTCTGAAATACACATACCCCCTAACTGGTGTATTTCAAAATGGCAGGTTTCATGAAAATGGCTGATTTCAAACATCAAACCCTCCATTAAACCCACCATTTATGCATCATCATCCATCCACCATCCATCACATCTAAAACACCCATCCACATCAGCAAATCCATACAGGTCCCATCTCCATCACATCACACACATCTCATCTCCATTGCTTCACATCTCCATCACTTCACATCTCTATTGCTTCACATCTCTATTGACTCACATCTCTATTGCTTCACCTCTCTATTGGTTTACATCTCCATCTTCACACAAATCCCATCATCATCTCAAAACCCCACATGAAATCACCATCCTTCTCAACATGTCCCATCAAACTTCTCAGCAGCAAGTTGAAAATGCAAAAAAGCTGACTGAACTTTTGTTATTATTTGACTGCCATTCAGACTCCAATTTGGAATCAACTTGGTTGGCTTTGAATGCTCTATTAAAAAAGCAATACATGGTTCCTAAAAGACAAACTCTCCACAACCCTATGTATGAAAGGCAAAAGCTTCATCTCCTCCCCAACCTAAGCTGCCAGCAACTGTTCCAAACTCTGTTGCCTTCATTCATAAAACTTTTGGAGATGATTGAAGACCACCACATCTTCCAGAACAATTCTTGGAATCCTCAATGCAATCCAGCTATCCTAATGGCTTTTCCTCTTTGTATATTGGGATCAAATGGAAATGGAGCAGCAATTCATCAATTGGAAAATCTATTCTCAGTTGGATATGGAACCATTTACTCATACACCAAAAAAGTCATGGTTGCTATCCTATCTTTCCGTCTCTCAGTCTTTTCTTGGCCAACAAACGGAGAACTTAAGGAGATATCTCAAGTAATGGAAACAAAAGGATTTCCTGGTTGCATTGGTTTTTTTGATGGAACCACCATCCCCTTGAGTCAAAAACCCAAGCTAGATGGCAACCACAATTTTGATTGGAAAAAAAGGCAATTGATTCATATTTTTTTCAATTGCTTTGATAACACCGTTGATCACACACTGACCAAATATGTTTTTTCTGTTTTTTGAGATGCTCTGTGGCACTAAAACGTGTTTGCAATAAAAACAAGGAGTTCATATCCCTCAATGATGGCCTTCCAGGTTCTTGTCATGATTCATACGTGTTCAATCAGATGCTGATTGCCCAACAACCAGAGAACTAATTTGACCACAATTAATACCTTCTGGCCAATTCAGCTTATGCTAGCAGGAAATATGTGGTTCCAGCATACCGGAATGTTTTGTCCAATGATCAAGGAAAAACCAATTTCAACTATCATCTTTCCCAATCACAAGTTTGGATTGAGCATTCCATAGGTTTCCTGACAGGAAGATTGGCCAGCTTGAGGGAAATGCAAAACCAGCTTCAAAACCCCAAAGACATGAAATTTCCCATAAACTGGATTATCACTTGTGTCATCCTTTGCAATCTTTTGGCTGACATCAAAGATGAATGAGACAAAATATTTGAAGATGATATTCCTGATCCACCTCAAGTCATCCCTGTTTCATCTTTTCCCTCATCTTCTTCTATGAGAGAACGGATTCTTCCTCTCACCCTTGCTAGCTTTGATGAGTAATGTTTGATTTCAAGTTAGGTAAAAAATCCCTTCACCAATTTTTTTTGGTTTTGATTGTTCACCCAAGATTCCTAGGCTGAGTCTGTTTTTTTTCTATTTTTGTGGACTTGGACAAAAAATACCCTCCACCTCACCCCATCAAACCACCAGTCCCTCCACCCCACCCCTCCTCCTCATCCACCACCTCTGCCTCACCCACCACCTCCACCTCACTTCTTCTCCTCACCCACCACCTCCACCTCACCCTCCACCTCCGCCTCACTTCTTCTCCTCACCCACCACCTCCACCTCCCCTCCTCCTTTGGTTGGAATCCCTGAGTCATGAGAGCAATAAATTGATGAGAGTGATGATGAGAGTGATAAATTGATGAGAGTGGTGAATCTTTTTATGATGAGGCTGGAGGTAAAAGAATTTTCAATGAGGTCAGAGGTAAAAGGAGGTGGGAAGCCAGGGGTGGATGATGTGGACAGGTGATGGAAGCCTTGAAATACTTTATTTGAAAAAACCCACTTATTTCCGGGTAACTTGGACATGTCTGATGTGAAATAAGTGGGTTTTTTTGATTTATAATGGCGGGTTTGAAATGGCAGATTTGGTTTGAAACCTGTCATTAAAAAATGGCAGGTTTGCTTAACTCTGATATTCCCTATTATGAGTCTGTGGAATTAACTAAAATAAATTTTGGATGATTTTCTTCCTGGAAAAATAAATAACATAATTCTGCATCAGATAAGAACTAGATTCCATACTAGAAATTCTCCTTGGATAACTAAAATAATTTTCCTTTCAGGTAATATTCAGGGTTCAAGCAAAAGAATTTTTTTTTGAAAGGATCAGAATGTTATATTGCAGAAAATAAACCTGCATTTTTAGGGATGGATTAATATTAATATGGGAAAAAATTTTCTTAAAATAGAATTTTTTGAGTTTTGAGCAGAGAAACAAGGGATTTTTGGAACTGAAATGAAGCATCATAATCTGATTCTTATTATGAATAATGATCTATTCCAAATCCAGGAAAAACAATTTAAAGAAAAAATATGGGGAAAATTTTACAAAAGCTTTAAATCAACAGATGGGAAATGGTTTTTTGAGGAAATATTTTTCTAGTTACTCCAGACCACTTTTTTCAACAAATAAGTAGGATTCCTCAAAATTGAAGATAATTATCCATATGAATAAAATAACTTTTTTGACTAATAATTATTCTTTTCTTCTTCCAAATTTTGAGTATTTTAACTAAAAAATGAGAAATATACTTTTTTATGGGTTGAAAAATGCAAGGGTATGGTAAAAGCAGAAATAAAGCCATGCAGGGCCTTGTTTGATAACTGAATTTGACAACTTTTTGGCCTGAATGCAATAAATACAAATTCAAAATTAGCCAAAATCTCTGTCTCAGTCTATTGAAGATAAATATAATGTATGCTGAATTGTGAAATTATCTATGCAGGAAAGATAATTACTAAAAATTCAGTGATAAAGTATCTGGTTTTGGTAATAAGGAGAGGAAATAATAGGGAGAAAAATATTGTAATTACATTTTTTATATGAGATTATGTGCAAAAAATGGAAGGGAGCTTTTTCTGTATTGAATAGGAATTTTTAAAATTTTCCAAGAATTGCTTTTCTGATTTTTTTTATTTTTTGAAAAAAGGCATGAAGAAATAATTGGCAAATTTCAAAAAATTTCTGGAATGACCAACTCTACAGGCAAGCTTCCATATACCAATGATTTCTCTTTGAAATTTTCTTCCAATTTTCATCAAACGTTTTTCACAATAGCCATATTCTTTCAAGTTTTTTTAAAGGGTTCAGAATCAGAATTTAAAAAAGATTTTGATTGGGAATTCACCAATCCAAAGTAAATTGTGGGAAAATCAAACATCTGGGAAGAATTATAATATGAGTGTTCCAAAATGAGTTGGAAATTATATTTGAGAATTTTTGGGGATTCCAGAGCTGTGAAACAGGGGTTAAGGTAAGAAAGTTTCCCAGTTTTCTAAATATTTCTTGCCTTTTTTCAGATTTATCACTTATAATTTGAATCAAAAGATTATATTTTTAAGGAAAAAAAATTAAATTATGGCAAAAGAAACTTTGGGATGTGGATGTTGAGAAATTAGTTCATCCATAGGTTCTTTATCTCGCATTTAGGACCATTTATAGGTCAGATGATGAAATTTAACAATTTAAGAAATTTTTAATGTTGAGTTTCATAGATCAGGAGGAAGGCTCATGGGAAATTCCATTATTATAAAAAATTATATGATTATTGATTACCACCAGGAAAGACAAGGACTTAAATGCATAAATTGGAATTGGGATGAACAGTAGTTAAAAATAAATTTAATTATGAATTTAAAAATTCAATATGGGCTGCAAGCATCTTCACAAATTAGAGGTTCATTTCAGAAAGATTTAAAACCTGGAAAAAAAATCAAGAGTACAGTTGATCTAGAACTAATAAATGTAGAATAAAGACCACTAGACTAATGAAAAAACAATCAAAGGATAAATAAGAGGCATCCAATTGTATTCATTATTGATTATCCTCCATAAATAAAAATTCCTGGTATATTATAAAGATAAAAATGGACATTGAAAATCTTGATCATTTAATAAAAAAAATGAAATCAAGATTAATCCCCAGTGGTTGCAACCAAGAATTGGGCAAAACTTATTTAGAGACTTGAATCAAGACACTGGAGGAAATAATGATTGAATGAAATTCCTTTCCCAAGAGGCTAGGATTTTGTAGATTTCTTGCACAAGTTTTTTTTACCTTCAACATGGTAAATATCCCAGAAAAATATTCTAAAATCCCAGCTGAACTAAATTCATACCTCCAAGTGAAACACTTATGGGTGTGTTGTGAAATTCATTGGGGCATTCAAAAATTATCTGCTTTTCCCATGGTTTTGAATTGGTTAAATTTTGAGAATTTTGGTATATTCACTAATTTTTAGTAAGCCTACCCAATCTGGGGAGAGGTTCAAGACATGGCTAACTGAAGTAATTTTAGTCAAGGGTAGTTAGTGGGCCTATTATTATTCTTTGAGGGCTTAACACGGTGCAACAGTTGATTTTTAAGGGTTGACTTTTCAGTATAAGGGTCAAAATAAGGCCCCTAATTACTTAACTATCCTGATGATTACTTGGTTCTCATATGAAAAGGGGTCTGGTATTTTGATAATTAATATATTCTGTGGGATATATAGATTGAAAAAAAGCATGTACTTATCCCTTTTCAGTTTATCAGGGGTTACCATGGGGTTTATCAGGGTAATGAAGGTTAAGAAGCCATGTTTTGGGGACATCAGGGCAGTCATGCATGTCCCACAGGCTTCCTTTGATGATTTATGCTACATTTTCTTTTCACATGACAATAAATGTGTTATTTTAAAATTATATTGCATGATTTTGGTAGGGGAAATGAGCCTTCAATCAATGTATACATTTCTTTGGTTGTTTTATTTGTATTGGTTTAAGGTTGAGTAAAATTTTATTGGATTGAAAATAATTTCCTGGAAACTTCTATGTTATGTAGTCAAAACTGGTGTCACTTTTCCAGGCTGGAGAATTATGTGAAAGTTATTTTTGGCCATTTTTGTGATTTTTTAAAAAAAAAAATCAAACCATCTTTTGGCGGGTTTTCACGTGTTGTTTCTGTCATAATTTGAATTGTCTGTAGTTTATGTGACATGATTTGATGGATTGGAATTCATATTACATATGCATGCTTTTCCCATGTATTTTGTAGCCTATCTGTCAGGGTATTTGTGGTAATTTCTGCTCTGCCAGCCGGGGGCACAGCTTTCAGCTTGTGTACTTGCTGTGACTTGGCTTTGACATGGCTGTGTATGGGAATTTTGGAAGTTCAGAGCTGCGTGCGTTTCTCAGGCCTGTTAGTGTGTGCACAGCTGCGTGTGGGAATTTGGACAAAAGATAAATATTTCCATAACTCACAAACTACTCAAAACACTCCATTTCTGACTTAATTCAATCAGGTAACATACACGTGATGTGTAATGCAAAATATAAAGATGGCCAGAAGGTGCAAAAATAGTTCAATGTTTATTTTGACCCTTTTAACTAAATTTTCAAGGAGTTTGAATTTGAGGGTGGGTCCAGTGAGTGACCTTTTAGGTGGTAAATCCATTTTTTACAAAACATTTTAGTATCCCCAATTGGTTATGTGATTTTTATATTTATTTCATATTCATTACCTATTTTTATGGTGTTTTTAATTTTTCAGCTAGCTCTGAAATAGTAGCAGGCTGAAATCATCCCACTCAAAGATATTTCCATATCTAAAATAACATTAGGTTGGAAATCCATTTTTGAAAAATATTTTAGTATTTCCAATTAATTATGTCAGTTTATATTTATTTTATATTGATTATCTATTTTAATGGTTTTGTTACTTTTTCAGCTAGCTCTGAAATTGTAGAAGGATAACATTATCTCACTCAAAGATATGTTCATATCTGAAAAAACATTTTAGTGTCTTTGACTAGCTCTGTAGTTTTTCAGGTGTATGGGTTCATCAGAGATATTGTTTTCTTGTGGCCATTCATCCTTTTCAGCTAATTGTCTTTTTTATCTAAATATAGAGATTCTGAAATCCTATCCTTGAATCATCTAATTGTTATCTTTCTGGATTCTGCTAACCTTCCATTTTTCTTACTGGGGGTCAGATTCCATGAGTATGGTGGGAGTAGGGACTTCTTCTCCAACCCTGGGGTGGAACTTTTGATCATAACTCCTGGAAAGACTGGGCGTTTTCTTAACCGCTCTTCAATCAGTATGAATTCCAAAAAATTCTTGCAATTTAGCTTTTTGAAAGTGAAAGGTGATACAAAGGCAGGTCTGAGTTTCTTTTTACCAGCCAATTTGTTAAAGTTGTTAATTTATACAAAGAATTTATCCCCAAATTTAAAGTCAGGCCCTTTGTGGTTTTTGTGCCATCTCTGTTAGTTTTATTCAAAAGAATCTTGTAAAAATTTAGCAGAATTCTTTTTTAGCTATTTCTATTATCTTCTTGAATTCCATTGAGGTTGTGTGTATAGTTGCTATCTGGTTGTTAATATTATCTTTTGTTTGATTAGGAATTCAGAATTTCACTAGGGAGTAGGTAGCTTACTTGGTAGTGGAATATTTACTGCTTTTTTAAGGTATTTCTAAGGAAGATAAGAGGCTGAACCAGTCATGGCAATATCCATATACATTTTTGTGTTCTAACCCAAAACAGAAGAATCTTCTGAGAATTTCTTCTAATTTCTGGATAATTCTTTCAGCTAAACCATCTTTCTAGGAGTGGCACACAGTGTAGGAAGGTGGATTGGTTTACAGAATATCACAAAAATTCCTCCAAAACTCAGAAATGATCTTTGGACCTATATCACTTATTATTATTTCAGGTACCCCCACATCTGAAATGATCCTGTTCCAGAAAGATAATGGAAATTTCATGGAACTATCTTATTTTTGGTTGGGTAGGTGTCAGCTTTCTACTACTGCAGAGCAAGCTGCAAAAGTAACAGAAATAACATAAAAATAATAATAATAAAATTAAACTAAGAAGTAGTAGGAAAACCAAAATTATTGCTGCAAAAATGGATTTTCCACCCAAAATTAGGTAGGGTCACTCACTGACCCCACCCTTGAAATCCAACTCCTTATATTTTTAAATAATTAAGGAAAGAAAGACCAAAATACCACTGCACCACTATTAAACCTTTTTGCCAATTAAATATTTCACATGTACCCTCACCTATAGGTTTCACACCTAAAATTCAGTCAGAATTGAGGTGTTGTTTATATTTGAGGAGTTACAGACGGAAATGTGTTCTGTCACAATTTCCACGCAGCCGCAGCAGCCAATGCACCCGCGCGCGGCTGAGATACAGCTCTTTCACTCCCTCAAAGCTGTGTACGCAGCCCTGGGCCTCTGACAAGTACGCAGCCGCAGGACTAAGGGTTTACAAATTGACAGGCAGCCTGAGAAACCTAGGTACTGCGTAAACATGCTACAACCTACACAGGAACATTCTAAATATTGAATAAATGTTCCTGTGGATAGTAGATAGTTTAAAAGTACATAATGTTATATAAAAATACTTAAATATCCCTTATACATATTTTTTATTAAATATAATTCAAAGTACCAAGAATGTCAAGAATAAGACAATGAAAACTTCTAAAAATATATTAAAATACTTTAATATACTATTATGAGAATTTCTAGACATCAATATTTTTGTGACATACTAAGAAAAATAATGATGTAAAAATATTACATGAATACCCATGACTTATATTTTCAAGTAATTATTTTAGTAAATCAACTGAAATTTTAAAATAAGGAGTAAAATCAATATCATGACTTTACACCAATTATTTAATACCTAATGATAACTCACCTGACATCAGAATATCCGTAGGAATTTCTATTAAAATAATTATTAACTTACTGGGAACATTTACTAAGGATAATTAATTAAATAATAAATAAAAGGGACAGATTAGTTTTATTCACACGCCCAAACATCAATTATAAAGTAGAATAATTCCCACACCCTGTGGAATTAGATGCTACCTGTGCTACAGCACCAAGAACAAGTAACAGGCTACCATTGGTTACCATGCTAGCCTCAGTGTCCGTCCCTTTGAGCCCCTGTACCCCTCAGAAGGACAATATTGGGACTCCAAAAGCTATAAATAAAGAGCTCTTTTGAAGATGTTGATACACAGAGACCCAGTTATATTTATATCCAGACACTGTGCCAAGGTAATCAAATGCTTACAAGAGATAAGTAAGTGATTAATGGCTTAGTCAAATTAATAATATCTGTCCTCAACCTTGTTTTATCAATTTAAACTGCTGAACAACCTTATAACCCAAGTATACAGGTTAAGCCCATCAGTGCATGTCCCAAACAGATACCCAAAGGATTTAATAATATACCAGTAAGTCTTATTATCCTTTCTCTGTTGTGGAAGCTTGGTTACAAAGCCCTGCCACTCCACCATGTATTTTATATACATATTATCTTTTGGAAAAATATCCTTTAAAATAAAACGCCCAAAGTAACCAGGACTACATGTTTTCATACTGAAATACCTGAAGAGAGGTGTTAAAGATCCCCAATATAATTTTGGCCCCTCTATAAAAATATTTAATAATCAATTTATCTATATTGATTTATAACAATAAACCGTATCCAAACCAATTAACCTTGCAATAAGCTTTATCCAAATATTTTACCAATTTTGGCTGCATTTATTAAATAATATATTTATTATTTATTCTATCACCTCTGGTAGCTAAAGGATAGCAAGGGTCTTGGAATCCAGGAGGCTGACAGTAGTAACTTGGCCTTCTTGGAGAACCTGTCTACTATTACTACAACAGAGCTATAGGAGTAGGCTCCTCCAGGAGGCAGTCCAGTGACAAATTCCATTTTAATGACTTCCCATCTCTTCCTGGGCTCATAGATCATTTCTAAGAGAGAAAAATGTTTTCCAGTATTTCTTCTGGATTTCTTCCAATTTTTACATCTGGAAACATATCTAATGGTCATTTCTTTCCATTTTATTCACCAGGCTGTCTGTTTAACTTTCTTCAAAGTTCTATCTGGGGATAGATGTACAGAAGAAAAGTTGTCATGGAATTCAGCCAGTATATATTTAATGTGTTCTTCTTTTTTATTGATATGACACTAGTTTTGGTTCCTGTAGTATGCTAGAACATCCCATGGAGTGAGCCTCAATTCTTTTTAATTTTTTAGAAGAGTTTCAGGTAAGCCATTGGTTAGCTCAGGAGGGGGAGAATTGCTTTCCATAGTGGAGATCAGAGCGTTCATTTCAGTATTTTAGGTATAAATTTATTTGGGTTTCATTTGGAGTTAATATAAAAACTAAAAACTCACATTGATAATAAAAAGAATCACAATAGTATCAGAAATGGCTCCAAAATGCACCACCAAACAGGCATTTTCTGTTATTTCTATAGTTTCATTAACTATTTGGAGGTAAATAATTTATCCTAAAAATCCCCAAAAGACATTTTTTTGCCCTTTCATATGACCAATAGAGAATGAAAGCTCAAAAATTGGAAAATTTTCCAGAAAGATAAATAGAAAAAAATTGAAAAGAAGATTTTTTTTTAATCTCATTTTTTGGCAGGAAGAATGAAGCAATAAAATTATTCAAAAATCATATTTGAATTTCCTGCTATATTTTAAAAATTTATGTCTCTTCATAGTTACAAAAATTACTATAAAATACTTATCAGAAATAGTGATACATTTGTGATGTCATATTTTTTTTCAATTTTTTGACCTAATTTTGAAGGCCTTTAAATGGACCAAAAATTCCCAAAAATTCATTTTAGAGGTTTTAGATTTTCCCCTACTTGGTGGATTTTTCTATTTTTTTTTGAAAGTTGACAAAACCACACAAATTCCAGGAAAACAACATGGATGGGAGACATCATGGGGACTTCAAAATCTGGCAAAAAATGGATTGGGGGTGTGAAAAAAAAATTCCCTATTTAAAATCAAATTTTTTAGTTTTAAATAGATACCCATATGTTTACAATCCAAGTATTTTAGCAAATGCTCCAATGAATTTAATTGGTAAACCAACACTTAGCAAATAAATTACTATGGAAATTTTTTTCTTTCTCTCTGATGCACACCAATGTTTCATCTTCTCCTCTTTGTTAAAATCTAAATTTTTTTTGGAAATACTGATTTTTTTGTTTTGAAATGGAAGTTCCAAATATATCTTGCATTCATCAATTTATTTTTAGTTCTACCACCTTTTCCTTTCAAAATGAGGTCTCTCAATTTCTATCTGGTATGTGCATGGTTTCAAAAGTGTAAAATTTTCTTAGTATTAATGCCTTTTCACAACTTATTTATATATTCAAGGGTATTCATTGACTCTGTCCTTTCCATTATCTCTTCAAAGCTTCAAAGTCTTCAGGTTTTTCTAATCTTTTAATGAATTTTTGTGTTGGTGTTTAATGAATTTAAGGAATTTTTATTTTCATTTCATGAGGAAAACTGTTCCTGAAAATAATCACTATTTTCAGAGGGTGAACTGGGAGGTCAATTTCAATGAATCTTGTTTTTTTTTTTAAAAAAAAAATGATGGAACTTTCTTCCAAAAATCACTTATTATTCAACTAGCAAAAAAACTGGTAAGCAATTGGGCACTGAAATGGGTAAATGTTCATTTTGAAGCCAACTTGGGTAGTTGGGGAGTGGGTAGTGAATAGAAATTCTCCTCTTGTAGGGGAAATAAAAAAATAATTTAATTGAACAAATATGTGACTTGATTTCTCCAAATAAGCTAGCAATGGACCAAAGGAAGCATTGGGCTGAATTTAAGATGCTGATGGCAATGGGATTGTTACTCAAATAGATGGAGGATCCTCCACTTCACCATACTCTTTCCAATCAAGAGGCTCCAAGGGTTACTTATCATTTGTATCACTAGGTTGAGGAATTGAAACAATCCACTCAGGTTCAATTTGATTGGATCTTTTTGAATAAAAATTAGATAGTGTGTGAAATTGGCCTTCTTTCCAAATATTTTATCCATTTTAAAATGGAAAGGAAATATTTAGTCCAATTTATGAAATATATAGTTTATCCCCTTGGTTTCATTAGAATCATTTATTCCATATACAGTTGAGATGGACAGGTAGTGGGCTTTATTTTAATTTTCCCAACCGTAATTCAATCACCCCCTCATCTGTTTTTTGGAAAAATCAAGCCTACCTTGAGTTTTTGTCTTTATCTCATTTTCCATCAGGAGACAACTGTTTACCTTAAAAGATGGAGGTTGGCCTACACAATTTTTACATTGCACTCCAAACAAAGAATTTTAGTAAGCCAGATTTCTGAGTCAGTTTTAAAGAAAAATATGATCAGATCTATTCAGTTGACCTGAAAATTTGGGAATGGGATCAGAAGTAGGATTGGTTGATGTTGAATTCCTTGGAAATTTTTCTTCACTGGATTAGCTTTTTGGGTTTGCTTAGCAGAAAATATTTCTTTAAAGGAAGATGATAGTCAAAAAGAATGGGTTTGTGTGTAGAGATATGAGGATACCTTAAATAAGGTTGGAGTTGGATGGAAGTGGGAAGCAATCAATCAATGGTCTGGTCTGGCATGTGGTTGAGGTGGTGAATACCTTCATATTGAGTGTTTGAAAAAAATTCATTTTCTTTTTAACCTGAAAAAAAAATCTCTGAAATAAGTGGGTTTTTTTATTTTTTCTTGCATGCTGGTTTTGAAATGGAAGATTTGGGTTGAAACCTGTCATTAAAAGAATGGCTGATTATCTCATTCTTATATTCCCTACTTTGTGTTTTCAATCAAAAAATCAAAATAATCTTTCTATCTATATACAATTCATTATTATTTGAGAAATTGGCATCTATTCACTAGATATTGAATTTATCAGCAAGACTTTCCTGATTGTACTTCAATTTTTCTATTTTTGAATGAATTCAATCAAAAAAAATCTTCACAGTATTTTTGATTTGTAAATGTTGTGATTTGAAGTGTTCTGCACATCTCTTTTATGCTCAAATTTCTTTTTTAATTCAAAAAAAGAGTCCAATTTCCAATGATGTCAAGAGATTCAACTCAAAATGTTAAAATACGTATGCACTTAAGTGTGTGCTATGTATAAGTGTAATCCAAATGGGATGCACATATGGGCCTCTCCGGCCCATTGGACACTCACACGGACCATATGGGCCTGTGTGGATGTCACTGATTTGGGGAAACTGGATTCAAAACGCGTGAAACAGGCTCATTGGTACACGGGCCCGGTGGGGGATATGGGCAAATACAGCCAGATGGGCTTGTGTGGGCATAATTGGGCCCAAGTTTTATTTTGGAAATACTTTTCCAGATAGGCTGGCCCGCCAAAGTGTGTTTGTCTCAGGTTTGGGGCTTGGGGCAGCCCATTGGGGCCGCTTGTATTCCTTGGTTTGGCCCACGCGGGGCTTTCGCGGCAGCCAAGGGATCCTGCGCGGTGCGACGCCGCACGGGCCCGGCCAGTTGTGAAAAACGGCCACTGCCGCAGGAGCAAGGGCCAGTGGCCCCAGCTCCCTCCCCCTCCCCTTGCTTGCCATTGCAAGGGGGAGGGGGTGGCTGGCTGGGTTGAACCAGCCAGCAACCAACCGCAACAAGGCAGTTGGTCAGGGCAGGGGGGATTTCATCACCCCCTTTCCCAAAGGATGACAAGGCTGGCTGCAAGGAGAGCAACCGGTGGTGGGGGGGATCTGATCACCCCTCCACCATCAAAGCAAAGCAGAGACCAGGGGCATTCTCCCCCCCCCCTTTACCAAGGGGGATGAGCAACGGGGCTGAGGGGATTTGACCACCCCCCAGCCCACTTCCATTGATGACGCCCTGGTAGGGGGAATTGACCGCCCCCTTTAGGGATCTGAGAGAAAGAGGGGGGGGACAGCATGTCTGCTGGTCATACCCCCCCATGTGAGTCTGAGACCGGACCCAGGTGTGTCCTGGGTCCCACCTGGCCATTTGTATGGCCAGGGGCTGGTTGCATGAGGGAACCAGCCAGTGTGAGAGGCAATAGGACCGGTTGTAACAGACAACTGGCCCAGGGATTGAACAGCACAGGGGCTGGTTCAGCCCCGTAAGGGTGGAAAAACCAGAATGGACTGGAATGGGCTGTTTGTAAAGGTTCAGGGACTGATGCCATGTGGGCTGATGTAGCCCAAACCAAGTAACAAGGCCTGTAGAGCCTGTAGAGCTCTTTTGGGGCGGAAAATTTTCCTTTTGGCTTGTTGTATCATGGGCTCATAAGAGGCCAATCTTTTGTACTTGAGGAGCTCTTTTCCCTGCTGTTTTTAATCCATCCATTCATCAACAATATCATCCAACGTGTTGCCCCATTGTGAGAGCCCATCAAGCAATTATTGACACAAGGTGTCCAGCATTTCTTTTGCTTTAAATACTGCTCATTTGCCTAAGCTAATTGCTGGCCATAATTATAACACAAAATGTTAGGATAATTTCTTAAACTATGAATTAATTTGGGTTTTTTCCTACTGGAATGAGCAAAGAGTTCAAAGTTCCAACAGAGCCTTTTTTTGGACCACTTGCAAACATTCACAAATTCTCTTGCTAATTTTTGAATTAAAATTAAAGTTTGAAATCAAAATGTGAAAAATAAATGATTTAAAGTTAATCTATCATATAAAAAAGAAAAATTCTTCTTCAAATATTCAATCATTATTGGTACCTGGGATATATTTTACTCTATAGGTCATTCTATAAATGACAACACATTCCTTATTTTTCCACCCTTCTTGAAATTGCTACAGTTTTACTGTCAATTAGATCATGTTTCAAGAAAAAAAAATGAAATATGAAGGTTCAAGTCATCATTTCCACATTTCTCATCCAATTAAATTTTGGAATGACGAAAAAATTCAAACGCAGTGCCAACTCATTTTGAATTGTCTCCAAAACATTCCTTTTATAAAGTAGAGGAACCTTCTATGGTCAAATTAATGAAATATCTATTTGTTTTAATTTTTTTTTCCAGGGATCTCTTGAAGATTATGAGATATTTTCAGTGACCTTTAAGTTTCTCCTCCAGATTTTTAACAGGTTGAAAATGTAGAAATTATATTGTTTTAATCAATAGAAATCCATGGAACTCAAATAAAAAGAAATTGAAGAATATCATCAAGGAAGCTTTCAAAAGTATACCTCCAATCTTAACTAACTTCATGTTCATTTGGAAACAAATCCAGCTTCTGTTAGTAATCATTTGGAGGACATAGGTTACTCTGAAGTGACAAGATTCCTAGTTTACTTGTTGCATTGGGCTTCTGAACAAGCTACCCATTTCTATGCTTCAACTAGCTATCCATTTCTATGCTTCAACTGCATTGATTATACTAAGCCATAGCAATCCGCACACCCAAAAATTTCTACGAAAGAAATCATTGGGATAGATAGGGTTTTCAGAAGAGTTACCTTCAAACATCCAGATAAATTCCCGGTAATAATATTGATCACGACTGTGCTGGCTATGGCTGAGATTGCCCGCGACACGAGCCGCTGCGGATGCTTGGACCACCGCTGGGCAACTGGGCAGGACTGGCCTGGGCAAGGGGGGATTTCTAGGCCCGGGCGAAGGCACCCAGCAGCGCCCAAGCAGACGGTCGAAATTCTGGCAACCACCAACACCGACCAACAACCAACCACAAGACAAACCAGCAGCACCCTCCATCCACGCACGAAGACCAAGATACCCATCCATTCATCCATCCATCTATCCATCTAGCTCAAAGCAAACATATTCCAATCGGTCTAACGTGATTCAAGCAGAATGGCATCCATAGCATTCCCGTCACGAAATCCTCAAGCTCCTAAGGAAGCAGCCTTTCGACAAGATTTGGTTCGTCCTGACTTTTCTTACATATCTACCTCCTGTCAAGCTCACCCCAGGAGTCACATACATCACATACCAAACTTAACGACACCCTTGAAAATTTAGAATGTCCGTCTTATTTGCCCGGACTGCAAGTGTGCAAGATTAGTCGAAGAGTTCTCATCGGGTGATCTGGTTTGTGGTAGTTGTGGCTTGGTGGTTGGTGATGTGAGCAACGACTCTAGTTTGGATTTACGCCTGGTACTCCGAATCTTTGGCTGATCCTCTTCCCATCCTTCGATCCCTCCTTAGCGTATAGTGGATACTCGATCCGAATGTCTGCTACCAACATTCTCTATCCACCTTCTCATCACCGATTCCCTACCCACCCACCCCTCCTCTGTTTTAACACATCGGTCCATGACTTATTGAGTTTTGAATCGATTTTAGGGAGAACGTTTGCTGGTGATGAAGGTGATGATCCCTCTCGTGTGGGAGGGCCAAGTAACCCTCTTCTCAACGGAGTAGAAACCTTTGAAACAATCATTTCCTTCAAGGACGGCAATACCGGCGTCGCTCGCGACCTCAATCGTGCCGCTAATCGTGCGGCCGTCAAAAGTGGCGAGAAGAGTGTTGCCGCTGCTTTTCTTTCGATTCAGGACATGTGCGACACCATCAGTCTTCCTCGGACGGTGACAGATATAGCGAAGCAACTGTTTCGAAGGGCAGATGAAGGTAAACTCACATGTACCCCTCCTCTTCCCCTGGGCTAAACATCAGTTTACGTTACCCTTAGCTTAAATCTTTCGCTATCCGTTCCTTCGGATACTGAATAGAGAAACTACTTAGAGGTAAACAAGTCGATGCGATCATTGCTGCTTGCATCTTCATTGCCTGTCGACAATCGAAAGTTGGTCGATCTTTCAAGGAGATCGTCGCTTTGACGCGTGTCCCCAAGAAGCAGATAGGACAGTGTTTTAAAGCTCTATCTGCCGCTTTTGAAACCTCTGCCGTTGGGGGTGGCGGCGCCTTGAATACCACCACAGGAGAAACCAGCGGTGCTGGAGCCGAAGACTTGATGGCCCGATTCTGCAGTCATCTTGGTCTCCCGTTTTACGTTCAAAGCGGCGCCAAGCGAATCGCTATCTTGCAACGCGAGATTGGCATCCTCGCTGGCCGAAGTCCCATCAGTGTAGCTAGCGCTTGTATATACTTTGCCAGTCATCTCTATGGTTGTGGAAAGAGTGCCAAGGACATTGCGGGCGTCGCAGGAGTCAGCGAAGTGACGATTAAAATCGCCTACAAGTAAGTACTCATCTCCCTGATATGTGGGCTTATATTCATATCGCTTACCTTGCCTGTAACCATTCCCTGAAATCAGACTTTTGTATCCTAAGCGGAAAGAAATAGCTGATGCTGAAGCGACGAGCAACGATTCTGTATCCGCTGATCGGTTGCCCTCACCATAGGTTGTCCCCGTGCTCAGTGCTTGGCATTCTTGCATGCCCATCGGTGGATTTGGGGCCACTTGAGGAAATTAGTTACATCCAACTGATAAGTCTCATCTCTTCATTGGTCTCCTGTTGGAACGGATTATCACCAACAAGCTCTCAGGTTTCATGTTTTGCACCTATTTTTGCTCTATGTGCCATTTTGTTCATATTGACGACCTCATACGCAATGTACTCGAATCCATCTGCTAATTTGACCCGCTAGATTTATCCACGTATATTCCGGTTTGAAAAGTTTAATGTTTCACTCGCGCGATCAAGCTCAGATACCCCGAGCACTGTATTGTCGTGTACCTTGAACCCTGGTGCCATGTGTCGGGCTCCCGTATGCACTATTTACTAAATAGTCGACGTTTCTCAAACCCTTGAGGCTGCTCGCCACTTCCTATCGTGCCATACGTTCGACATTGTTCTTAGCCCCGGGGACTCACATATTTGGACCATCTGTTGACTGAAAGCCCAAATCAACTCAGACCAAACTTGCTGCATTGTGTGTGGCAATCATCATGCCCGCGCGGGCGGAATGACATCTAGGTCTGGGATAAAGCGGCTTCCCCAAGTTCAATAACAAGAGGTAGTGTTATGTTTGCGTCGTCAACCTAGAGGACGGAAGTCTAGATCATCAAAGTTCGACCCTTTTGGTTGAATTTTTTGACTCGAGGCTTTAGAAAGATCTGCATATCTTTAATTCAGATACAGATACACCCGCAACTACATTTTCTAAAAACTTGTAATCTGTGCCAGATGTATATTGGTACCAACATACGTACATACAGCAGTCGCCATTTTGCCCGCAGCTTGGTTTTACTGGGCCAATCAAAACGCAAATTTCAAATGCACCTGGTTGTCAAACGCCCCCCAAGCACTTACTACGTGAGCGTCGCGGCAGGCTACATTTTGAGGAAGGCGCAGTAAACAGGGAGTGTATGGGAAAAAAACAACTTTTTTTTGTGTTAATTGCTGGCTGCCTCTTCAATCTCTCTGTGGATATGTTTCAAAAGTCTTTTTTGAAGCAGTCAGCCCTCTGATACCAGGAACCTTGCAGTCCTTTAGCTACACAGATTGATGAAGTGAAAGAATAATAATATTCTTAAGAGTTAGCATGGACCAATCTCCAAAAGGATAAATATGATTGGTAAATAGTGCAAGGTTTATATGGTTTGGTTAAAGGGTTTTCAATATAGTTAATAAAAATAATTGAAAGAGGAGCCACAGTTTATACAGACTGGGGGTCATTAACACCTCTCTTCAGGAGATTAACTTTGGACCTTGTACCCTGGAAGATGGGAAACTTTTGAATAATCACAAAGGAAGTATTACCCACTTAAAATTGTAAAAATGGCCAGGCAATTTTGAAATCTCAAAAAATAAATAAATTAAAGTTAAAATGTTGTCAATTTCCTGGTAGTTGTGTTGAAAAACTACATTGCAACCACCTGGGAGTTATCCCAATTGGGATAACTTAATGCAGTCACACATAGTTGCCTCCTGCAACCGCTGCAGCCGGGAGTTATCCCAAGGGCCAGACCCCTGCACAACTTCACTCTCAGCCAAGCCTGGCCCTCCATCTCACACCATCAGCCAGCACCAACATCAACATTGATTGTCAAAACCACATTGACCCATGGAACCACAAAACACTGGCTGCCAGCAAGAAGCAACCAACAGACCTTTGCCAACCAACACATTGACCCCAGTCAATCAACCAAGACCAACCTTGCAAAAACAACCACCAGGGCAAGACCCCCGCTAGCTCAGAGCCCCACCAACTTATTGCAGTTGGGATAACTTGGAGTAGTTGCACAGGGCAGGCACTTGCACAACTAAATTTCTGATCCAGACAGCCAGCCAGCCCATCCCAGACCAAGCCAGCCAGCCAGAACTAGCCAGCCAGCCCAGACCAGTCAGCAGCCAAGCCCAAGCCAGCCAACCCATACCTAGCCAGCAAGCCCAGACCAAGAAAGCAAGCCAGGACCAATCCAGCCATCCCAAACCAATCCAGCCATCCCAAACCAATCCAGCCATCCCAAACCAAGCCAGCCATCCCAAACCAAGTCAGCCATCCCAAACCAATCCAGCCAACCCAGATCAGTCAGCTCATACCATACCAGCCAGCCCTGACCAGCAAGCCAGTCCAAGCAAGACAGCCAGTCAATCAGTCCAGACGAGTCAATAAGTCCAGGCAAGCCAGTCAACCAGTCAGGTATCCAGAAAGCAAGCCAGAAAGACAGTCAGGTATCCAGGCAGCAAGCCAACCAGCCAGCCAGCCTGTTAGCCAGCCAGTCAGCCAGCAAGTCAGCTAGACTGCCAGCCAGCCAGACTGCAAGCCAGCCAGACTGCCAGCCAGCCAGACTGCAACCTGGCCAGACTGCCAGCTGGACAGACTGCCAGCTGGACATACTTCCAGCCAGCCAGAATTCCAGCCAGCCAGACTTCCAGCCAGCCAGACTTCCAGCCAGCCAGACTTCCAGCCAGCCAGACTTCCAGCCAGCCAGACTTCCAGCCAGCCAGACTTCCAGCCAGCCAGACTTCCAGCCAGCCAGACTTCCAGCCAGCCAGACTTCCAGCCAGCCAGACTTCCAGCCAGCCAGACTTCCAGCCAGCCAGACTTCCAGCCAGCCAGACTGCCAGCAATCCAGACTTCCAGCCAGCCAGACTGCCAGCCAGCCAGACTTCCATCCAGCCAGACTTCCAGCCAGCCAGACTTCCAGCCAGCCAGACTTCCAGCCAGCCAGACTTCCAGCCAGCCAGACTTCCAGCCAGCCAGACTTCCAGCCAGCCAGACTTCCAGCCAGCCAGACTTCCAGCCAGCCAGACTGCCAGCCAGCCAGACTGCCAGCCAGCCAGACTGCCAGCCAGCCAGACTGCCAGCCAGCCAGACTGCCAGCCAGCCAGACTGCCAGCCAGCCAGACTGCCAGCCAGCTAGACTGCCAGCCAGCCAGACTGCCAGCCAGACAGACTGCCAGCCAGACAGAATGCCAGCTGGCCAGACTGCCAGCTAGCCAGCCAGCAAGCCAGCCAGCAAGCCATCTAGTCAAAGTTGGAACCCCAACAGACCAAATTGAGGTGGAAAGACAGACTGTGAAAAATACCAGACAAAAAATTAGGAAATGAAAGAAAGAACAAGGATAACAATCAAGCTGACTTTCTGAAGCAGAGAGACCAGTCCAAATCAGAGAGAACAGACAGATCAAAAGAATCTCAAGAATACCTTAGAAATTCTGGTAAGAATCATCCTGCATCCATAAACTTCTCTGCCTTGACATGAAGACCCTGTCCCAATAATGATCCCCATTTTTTAAATCATTCCAGCATGCTCTATTTGTTCTCTCACATGTACATAGACCTAAAAACACAGTCATTTCTGGCTTAAGAAAGATTAATAAAAAAGAAATTGAGGATGAGGATCCCTATATTTCATCAGACAAAGCAGAAGAAAAGCCAAGGCAGGATGGAAATTGTTGGAATTCTGGCAACTAAGTTCCCTCTTTTCCTTACTATTAAATAAATTAAATAAGAAATAATTTCAATCCAAGATATACTCTGGTATTATGGGCCTCATAAAAGTAGTTTTATGATTAAAAATTATCTCTCATATCCCTAATCAGTTGTTCCTCTTATTGGTTGATTGTTTCAAGATTAACTCATGATTAAGTCTGAAAGAATGCTAGTTCAAGTAGTCTGATTTTCCATTACTGATCAAACTCTTGTAGTCATAGAACCCCGAGTCACTAGTTCTTTTAATGGACTTCTTATCTCTAAGAACCTCCTTTTGTATCTTGGTATTTCTTAATTCTAATGCTTGTTGAACCACTGAATCAGCTTGAATTAACACCTCAGTTGTATTTTACTTTTCACTATTCTTTTGATAGCTTTTATGTCCTGGCTTATGGCCTGTTGTGTCTCTGCCTTGTTGCATACTGTCTTTCACTGATTATGTGAAAGTTATTTGGTTTCTTCTCATTAATAATTCATTATCTTGCTATTATCAGAACCACAAGTTGGTTTGTTGCTGTTTGGCTTGTATGTAGACTATTTAAATTGTTGTGCTAGTCCAGCCAAATGATTATTATCCATTCTTGACTTACATTGAACCTGGGTGCCCCCATTCAACTACTGGATCCACTCCTCTTAGTGTGAAAAGAGCCCTTTCCTTATTCCATCCTGAAACTTTTCCAGGGCATCTCAGCCTAATTTTATCAGAAATAACTTATTTCTTTGAGTAATTACTCACAGGGTACCTGCAGTGGTTCACAGGTGAAGGGCTTCAGATCAAAGGTGGGGTGCTTGATGATTTAAATTCAATAAGAACAGTAATAATGGTGAGGAATCAACAATGATAATTTCAGAACAAGGCCATAAATCACTTACTTATCTTTTTATTAGCACTTGATCATAGATGGCACAGTGTCTGGATGATAACTGACAAATTCTGGTGGGGAAAGAGCCAAAAAAGGTGATGTATAAATACATTTTTGGGGTTAAGAGAGCCTTCTAAGGATACATAGAGAGGGTAGGGCTTATAGTCTCAGGCTAGAAAGCCATTCAGAGCTATTTTAGCATTTCTTCTTGCTGCTTCAGCCCAGATGATCCTGGATATGAATGAAATTTGCATGATTTTATTGACAGGGCCTGTCTTTGTGTTGATTTGCTAATTTGATGATCCTGCACATAATTTCATTTTGTAATATTTTTATTTGACTAAAGTGATTAGTGATGGATTTTTATTGATTTTCTTCTATCCGCTGATCATTTTGGCGATTTTTATTATTTTTCAGGCGGACTACTTGGTATGTTTTGTGGTCTGAAAAGATCAGTATCTGTGAATTTCTTGGTGATCCTTATAGTTTGTTTTTCTAATTAATATGCTTTACAATTTTATTTTCTATATTTTAAATTGAAAAATCACATTTTTGGATAATAATTCATGCATATATCATGTCATTAAATATGCACAGATGATCCTAGTGGGTTGTAACTGTTAAGTTCTTTAACTTTTCAGCGTTCCCAGTCCTTGAGTCTTTGATGCATGCACATCTGGAAGCTGTAGGCAGGAATTGGATTACTGCATGCAGGAAAGTGATCTGCTGCATGAAGGATCTTGGTCAGCACTTTTCATGCGGGTTCTTGACTAATTTCTGCATGCAGGAATTTTGTGGGGGCTTTGCATGCAGGTTCCTTGACCAATTTATGCCTGCAGGGTTGTTTTGGCGCATGCAGGCTGTTTTGCAGGGTTTTGGGACTGTGTGCATAAATTTTGACAAAACCAAATTCAACCAGTAACTCCTAAAATATACAAAACACTTCAATTTGAATAAATTTCAGTTGTGAAATGTATAGCTGACAATATACTTGAAATATGATAGTGGCCAAAAATCACAATGGTGTTGTTGTGTTTTTTAGGCTATTTTTATTAAATTATTTTAAAATCTTAAGGAGTGAGAATTCAAGGGTGGGTTAAGCAAGCAAATCTACCTAATTTTGGGTGAGAAATTAAAATATTTGGTAATAATTAAGGATTTACTACTCCTTTTTTTTGTTTATTCATTAGTTTTGTTTTGTTGTTTTGTTTCTCAATTGTTGATAATTTGACAGTTTTCTCTGTACATAGCAGCAAGCCAAAGGAAGAGAGTCTGGGTGCTTGATTTTGAGAAAATACAATATTTGATTGTATTGGAAAAAATAAAATTAAAAAAATTTGAATAGGTTGGGAAAGGGGGACTGGTAGGAAGAAATTCTGTTCTGAATTTCTTTAAATACAATGAGGGCATCATGGGCTTTTTGAAACCAACCACCAGAATGGCTTGTTGAATTATCCATGATGATCACCATCTTACACAATCTTGAAGCTATAAGCTTCCCAAGATAAGGGGGAAAAACACTGATACTAATTGATTCCTTCATGATTGATCAATCTATGGCTTCTCAATTTGAACCAAGAAAAAATTTAAAATAACTAATAAATCACAGAAGGTATCAATTGAGGAATGAATTGAGTCATAAATTTTGATTTTTTCCCATCCAAAGAAGGCCTTTAAACTTAATTCAACTGAAAAAAACAAAATTTTTTGTGAAAATCATATGCTTTCTGCAAAAAGCTTTTCACAGATTTACCATTCAGGGGAAAGTTTCCCCCACCCCTTGATTTGGCTCAGGGGAGGGGGGGTGGCAAGGGCTTTCCTACAGAACCTCAAGATTTCAAAACCAAAAATTTCCATAATATTGACACTTGTGATGGCTGTGATTTCCTTCAGAGCTTTTGGATCTGTAAAGAGGGGGAAAAGAGTTAACCTACTTCTAGGAAATCCTTGTTGGAATGTTGACTCCCCTGTATACAGTGTGTGGGTACATCACAGGAGCCCCCAAAAGAACTCAAATCAATCAATATTGCAGCTATCCATGTTTCAGCCTCCTACATGACAAGGCCCTTGAAGCCTTCTAGCTAATGGAGGTGATAAGTAAGTGAATAGATATATCATTCAGAGATTGAAACAAAAACTCAGAAAAATATGGTTTACTGAAAGAAGTATTTTTTGGTATTTTATAATAAAAAATTAATTGATGATCAATTAAAAGAGGGTCCATTGCCAAATATTGGAATCTTTGAAACCTATTTACCAACGATTAATCTCAGATTCTGTGCTCCTGGAACCTTGGGACCTTAATCAAAGGAATGGTTTCACAGAAAGGATGTGGTATGGATAAGCCTGGGTGGGGTTAGAGCCAAGCCAGACTAGAACAACTCACTTATTGCGTATTAATTACTGGGGTTCCTGCATTAACTGAGAAAATGGGTGATTTATAAAATCTTGGGAAAATTGAGGATGGAACAGGGAAAAAATTTAGAATAAAAGGGTTTAAATTTTGAAATAAGGGTGCCATAAAAGCCATTCATTGCTTTAGTATTTTTTTTATCAGTGTTTTATCCTTGCTGATATGGTAAGCAGTATAATTATTGAAATTATTCTGGGGAACATTATGCATGAAAAGGGTCTGCATTTATATCTTTCTGTCTTCAACAATGGTTCTTCAGGGTAGGAAGAGGGGGAAGGAGCTGTGTTCTGAAATTAGCAGGCTAGCTAGGCATATCAAAGGGGGGTGATCTTAGTGCTTGAGGATAGTTAGACTCTCCCCAATTTAAAAAGTGAAAAATTTCCTGCATAAAATGTGTGATAGTGTCAGCTTCCTGATGCCAGGAACCTTGCATTACTTTAGCTACAGAATGTGATGCAGTGGTGGAGTAATGATATTGAAAGAATAAACACCTAAAAAGCTCAAAATAATAAATATAATGAGAGATGGTGCAATTTCTAAATTGGTTTGGTTAAAGGGTTTTGAATATCTATTAAGAGGTCCCATAGCTTATAAAAAACAGGGGATCTTTACTGCTTTGGCAACATCTCATCAGGGGATCACATTGTACAGTATAAAACCCAGGTACAATGGGATGCATATGACTTAAATAAAGGGATTCAAACCCAAGGGAATGGTTGGTGTGGCTGTGCTAAAAACCACCAAAGAATTAGAAGGGAGGAAAAAGTTCATTTAAGTATTTAATCACAGGATATCTGCAATAATTCAGGGTTGAAGGGTCTCAGAACAACGGCGGGGTGATTGTTTATTTTTCTTCAAAGGGAATGGTCAGGGTGTTGGAATTGATAATAATAATATTATACTGAGGCCATATATAACTTTCTTATCTCTTATAAGCCACCTATCACAGATGAAAAAGGGGCTGGATTGATAACTAAAATTCATTGGGGTTAAAACATCCAAGATTGTACTGTATATATACCTTTTTGGGGTGAAAGAAGCCTTCTCAGGCCTCATAGAGAGGTTAATTCTAATTTCCTAAGGCTAGGAGGATGGAAAATGCTGTTTCAGCACGCATTATTGGTGCTGTTACTCAGATCTAACTGTCTCTGCAGTATGTGTATGTAATTTTCATGTCAAACCTGCCTATATGTTAATTTCTTATTTTACAGTTTTGGCCCATTTCTTAATGTTGTATTGTAGTAATTTGGTTAAAATGATAAGAAGCAGGTATTGGTAGATTGCCTGTCTTATTCTTGCCATTTTTAATATTTTTAATAATTTTTATGGGAACTCCTTGGTACATTTCATGGTCCATAAAGATTTGATAATGTTGTTTTTGTGACAACCTCCATTATTTTTTCCTTCAATTTTTCAGCTTTGTACTTTCATTTTATTTATTTTTATTTGAATTTTAGAGGTTTCAAATTATCTTATATCCATTGTTTTAACATTTGTGCTCTGTAACTTGTTGACAGTAGTTGTCATTACTGATTTGACGCACCCAGGCTTGACAACTGCGGGAAGAAATTTGAGATAGGATGCAGACAGCAGACAGCCACATATTGAATGCAGGTTTCCTGGAATGTGTCTGTGGTATTTTTTGTATTTTTGTATTTTTGTATTTTTGTATTTTTTATGTTTTTTTATTTTTGTATTTTTGTATTTTTTTATTTTTTTATTTTTGTATTTTTGTATTTTTTTATTTTTTTATTTTTTTATTTTTTTATTTTTTTATTTTTTAATTTTTTTATTTTTTAATTTTTTTATTTTTTTATTTTTTTATTTTTTTATTTTTTTATTTTTTTATTTTTTTATTTTTTTATTTTTTTATTTTTTTATTTTTTTATTTTTTTATTTTTTTATTTTTTTATTTTTTTATTTTTTTATTTTTTTATTTTTTTATTTTTTTATTTTTTTATTTTTTTATTTTTTTATTTTTTTATTTTTTTATTTTTTTATTTTTTTATTTTTTTATTTTTTTATTTTTTTATTTTTTTATTTTATTTTTTTATTTTTTTATTTTTTTATTTTTTTATTTTTTTATTTTTTTATTTTTTTATTTTTTTATTTTATTTTTTTATTTTTTTATTTTTTTATTTTTTTATTTTTTTATTTTTTTATTTTTTTATTTTTTTATTTTTTTATTTTTTTATTTTTTTATTTTTTTATTTTTTTATTTTTTTATTTTTTTATTTTTTTATTTTTTAATTTTTTAATTTTTTCACTTTTTGTTGGAATTCTACTATTTCTTCTCATACTTAAGTTCACCTTCTTTTGTTAAAATAAATATTAAAACTAAATAAATTTGTTATTCATTTCCAGTGCACTTGAGACTCACAGGACAAGAAGGATCAAGAAGGCTTGGACATACTTTTCATTAAGATCAAATCCTCAAGCTTGACCTTGGATCTCTTTTCTCTTCTTATGTCCTTAATTAGCTCAGTATCCTCAGGTCAAGACATCCATGAAGTGCATTTCTTTCCATTATTTTTATCTAGACTAGAAGGATTAACAACCATTTTAGATGATTATGAAGGATTTCTAGTATATATCATTAAACTCAAGAGGCAGAGAGGACCCAAGAGGCATGTAGACCCAGTAGCTTAAGACCCAGTTAGTTTTCTGTGAATGTACTAATTTTGTTTATCTTCTCTGCTAGTTGTGAATCTGGTTAATACTTTGTCCCGGTTGTTCTATTCATTTTCTAGGAATTTATGCTTACTGTCTCTGATAATTAAAACCACTGTTTGGCCCTGTTAAGAATCAGAAAGTTGTATGTATATAGGACCTCACAAGACTCAGAAATAAACACCATCAGTTCTTGCGCACTTCCAATCAGAGTGCCCCCTCCTCAGAACCTCCTGGTCAGCTACTCTTTGCGTCATATAATTACAAATTATTCTTCCTTTTCTCCTTCTTGGCTTTTGGCCCACTAATTCAACACAATTAACCATTGAAGCGCAGAAATCCCTGCGCATCAACACCTCCATCTCTCCCATTCTAGTCATGAGCTCCAACAACAAATCCAACCATTTTCTTCTGACCCCAGATAAATGCCCCACATGGGTTGTCCCAATGGAAGCCAAACTTGTCAAAATTAATGCACTCAAAATTGTAACAGGTAGGAAAATAAAGGATCAAATTGAAGGAGCTGAAGAAAAGAGTAGATTCGCTAAAGAAAACAGAAAAGCCTACACTCTTTTTGTTCAGAATCTTGATGAATCTAATTTTGCACTGGTAAGCACCACCCTGTCAACCAACAATTGATTCAAAAGACGTGCTTTCTGGACTCTCCTTTGCACTAAGTATGCTGGCAACAACCTTGCTGCTTGATCTGCTGCCCTTGATCAATTTTTTGACCTGGAATTATCCTCTGTTGAGAAATTCAGCCCAGCTATTCAATTATCAAACCAGAAGATGGTCCTGGCTGGCATAAGACTCAATGATCAGTTTCAGATTCTCCTGATTCTCAGGAAGCTCCCAAAAAAGAATTCAGATCCTTTCAAGATATAGTCATCATTGGGTTCTCTACTGAATTGTTTGAGACAATCATAAACAACTCAAATCTTGCTCCGTCACCTCAATTGACAAAGACAAAGACAACTCGGGGATCAAGACTCCCCAATCCTTATTCACCCGGTCCAATGTGCACAGAGCCCAGAACAAGAATGCCCAGGGCTTGATCCTCCTTTGTGCCTTCTGAAAGAAACCCTGTCACTGCGCCATGAATTGTTGGGAATGCAAGCATCAAGAGAATGACCAGCCTCAAAAAGGTTACAACAACACAACAGCCTCTTCAAATTTTTCCAGTGTTTCTGTAAGAAACCAACCTGTCTCTGCAGGACAGCAGGAAGAGAACAAAAAAGTTGAAGGTGTCTTCAGTTACTTTTGGACCCCAGACAGTAATTGTTATCACTAAGACAACATCAAATTTGAAAACATGAACTATTATTTAGACCATTGTCTGCTGGCCAACTGAAGCTCTGTACCCAGACTGTTACGCTTGCCTTGTTCTTTTGGACAACCTATCAAGTTCCAACCCTACCAACCTATTTTCCCTGATCTCAACTTTCCGCTCATCCCGCCGCGCAATCTCTTTCAAGTTCAATTCGTCTATTTTCTCTCATGTCCTTAAGCATGAGCAGAGGAGGCGTTTTGGAATTCTACTGTTTCTGCTCATACTTCAGTTCACCTTCTTTTGTTGAAATAAATATTAAAACTAAATAAATTTGTTATTCATTTCCAGTGCACTTAAGCGTTGCAGGACAGGAAGGATCAAGAAGCCTTAGACATACTTTTCATTAAGATCAAATCCTTGAGCTTGACCTTGGATCTCTTTTCTCTTCTTATGTCCTTAATTAGCTCAGTATACTCAGGTCAAGACATCCATGAAGTGAATTTCTTTCCATGATTTGTATCTAGACTAGAAGGATTAACAAACCTTTTAGATGATCATGAAGGATTGCTAGTATACAAAATTAAACTCAAGAGGCAGAGAGGACCCAAGAGGCATGTAGACCCAGTGGCTTAAGACCCAGTTAGTTTACTGTGACTGTACTAATTTTCTTTATCTCCTCTGCTACTTGTGAATCTGGTTAAGACTTCGTCCCAGTTGTTCTATTCATTTCCTAGGCATTTATGCATACTGTATCTTATTATAATTATGGCCAGAAATTAGCTTAGGAAAAGGAGCAGTATGTAAATCAAAAGAAATTATGGAAACCTTGTGTCAATAATTGCTGATGGGCTCTCACAATGGGGCAATACGTTGGATGATATCAGTGATGAATTTGATTGTGTGATGAACGGATAATGGAAAACAGCAGGGAGAAGAGCTCCTTAAGTACAAAAGATTGGCCTCTTGTGAGCCCATGATACAACAAGCCAAAAGGCAAATTTTCCGCTCCAAAAGAGCTTGACAGGCTCTACAGGCCTTGTTACTTGGTTTGGGCCACATCAGCCCGCATGGCATCAGTCCCTTTACCCTTAAAAACAGCCTATTCTGGTTATTTATGGTGTTTCCACCTCAATGGGGCTGAACCAGCCCCTTAGCTGTTCAAACCCCTGGCCGGTTGTCTATTACAACCGGCCTGTTACCTCTCATGCTGGCTGGTTGCCTCGTGCAACCAGCCCCTGGCCATAAAAATGGCCAGGAGGGACCCAGGACACACCTGGGTCTGGTCTCAGACACACATGGGGGGGGTGTAACCAGCGGACATGCCGCCCCCCCTTCTTTCTCTCAAATCCCTGGAGGGGGCAGTCAAATTCCCCTACCAGGGGCCCTGGAGGTTGATGCCCCCAGGGAGTCGTCATGCTAGGTGGGCTGGGGGGTGGTCAGGTCCCCTCCAGCCTGTTGCTTCTCCCCCTTGGTAAAGGGGGTGGGAGAGCGCCCCTTTGATGGTGGGGGGGGGGGTGGTCAATTCCCCCCCACCGCTGGTTGCCTCGATGCAACTGGCCTAGCCACCTCTTTTGGTGGGGGGGTGATCAAGTCCCCTCACCATGACTGGTTTCTGGCTGGTTCCATCCAGCCAGCACTCCCCCTCCTCCTTGCGATGGCAAGCAAGGGGAGGGAGAGGACCCAGGGCCACCAGCCCTGCGGCTGCCACCCATTGCCGCAGCCATGACCGGGGTGGGGGGGCTCCATTTTGAGTCCCCCTGCCCCCTACGACGGCCCTGCGCAGGCCTTTGGGCCCCATAAACGGGCCATAAGGGAAAAAGCGGCCCCGAGTTAGCCATGAAACGGGCAGCAGCCCCAATGGGCCGCCCCCAATCCCCAAAGGTGAATTTAACATACTTTGGCGGGCCACCCCGTCTGGCCAAGTATGTCCAAAATAAAACTTGGGCCCAATTATCCCCATGCAAGCCCATCTGGCTGTATTTGCCCATATACCCCACTGGGCCTGTTATGACTGTGTACCAATAGGCCTGTTTCACGCGTTTTGAGGCCAGTTTCCCCAAATCAGTGACATCCACACATGCCCGTATGGTCCATGTGTGTGTCAAATAGGCTGCAGAGGCCCTCATGTACATCCCATCTGGATTAAAATCATACGTAGCACATGCATAAGTGCTTATGTATTTTAACACACCACCTTAATCAAAAAGGGGTGACATTTGCATGTTAGTCACAAAGCCTTGATGTTTGTTCCTATCTAAAGCCTTAGTCAAGATATCTGCAATCATTGCTCCAGTAGGCATGTACCTCAACACAATCTCCTTGCAGTTAACTGTGTTGCCAATATAGTTATAGTGAACATCAATATGTTTTTTTTTTGAATGGAACACTTGGTTTTGTGCCAACGCAATGGCACTCTGGTTATCAGAATACAACAACGCAAACCCTTGTGGCTTATGTGTATCCTTTAAGAATTTCCTCAACCATTTTCCTTCCTGTGAATCTGCCAAGTAAGCTCTATACTCAACCTCTGTTGATGAAAGACTTATTGCTGATACCTTCTTGGACATTCATGACACCAGATTGTTACCTAAGAAGAATATTATAATGGGATTGAATTGAGTTTGAAAACAAACCAACGTGCTAACGCATGAGATAAACAAATGAGTAAAAATGGAAAACAACACAGAGGAGCAGAAGAATAGAAATGAGACCAACAGGTCTTCAAGACAGCTTCACGACAATGTTTGGGGCAGTGAATCAAGCATTGGTTGGGTCGCAGAGGATTGATGTGCTAAGGCAGACAGTTGATAATGTGTTGAGGAGTTATGCATTGAGGACTTGAGAACGCAAAGAGACTGGCTCTTACCAGTTACCAGATGAATGAAGTCAAGTGCCCGATGGTGATGATTTGATGGATCTCAGTGTTGTGTTGGATAGCTGACGGATGGGTTGGATAGCCGACAGATGAATGTGAGGAGGATGTAGGGGAGAATTGAAAAGGAAACAATAAGACAAGAAGGATGGAAAACAATGATGAAAGGATGAGGAGGACAATGAAGAAGAAGAAGAAAGTGAGACCACCCAGGTCAGGGATGCCAATGATCAAAGATCCTCAGGAGACTGGTTAAGGAGGAATCAGATTGGGTGGCTCTCCCCTTCCCACGGGGGATTTGAGATCTTGAGGTGGACACCCGGGCGGCGTCCACTGTCCGCATGGCGGCAATAGGAATGAGAATAAGTGAAGGAGACGCAGAAGTTAACACCCCCCCATAACTGGAAAGAGTCAGTTTGATGAGCATAAAGGGAGTGCAAACAAAGGCTGGATCAGGTGGACCAACTTGGCCAGGATGGCTTTGGGGACCGCCTTGGTGAGTGGGTCGGCCAACATTTGATCTGAGGGTATGAGTTGAATGGAGAGATTACCTAGTTCGAGTTCCTCTCTGAGACCTTTAGTTTTGAGGTCGATGTGACGGGTTTTGGCATTTGAACCGAATCTTTTGAGTTTGTCTTCAAGTCCCTTGTTGTCAATGAGATGGGCGGAGCAGGGAATGTTTGTCGAGAAGACCTCTCCAATCAAGTTCCGCAACCATTTCCCTTCCAGGAATGAGTCAAGGAGGGCATTGAGTTCCGCTTCAGTGGTGGAATAGACAATGTTTCGCTGTTTGAAGCTTTCCCAGGAGATGCGAGATCCAAAGGCCAGCCCCACGTAGCCAGTTTGAGATCTGCGGGTCCCCGGGTCTTTGGCCCAAGAGGCGTCGCTGTAAAAGACGATGGATTCGGGGTTGTTGTTGTACTTGATAGTAAACTTCAGGTCTTTTGTAGCCTTTGGGTATTTCCAGGTCCACTTGAGTTCTCTCCAGTGGGTGAGGCCAGGTTTATTCTGGAAGCGGGCTAGGCTGGATACCGTGAGACTGAGGTCGGGCCTGGTCCTGCAGGCAATGTAGTTGAGGAGGCCTATCCCCGACCAATAGTTGATGTTGAGTTCCTTGAAGGCTTCAAAATCCTCATCCGTGGCCGAGCTGAGTTGTAGGTGAGGGGTGAGAGGAGTGGAAACCGGTTTGCAAGTCTGGAGTCCAAGTTCTTCAAGTCCGTAATTGATGTGCTTGGGTTGGCTGAGTAAAATAGAATCTTTGGACCTTTCAAACTTCATCCCCAGGATTGTGTCCGGATCATGGCATTGCGAGTTTTGAAATCTTGAGTTGAACTTATCCTCAAATCTGTTCCCATCCCCGACAAGGATCAGGTCGTCCACATGGAAGAAGATGAAGGAGTCGCCGTCCCTTGACTTGTAGAGACAGGGATCGCTATTAGACTCAACAAACCCGACAGATCTGATCCATTCAGCGAGTGTGTCATACCAGTTCTTAGGGGATTGCTTCAATCCGTAGAGGCTTTTCTTGAGTTTGAGGTATTTTGAGGGTCGATCACAACCATCTGGTGTTTTGATGAACACATCCTCGTTGATGGGAGCATGGAGAAAGGCTGATTTGACGTCAAACTGCCTGATTGAGAGGTTGCGCTTGAGGCTGAGTTGAAGAATAGCGCGTAGAGAGGTGATTTTCCCCGTTGGGGCAAAGGTTTCCTTGTAATCAAGGCCGTAGATCTGATTGAAGCCGCGAACGCATATCCTGGCCTTGTGGATAAGAGTGTCGTCGTGGCAATTGTCTTTGATTTTTAACACCCACGTGGTTTCAAGGGGGTTAGCTGGATCTGGCCCATCGTATTCTTCCCAAACACCCAAATCTTCGCACTGGTTTAGTTCCTTCCTGATGGCTTCTCTCCATTTCTCTGCCTCTTCACATGACATCGCCTTCAGGTATGTTTTTGGCTCGTAGTAGTGGTGGAAGCCGTACCTTTGGGGCGGTCTTAGGGTTGATCTGTTTCTCAGAGTCCGTCCAGATAAACTGGTTTCCGGAATCTGAGTCAAGGTGGATTGGTTATCTGGAGAATCTGAGGTGATTATCATCTCTTGAGACAGTTGGTCGTCCTCGGAAGAATTTTGAGTTCCATCACCCAATGACAAGTCGTCTGATGCAAGAGACTCTGGAGATCTGTCGCGATAGCGCTCCGTGTTTCTGATTCTATCAGGTTGGCTATTGGTTGAATTTGTCTCATTGAGCTCAGGTTGACTGTGCGTTGATTCTTCAATTGAGAAGTCGAGGTTTAATGAATCGCCGCCTTCCAGATTCTCGATTGACTTGGGGTCGAATCTCACATGTTTTGATGAAATGATGCTGCCGTCCGGTTTGGGAATTCAATACGATCTGAAGTCGGGGTTGTAACCAATCAGCTTCCCCTCTAATCCCTTGGGATGGAATTTCTTCCCCTTGACCCTGTTTTGGTTGAGATAGACAACCGAGGTTCCGAGCGGTTTGAAATAAGAGAGCGGAAGGGAGCTCTTGTGCATTTGTTCCCAAGGGGAGCAGGAGCCTCCCTTCTTTGGTATTTGGTTGAGACTGAGGCAGCAGGCCTTCAGGATTTTGGGCCAGAGACAAATTGGTAGTTTGGAGAAGCTGATGGAGCAACGTACACTCTCAACAATCGTCCTGTTGGCCCTTTCCGCCCTGCCATTGTGTTTGGGGTGATGTGGTTCGGAAATCAGTTGTCTGATTGCATTATCCTTGCAGAATTGAATTAACCTCTGATTTGTGAATTCAGTCCCTCCATCGGAGCACAGCTCGCAGGGAAAGTAACCTAATTTTAACTTTTGTCGCTCCAGCACGGCGATGAGGACTTCGGGAGTTTGATCTTTGCTCTGAAGGGGTATCCCGCTCAAGTAGCCGGTGAAATTGTCCACCACCGTGAGGATTTACCTCTCTTGTCTGAACGATGGGGGCTTGAGGGGACCGATTAAGTCCAGGTGGATGCGTTCAAAGGGTTTGGAGGCGCTAGTTGCCTGTAGCTTGAACGGGGCCTTGGTGATTTTCCCAAGAGCGCAGTCCTTGCAGTAGAATGAGTCGAGATCTTGTTTGTTGAGCCCAACGTCTCCGATCTCACGGAGTTGACTGATTGAGGCGTGACCGAGGGCGAGATGGAGCTCTTTCAGGTTCCTGCCAGAGCAGTTGTTCACGGACAGGAGACAGTGATTCTGGCCGATTTGTTTTGGGTTTTGGACCACAAAGAGGTTGTCCATAATTGATCCTCAAAAGATGAGAGAGTTTCTGTCGGAAATTTGGAAGTGACCCTTCTTGGATGTCATGTGACATCCTTTACCTATGAGGATGCCTGGGCTGATGAGATTGACTACGATTTCTGGAACGTAAAAACAATGATTGAGGACAACCGTGCGGTCCTTCCACGAGAGTTTGACAGTACCGGTTCCTTCAATAGGTAAGTTAGCCCCGTCCTTGCCCGTAGAGATACTCTCACCGACGCTTTGGTTGAGAGTGAGGAAGAATTTTTTTGTCGTTGAAGATATGAGCAGAAGCCCCGCTGTCAATGAGAATATTCTGTCCAGACAGAGTCTTGGACTCAATCCATTTTGTGAGGTAGGTGTGATAGTGAGCCATTTCGTTTTTTGGTTTCTGCTTCTCCTTCCATTTGGCTTGGTTTTCTCTCCACCAATCAGGGGCCTTGTCCGGATGGAGGTGAAAACAGTCTCTCTCGGAGTGATTCTTATCTTGTTTGGGGTTGTGATAGCCTTCGACGCACCGGCTGGTTTGCTGGTTCTTGAATTTTGTCTTGTTCGTAACCAATGCTGCATCAGTGAGGGAAACAGACTTATTGGCATTCTTGGCTTTGATTTCATTGTTGAATTGGGTGAGATGGTTGCACACAAAGTCAATTTGGATGGTCTTGTCTGAGTGCATAAGTTGTCGCTTGAGATCTTGAAGCAAGGAGGGGAATTTGAAGAGTATCAGATAGGCAAGGATGTCCTGTGGTAGGTCTATTCCAATGTCAACCATCTTTTTGATAGTGGTTCTAACATCAGTAATGAAACCGGCAATATTGTCTTCCCTGAAGGTGATGTGAAGGAAATCATTGAAAATTCGAGCTCTGTTGGAAGCTTCGGACGGGGAGTATCTCTCTTTGATGGAAGCCCAGATTGATTTGGCAGAATTCACATTTGCTGCGCTGATGATATTGTTGTGGGTGATTGAATCAACTTTTGAGATGAGAAGGAGTTGAATCTTGTCATTGTCTTGTGGCGAGAGAGCCATAGATTCAGAATCCAGGGCGTGGAGGACTCCTCGTAGCTTGAGCAGGGAGTTCATCTTGTCCTTCCAGATACTGTAGTTGTCTTTGGAGAGTAGAGGGATAGTTTCCAAGGCGGTCTTGAGCATTGCCTGTCTGAATCCGTTGTTTTCATGTCAAGAGGTTGAGGCCATGGCTCACTTTGGTTTCTTGGTTGGTAGAGCGTTTGGCTTTTAACCGTATAATGGGATTGAATTGAGTTTGAAAACAAACCAACGTGCTAACGCATGAGATAAACAAAGAGTAAAAATGAAAAACAACACAGAGGAGCAGAAGAATAGAAATGAGACCAACAGGTCTTCAAGACAGCTTCACGACAATGTTTGGGGCAGTGAATCAAGCATTGGTTGGGTCGCAGAGGATTGATGTGCTGAGGCGGACAGTTGATAATGTGTCGAGGAGTTAGGCATTGAGGACTTGAGAACGCAAAGAGACTGGCTCTTACCAGTTACCAGATGAATGAAGTCGAGTGCCCAATGGTGATGATTTGATGGATCTCAGTGTTGTGTTGGATAGCCAACGGATGGGTTGGATAGCCGACAGATGAATGTGAGGAGGATGTAGGGGAGAATTGAAAAGGAAACAATAAGACAAGAAGGATGGAAAACGATGATGAAAGGATGAGGAGGACAATGAAGAAGAAGAAGAAAGTGAGACCACCCAGGTCAGGGATGCCGATGATCAAAGATCCTCAGGAGACTGGTTAAGGAGAAATCAGATCGGGTGGCTCTCCCCTTCCCACGGGGGATTTGAGATCTTGAGGTGGACATCCGGGCGGCGTCCACTGTCCGCATGGCGGCAATAGGAATGAGAATAAGTGAAGGAGACGCAGAATTTAACAAATATGAAACCACTTTTTGATTCCCTAGTGTTACCATCTTCCCAAAATGCATTGGAATAACCAACCAAATCAAAGTTTTCTGACTTTGTAAACAACAGTCCCAGACTGTGTGTTCCTTTAAGATACCTCATAACCCTCTTAAATGCTGACCAATGCATCATTCTTGGCTTCTCTAAGTGTTGCAACAAGACACCAATTGCAAAGGCAATATTGGGCCTTGTACACTGCCCCAAATAATTGAGCAATCCAATAGCTGACCTGTAGTGTCAGCTTGCTACTATTGCAAAGCAAGCTGCAAAAGTAACACAAATAACATAAAAATGATGATAATACAATTAACCTACAAAGGAGTAGGAAAACCATAAATATTATTAAAGAGATGGATTTTCCACCAAAAATTAGGTAGGGTCACTCACTGACCCCACCCTTGAAATCCAACTCCTTATATTTTTAAATAATTAAGGAAAGAAAGACCAAAATACTACGGCTCTACTATTGAGCTTTTGGTCAATTAAATATTTCACACACATTGTCACGTATAGGTTTCACACCCAAAAGTCAGTAAGAATTGAGGTGTTGTGTATATTTTAGGAGTTACGGACGTAAATGTGTTTTGTCACAATTCCCGCACGCAGCCGGGGCAGCCAATGCACCCGCGCGCGGCTGAGATACAGCCCTGTCACTCCGTCAAGGTTGTGTACGCAGCCCCGGAACTCTGACAAGTACGCAGTTGCGGGACTACGGGTTGACAGAGTGACAGGCGGCCTGAGAGGCTTAGGTACCGCGTAAACTTGCTAAAACCCACACGGGAACATTCTACATATGTAATAAATGTTCCATTGAATAGTAGATAGTCTAAAAGTACATAATATTATATAAAAATACTTAAATAACCCTTATACGTATTTTTTATTAAATATAATTTAAAGTACCAAGAATGTCGAAAATAAGAAAATGACAACTTCTAAAAATATATTAAAATACTTTAATATACTTTTATGAAAATTTCTAGACATCAATATCTTTGTGACATACTAAGAAAACTAATGATGTAACAATATTACATGAATTCTCATGACTTATATTTTTGGGTAATTATTTTAGTAAATCAACTGGAACTTGTAAATAAGGAGTAAAGTCAATATCATGACTTTACTCCAGTAATTCAATAAATAATGAGAACTCACCTGACATCAGGATGTCCATAGAAATGTCTATTTATATAATTATCAAATTACTGGGAACATTTACTAAGGATAATTAATTAAATAATACATAACTGGGACAGATTAGTGTTATTCACACATCCTAATATCTATTATAAAGTAGAATAATTCCCATACCCTGAGGAATTAGATGCTACCCGTGCTATAGCACCAAGAAAACGTGACAGGATACCCTGGTTACTCTGCTAGCCTTAGTTTCTGTCACTCTGAGCCCCTGTACCCCTCAGAAGGACAATATTGGGACTCCAAAAGCTATAAATAACAAGCTCTTTTGAGGATATTGATGGGCAAAGACCCAGTTATATTTATATACAGACACTGTGCCAAGGTAATCAAGTAATTATAAGAGATAAGTAAGTGATTTATGGCCAAGTCTGATCAATAATATCTGTCCTCAACATTTTTTTTATCAATTAAAAAAGCTGAACAACCTTATAACCCCAGTATACAGGTTCAACCCATCAGTGCACATCTCAAACAGATACCCAAAGGATTTAATAATATACCAGTGAGTTTTATTATCCTTTCTCTGTTGTGGCAGCTTGGTTACAAGGCCCTGCCACTCCACCGTGTGTTTTATATACATATTATCTTTGGGCAAAATATCCTTCAAACTAAAGAGCCTAAAGTAACCAGGACTATGTGTTTTCATACTGAAATCCCTGAAGAGAGGTGTTAAAGATCCCCAATATGATTGTGGCCCCTCTATAAAAATATTTAATAATAAATTTATCCACATTGATTTAAAACAATAAAACATAACTAAACCACTTAACCTTGCAATAAGCTTAATCCAAATATTTTACGGATTTTTGCTGCATTTATTGAATACTATATTTATTATTTATTCTATCACCTCTGGTAGCTAAAGGATAGCAAGGGTCTTGGCATCCAGGAGGCTGACATGTAGTTGTTCCCAGATTGAAAAAACTCCAGATACTCCTCATCTGTAGACTTCTCTAAGCAAATGTTTGACTGTATGGGAGTACCAAAATCCTTTGCATCTTCTAAGCCATATTTCTTAAGAAGAGCTGCTACGTAGTGGCTCTGGTCTAACTTAATACCATTCTTGTTCTTACTGAATTTCATTCCTAGCACCTGTTGCACCAGACCAAGATCTTTTATCTTGAATTCCTTTTTGAGTGTCTCCATGACTCTCTCTTTACCATTTCCAACAATGATAATTTCATCAACCCATACAAAAAAAATTGCATCCTTTCTTACAAAAAGACAAGGGTTGGCCTCAGATGTCTTGAAACCAATTTTTATCAGTTTCTCACTCATGGTATTATACCACAACCTAGCTGCTTGCTTCAATCCATACAGGGATCTACACAGCTTGAGGACATACTCTCCTTTATCTGCTGAAAGAAAACTTCTAATACAGATTTTCTTCATGGTTTCTGGTTTAGTATCTACTAACCATTCATGAAAACCATCAGGAATTGACATATAAACAGTCTCCTCCTCTCCAAGTTTTGCATTCAAGTATGCTGTTACAAAATCAGCTTGTCTGATTTCTTCTCCCAACTCCACTGCCAGAGCAATGATGTACCCAAAGGTGGACAGCCTTACAGTTTGTCAGAAATTTTCTTGGTAATCAATATCCTCTCTCTGCTTGAAGCCCAGTGCAATGCATCTAGCTTTGAACCTCTTCAAGACTCCATTTGTGTAAAACTTCTTGTTTAACACCAATCTAGACCCCAAAATGGTCTTTCCTTTTGAAACAGAATCCCGCTTAACTACTTCAAAGACACTATTTTTCTCCAGTGAATCAAATTCCTCAAAAATAGAACTCTTCTAGTTGGCTCTCTCATCAGAATTCATAGCTTGGACAAAGCTATTTGGGTTAACCCTCTTACCCATTTCTGAACTCAACTCTAGGACTTCATTGACATACACTGTTCCTGAAATGTATCTTCCTCATATCCTGTGGAAGCATAATGGGACTTGCATTCCCCATACCTATCAACTGGCACTCTAACCCTTCCAATCCTTCTAACTGGAGGAGGAGGCTATCAGGGTTCAAATTAACAGACTCCCCTGAAGCGGTTACTAAACCCTCTGGTGGCACATCTGCCATTTCTTCATCTTCTGGAACCACATGTTCCTCAGCTTCTGCTGGTGAAATAGGTTCTAATTCTATTTCTTGCTGTGGCTTATTCACAACAACATCTTCACTCCTTTTAAGTGGGAAGGTACTTTCATCAAATTTTACATTCCTACTACGGATAACCTTTCTTGTCCCTGGACAATAGATCCTATACAATTTAATGATTAAATCATAGCCTAAAAGTGCCCCTGTTCTGGCTCTAGGGTCTAATTTTCCAACCATCTCATTATGGTGGACACTATAATACACCAAGCAACCCATTGTTCTTAGGTGTGATTTTTTGGGGTACAACTTCCAAAACTGATAGTGAGGATTCTTCCCATTAACACTTACAATTTTGTACAACAGACAGACTGTACACATCAACTCAGCCCATAAGAGCTTTTGTAGACCAGATTGAGAAATAATAGGTCTGACCTTGTCCAGTAAAATCCTAATCATTCTCTAAACTATTCCATTATTCTGTGGAGTAATTGCATTAGTGACTATATGAATGATACCGTAATCTTTCAATAACTTCTCAAAATCTTTACTCACAAATTCACCACCTCCATCAGTAATAACCCTCTTGATCTCCTTCATTAGACAATTCTGTTTCCAGACTTTGAAGATTACAGAAACCACTTCTGTGGTCTGATCCTTGAATCAAATTGGTTTAACTCAAACATAATTAGTTGCAGTATCAACTAAATTGATGAAGTATCTTGCCCCACCAAGGGACTCTGGTGTGAATGGCCCTGCCAAATCAATGGAAAATTCCTCTCTAGGAACATCAGTGCAATCTCTACTCTTTGAGAACACATTTCTAGTCTTAGCCCCCAAGGTACAACTCTCACAGTTGCTGTCCTTTACCTTATGGCCACTTCTATTGTGAGCAACAGTGCTCAGAGCTCAGATTTTAAACAAGCTTGCTTAAAAAAGCTTGTTCCAAAGTTGTCCACTAAGAACAGTTCTCCCATCCATATCAATAACAAACCTATCTTCTTTAAGATAACAAATCTGGAAATTCTTTTTCCATAACACTCCAAGAGACACAAGGTTATAAGGCAACTCTGGTACATAGAAAACTTTCTCAAAAGAAATTTTGAAACCCAAGTGATTTGCAAGAATAACTTTTCCAATTCCCTTAATCTTAATTGTTCTGCCTTTTTGACCAATATTTACAATTCCATCATAATCATTAAGATTTGAAAATAAATTTGGTTCAAAGAACATGTGATATGTACAACCAGAATCAATCAAAACAAGAACATCCTCCTTCAATCCTCCTAATAGGAAAGAAGCTTTATCAGTCACTGATAAGTTCTCATCTTTGAGGTTAAGATTACTCAATTCATAATCAATCAAGTCCATTTCTTGATCCTCATCAATTTTGGCCTTCTTGTTGGGACCTTCTTCCCCAACAATCATTTCCATTGGACCATCAAATGCCACCATTGCAACGTTTTCAGTAGTGAGATTGACCTCCTTGTCATTCTCTTTGGACTTACTCCTCTTCTTGGCCTCCTTGCAATACTTAGCATAATGCCCCTTATTCTGACAATTATAGCATAAGACCTTGGACAAATCCTTTTTTGCCTTCTTGAAAGATTTTCCAGTCTTTCCAACAAGGGCTTTTGCAGAGCCCCCCTTCATCTTGAAATGAAGATCATCCTTTCCAATCCTCTTTAGCACATCCTCCCCCCCAGGAAGAGGATCCAATTGGGAAATAATTCTGACTAAAGAATCAAACTCCTTTGGTAGCTTCTGGAGGTGACAAAAACTCAGGATCCATGTTAATTCCTGATGACTTAAACTTAAATATGCTAGACCTAGCCTCTGCATCAAATTGCTTACAATTTGAATATTGTAACTTGAATAGTTTATTGAAGGCTATACCCTTCTGGTGAACAGAATCACCAGCATATTTGGACTTAAGCAAATTCCAAAGGATGCTGCCCCTCCTTCTCTCATCTTCTTTAAGAGTATCAGCAACCCATGTCACATGATTCTCATCAAGATGCCTAAGGATGAGATGATAAGACTTTTTCTCCACTTCTGAACTGATCAAAGTGTCATCTGCATCCAATATCTACCCACAACAGATGTTGTCCAGCTCACTATCCATAAGGACAGCCCAAGAATTATAATTCTGACTGTTCAGAACTATTTTGGTTGAGCTAACATCAGAGATGTAGGACATCTTCTTGTAAAACTTGAGGTCTTTGAGGTTTTCAAGAGTGAGGTACAAGGATCTAGATGGCTTGGAAGTAATGATGATGTTGGTACTCATAATTTATTATAATTATGGCCAGCAATCAGCTTAGGCAAATTAGCAGTATTTCAAGAAAAAGAAATGATGGACACCTTGTGTCAATAATTGCTGATGGGCTCTCACAATGGGGCAATACGTTGGATGATATTGGTGATGAATTCAATTGTATGATGAATGGATAATGGAAAAAAGCAGGGAGAAGAACTATTTAAGTACAAAAGTTTGGCCTCTTGTGAGCCCATGATACAACAAGCCAAAAGGCAAATTTTCCCTCCAAAAGAGCTCAAAAGGCTCTACAGGCCTTTTTAATTGGTTTGGGCTACATCAGCCCGCATGGCATCAGTCCCTGTACCCTTACAACCAGCCTATTCCAGTTATTTCTGGTGTTTGCAACTCAATGGGGCTGGAGTAGTGTATGGGCCCCCACACATTCAGAGGCCCTAAAAAACTCCCACAGGTTGTGTGGGTCCCTACAAGACTCCCACACGACTTGAGGCATGAATTGAACTTTACCCTCCATTATTTAGTGGAGGCTACACAACTTGATTTTAGTTGTTCAGCGTGCCACAAAACTCAAATGGGACATTTAGCATGCCACAGGGCTCATTTGAGTTGTGTAGCTTCTCATATGGCCCATTATAGTTGTGTAGCATTCCACACGGCCCATTTGAGTTGTGTAGGATGCCACACGGCTCATTTGAGTCGTGTAGGGTGGCACACGGCCCATTGAGTTGTGTACAGAGTTGTGTACATAACTCAAAGAGTTGTGAATTTAACATTTCCCTTTCAAAATTATCTTAATTTAATTAAAATAATTAAATTAAAAATATATGCTACGGGGATATCTGTAATAATTTAACATAATCATCTTTCTCATTATTTCACGGACATAATGATTTCTTGAAGTTCTCACAATTGTATATTTAAATTATTTTAAGATATTTTTCAAACTGTAGTTATCTTTTTTTTGACATTATTGTTATTTTTTATTATATTTTATAAAAAATATGTCAAAAGTTTATTTCAGTATTTTTATATAATTTTATTTTTTCTTAGAATATCTACTATTCACAGGGACATTTATTACATATTTAGTATCTGTATTAGTTGTGGCACTTTTACAGGGTACCTTGGCTTCTCAGGCCATCTTTCAGTCTGTCAGTCCATAGTCCCGCAGCTGCATACTTGTCAGATGCCTGGGGCTGCGTACACAGCTTTTCAGGGCAAGAATACAGGGTAAAAGTGCTGCT